>CAVLGW020000006.1:0-348526 GCA_963669155.1 Arbacia lixula
CCAAAATCATAGCCTCACTAACCTTTTCAGGAAAACGTATGAAACTATCGATTTTTACATTTGAATTGTAGCGGCCGTTTTCGACTTTCTCAGTCGTATTGCCCCAGTCAGTGCGCGATGCGCTGGGCGCCGCGGGCATGCTAAGATTGAACGCATGCACTGTGAGGATCAAAGCGCACAGCAGTCCCCTGTAGGTAACAAACACCTGGAGGTTTTGGACGACCCGCGCAAAACATCCTCGAAATGTAGCTATAATTCCGCTATAATTCCGCTTATATTACGTTTCTAGTTTATTACTTGCATAGTTTTTTTTATTTTTTTTTAATTTCTTGCTTTAAATTATATTTTTAAATATCGTTTTGGACCTGGGGGTGTTTCACCAAGCTGTTCGTAAGTTACGAACGACTTTACGAACGACTTGTTATCCCTTCTTGTGCTTAATCAGATTCTCAATGAACAAAGTGTGGTATCACATTCAGCACAAGAAGGGATCACCAGTCGTTCGTAAAGTCGTTCGTAACTTACGAACAGCTTGGTGAAACACCCTACTGCAAAAGGGACACCCTGTCTTTAAGTGAACACACATGCTTACGCATGTGATCTTGGGATCTCAAAAAAGAAAGTAAAAAAGAAAGAAAGAAAAGGAGTTAATAAAGGGTTTATGAGGCTGAAACGGCCCCCGGCCATTGGGTTTTAAAATCAACAACCGAGGTAAAAACTGCCCGATTGTTGTCAATTTGATTGTGACGGAGGTGGTTGGGCGTGAGTAGGGAAAGGTGTAAGGTAATAGGGAGAGAAAAAAAGATGGTGAGAATTACTGACTTCTGTACAACTGACTTACCTTTTGAAATCTAAGCTTCATATGATTGAAACGCAGATGATGCTATACAGACAAGCGAAACATGAGGCGGAAATAAACAACACCATCAGCAGCAATCCCATTAACAATCTCAAAGTCTTCAAGTCAGGCAAAAAATCTATCCTATCAATTTTTAATTTGTCTCCTCGTCTTTCTTGTACCTGTTTTCGTGTTGTGTGTTTTCTTTATGTTCAAGGCATATCGTACGCAAGCTTTCAACTTTATGCTTTCGTATTTCGTATTCCTCCTTTCGTATTTCTTAGCACATTAATTTAAACTATAATGTATACCTGTTGCATTGCCTTGAATTCACATTATTGTAAGAAAATCCACATTTAGAATCAGGCGAGCATAGCGATTTTGAAGACGCTGTACTTTCAAAATTAAAGAAAACTTAGCTGAGGTTCCCCGTATAATGAAGCCATAATCAAAGTGTGGAAGAAATAAACCATTATATAGAAGAATCAAAACTTGTTTCGGTAAATATTTCTTAATTTGTCTAATATAACCCCGTACTATCGTTAGTCCTGTGCTATCCCTAACCCCGGATATCCTTAGCCCCTTATTTCACTGGCAATTTTAGTCCCGTCCTATCAATGAAAGCGGGGAGAAGAAAAATCACTCCTGTTCTCACTTGCTTTTGTTAAGCCCGGACTTTCTAGGAAATGAATATTCATGATTCTCCACGCTCGTATTTCACGCACGGAGCTCAATAAGGCGCGCGAGATGTATCTTCCTTAACCCCGGACTATTTTTTTTTTTTTTTTGGTGTGTGTTCTCACTGGCTTTCTTAGCACCGCAATTGCGGCCGGTGCTAACCATACCAAATTGCGTTGCTAGATAGTCCTTATCGGTGGGCCTATCCCACTTTCCAAAAACACAGTAAGAACAGAAGCAGTGCTAAGCTTAACCCCTGGAAATTGGTGGGGTTAAATGGGGGCCTTAGCACCTCAATTGCCGGGGCTAAACAAAATTTTTGAAATTGAGAAAAAGGTATGGGAAAAAGCTGCTGAGGCTTCGCCGACCCGTCTACCGATCAATGCAAAGTTCCGCTGCAAATAAGTTTCCACTTTTAATAACGTGAGCGGAATATTTTTATTCATTCAGTTACTCTGTTTTCTTCCAATTTAATTCCGTAGTAGCTAGGCCTAATGCTTTACAATGTTTTTGTTTTGACCTGCCACTATCTACAAAAGAAACTTGTGCTCAAATATTACGGGAGAAGTGACCAAAATTGCCTCGACGTATTTTTTTCCGGACAGGCAATTCTCGGCGATCATACGATCACCAGTTCGAGGTTCGCCATGTTCGCCGCGCGCTGAGTTCACGAATTCGGGATGGATTAATGCGTCTAGAACCCTTCTCTCAGTATATACACATACAATAAGAAACCAACTTGACCGTCTGTTGCCACTTGTATGGTTTATTTCAATCCCCTTTCTTTTGTCCCTATTTTTTTCCTAGCAGGTAGATCGAGGAATATATGAGGCATAGTTCGAGGAACTGTATTTACTCTAGAGGGGCCTATAGCTGAAAAAAAGACATGCGCTGCCACTGACTTTTGGAATTGAAGCTAGAGAAAGGGAGAGAGAGAGAGAGAGAGAGAGAGAGAGAGAGAGAGAGAGAGAGAGAGAGAGAGGTTGATACACAAGGAGAGATATGAGCCGGAAGGAGTGTTGTGTTTGGTCGGATGTGTTTAAATAATGTGTAGACTGTACCGGAGTACGTGATGTGAAAAATTAATACTACTAGACGCCTGATTTTAGACTACAATCAACTTGTCAAAAGCCACGTATATCGTAACTTTATTGCCATATTCGAGAGCTGTTGAGGGTATGTATTGTTATCACGCTTATTTTGGTACAGAAGTTTGGTAAGAAAAGGCATTTGTGAAAAAATAATCGACAATATAGGCACTCCCTGACATTATATGGACTGTTTACGTGAGGGAAATATGCGGTGGAATTAGATGTTTAGTTTAGCATTGTCCCACTTGTGCATTCTCGTGGTGTGTAAGCGAGTAGAGCTGAACGCCGTCTTGCGTGCATTTATTATGCTCATAAGTCATAGTGACACTTAGCTTAGTCTAGAGAGTCAGAGTCTCAATTTGGTAATTGTTCTGCCAAAAACAAACTTTTTACTTTTTAAAGGATAATACTTAAATGTGCACCTTCAGCTTTAGTTTAAGAATTACTTGTAGTTAATTCTAGATTCCAATTGTTAAATTAGATGATATCTGGCCTCTAGTTCTGGATAACTCGTGACATGACAGTCATGTGGCTGTCAATAGCCCCTATTGAATAGGGGACCAGGGTATCCCACTAATTTTATGAATTTTAACCCTGAAGTTTAACCTAACCCTGACCCTAACCCTAAACCTAATTCTGAACCTAACACTGACCCTAACCCTAACCCTAGACAAAATTTTCGCTGCTTAATTCGTCAAAAAAAGTGATTTCTAGGTCACTTTCTGCCAACGATAATCAGTATTCTTCTTCTTCTTCCAGTATGGTACAGTCCACCGCCGGTGTATTGTCGTACCCTGTGCTTGTCAAGTGCTGAGCATACCGTGCAAGTAAAAGGGCTCTACGTTGTATGTACAGTTAATTTCTATGTGCGGTTAAAAAACACTCTGAAGCTCAACAGAGTTTTCCGAGCTGCACCATCTTCTTAAATAGCTCGAAGGAGGTGCAATTGTTAGTGGAAGATGGTAAAGAGTTCCACAACCGAATGGCATCTGGATAAAATGTACTCTGGTAGAGGCGAGTTCTAGCAAATGGGACTTGAAATTTCTGGGGATTTCCACGAGTTCTTGGGCCATTAGCTGGTATGAAGTGGTAGACTGGGAGATCAACCAGGCCATGGATGTTGTAAACCATGTATACATTTGGCTGGGCTCTCCTCTCTTGCAGACTAGTCCACTGTAGTTTCGTCAGCATGGCTGTAACGCTACTTGTTCGGTGATAGTCGCCAAGGACGAAACGTGCGTAGTGACGCTGAACCATTTCGACTTTCCTGATGTTCTCCTGTGTGCAGGGGTCCCAAACAATTGCAGCGTACTCCATCACTGGACGCACGAGAGCCTTGTAAAGCAATGCCTTGGTCTTGGGTGGGCAGGCTCTTGCGTTTCTTTGTAGAAATCCTCGTACTTGGTTTGCCTTCTTGGAAGTCACATTTATGTGGTGATTCCATTTCAGGTTTGACTGTATGTTGATCCCCAGGTATCTTACTGTGTCAGTTACTTGTAGCTGCTCTCCATGGACGTAGTATGAAAAAGAGGTTTGGGATGCTAGTCGTTTATTGGTGACATGCATAACTTGGCATTTTTGCGGGTGGAATTGCATCAGCCAGTCTGTTTCCCATTCCTGAAGAGACGCTTCCCATTTGTGTGTATTATACATGTGCGATACTGCCTGGTCCCCTATTGTACTGGATTGCCACTGATGCTGACTGTTTGTATAATGTGTCAGTTTAATGGCAGACTTACATTGGTATTGCATTGATAATTATGGGTTCCATCGTACTGCCTAGTGCCTACTGCACTTGTTTTAATATGATAATAATGTTGTATGTAAGACACTAAACTTATGCTATAGTTGAAACTGCTCAATCATTTTTGACATATTTCTGACTATTACTAGATTATCTTCCTTTCAAAATGGTACTTCAGTGGAGCTAAAATCACATTCCCAATTTAACAGACCTGTGCAGGTTTGTACAGTGTGTAAGCAAAATGTTCCCAGTCATTGATACGTTTTGGTGCAGCTCATCAGCAGAAGTCTGAAGGCATTGATATAATATGTTGCTGTGTCTGGAAATTTGTTCCATTCCATGCATGATTTGGGGAAGGAGGAGGCCACTTATAACATGGGTTTCAATGGCTACAAAGTGCCCATGAGTTGGTTGGGTCCATGATTCAGTCATGCTGGCATGGTCACAAACATCACCTCTGTATGTATACTATTTAGAAAATCAAGAGGAAAATCAAATAAAATTATCGATCAAAATAACGTCTGCACAAGTCAAAATTTTGGCCATTCTTAGCTAATGCGTTAAGAAAAGAGGGTTGGGGAAAAAGCTAAAAGGGATTTGTTCCAAATTTGGGGGATGGGTATGAAGTTGACATTACGATTTTCACATGTGCCATCGCACAGCTAGCGATCTATACTGTATTTCTCATTCTATGAAAAATATTTTAGCTCTGCCGTAGTGAAGGCCGCTATATGAGTGAGCAAACAGATATTATGCTATTTCAGCGGCTTTCCATGCGTGCTCGTGTGTGTGTGTCGACCCCATTCATTTACACGCTAACTGGATCATGGCTCGTTGCACGACTGAGTGAGGGCAAGGTAGACCGAATCATGGCAGAATATGAGTGTTTCGGAATCATAGCATTTTTAATTTTTATGGTTACTGCATTGACATTTTTACAACTTGCATTGCTAACTTGCTAGAAATAATAACTAAATATGCAATGAAATGATTAAAAGCTGAAAAAGCCTTGAAAAGTATCGCCCTGCAAATAATTTTGATAATGATATTTTAAGTTCTTGTTTTCCCTTACTTTTCCTTATCTCTCACAGTACTCTCCCTCAGAGTTGACAGAACTCTATCTAAGACTTGAAGGAGGTGGGGCATCAGGTGTCTTATCCTTCTTTCAACATAAATTTTCACCATGAGACGAGCGGCAGGTATGTAATGATGTCTTTTCTTTTTTTCTTTATTTAAGTCGAGCAGTGTTAATGGTACTTATACCCCACAAAATGCTACATGTTGAACAAGTTCATTATTTTCAGTATCACTAGAAAGGAAAGAGAAAGAAGGAGATAGAAAATGTAGTGAACTTAACTAGAGAAGAGGAAAACAAAATATGATAGAATAAAAAATGGATGGAAGAGAAGGATAAGAAAGGAGAAAAGAAAGAGGGACAAGGAATTTCATGAAGATTGAGAAGGAAAAGAAAATAGGAAATGAGAAAAAAAAAAGGATGACAAGATCAACAAGACCTAAAAGAAAAAGGGTAAAGAAGATGATTAAACAGAAGTAGAAAAGAACAATGAACAAGGAGGACCACATTAAAGGAGGTTTCAAAGAGATAGAAAACATGGAAATTAAAAGGCCATGAATATAAAACTTAAGACATCATAATGGAAAGAAACCCACAACATTATCCTTTGTGAACTACTGATGATTGATTATGCTTGTGGTAAATTTGAATCCTTTGATACACATGAAGAATACAAATACTTGAAGATGAAGTGTATGTTTCCTCTTCTTCCAGGTGCAGGTCATACTGGGACCAGCCAAGGCTACGGAGATTACAATGCTGTCGATGATGAAAACCAGCAGCTGACAGAGAATCTCCGCACCAAAGTCAGCGCATTGAAATCGGTTAGTGCCAAAACTGCCATGTGATGAAAACATAATTCTCAGGGCATAGTGTGATTTAGTCCACGTAATGCCAGAAAGCACCTCTATGAATAACAACCCTCCTCCTTTTGTCCACTTTATGAAATCAGGCTTGATAAGTAGCCTGCATAAATTTGTTTTCCATGGTTAGGGCCCAAGTTTCATTCTGTGATTATGACTCCATGGCCTTGCAGTGCAGAGAATCGCTTCACTGTGAATTTCTTGTGCTTGTCCACTTTGTAACTTTAACCCTAGACAAAACATGATACACAACCTCACTCAAACAATTAACCTAACCTTGGCCATGATGTATGTGGGTTTTCAATTATTGTAACTCACTATCAATGGTAACTAGTACCATGGCGAAGGCCAATGAGCTCTCATTATTGCACCTGTTGCCATGTTAGTTACGGTTGATGGTAAGTTACAATAATTTAACAACTATATGCAGCATGGCCCTGTAACCCAATCGCAACCATATTGGCCAAACATGTATCTTTCATGAAATGAAGCCTGGAGCAATTGTCACTCTTGTGAAATGCTGGCTTAGCTGTTTGTTCTGTGTACTTGACAACATAGGCAAAAAGTGTCTTTTCTGAAAATTTGTTGTTTTTTGGTTGATGTCCATCTTCTTCTTTGTCATCATCATCATCATCGTCATCATCATCATCATTATCATCATCCACATCATCATCATCATCATCATCATCATCACCATCATCATTATCATTATTGCCACCATCACCTGCATCATCACCTACTAATCCATCACCACAACAATCACCATTAACACTATCATTACCATCATCGTCCTCATCACGACCATCAATATCATTGTCACCAGCATGAACATCTTCATCTTCATTATCATCATCATCATCATCATCATCATCATCACCACCATCAATATCATCACGAATACCTTCACCATCATTAGACTTGTTGCCATCACAATCATCTTTCTTTTCATTCCCATCAACATCAAAACAACCATCACCGTCACCGTAATTATCTCTGTATTTTCTGTTGCTTTCATCAGTCGTATAGTATTAAGTAGTTCCATGTTAGCAAGATGTCCATTTTCCCACTGTTATGGCCTATTTTGAACCTCTTACCAAGATATGGGAAAAGTGTGGAAAGGGTATACATGTATTACAAATAATTTAATGTTTCATTGACCAGTGTTCTTTTCCTTTCCTTACTCCACCCCATTACCTTCCAGCTGAGTATAGACATTGGCCAAGAGGTCCGGGAACAAAACAAGCTACTAGGGGATATGGTGAGTATTATGAAATCCGATTTTAAAGACAGGGTGTCCCTTGTACAGAACCAAAGAATTAAATTTGGCAGAAGAATATGGAAAATCGAGGAAGATACCCTTCCAATAATAAGAATAGAAACTGACTTTAAGCAAAATTAAAGCGATCACTAGATTATGGGGACGTTTTGGGCTGGTTGTCTGAAACCTATAGCCTATAGCCTATAGCCTAGAGTCTGAAACCTATAGCCTATAGCCTAGAGTCCGCTATTAGCCGCACCACCATGCATGCGTTCGGTCGGCGCATGCCCTTGGTTACAGCCACATCGCGCCCTGACAGGGTTGATATGATTGCGAGTGTAGACTACAGCAGCTATATTTGAAACATAAAGATAAGAAATTTGTCAAAAAATAAATGTTTGCGAGGCAACAATTGAGAAGTTATCAATAGGGTATACTGTTGTTTCCTGCCGAGTTTCATGACTTTTTAAAATGGGAAGTGCTTTCTTTGAAGGTAGGGGTAGAAGTGAGGCAAATTACCGCCCACGATCATGGCATATTCCCATTACGAGCAGCGATGCTTGCTCTCACCACATAGTTTACAACCAGCTGTCTTGACCACATGCTCATATGACATCACTTGGTGCCTGAACTAGAGGGAGATATTACGCGTACATTGTATATGTTGATTTCTTATCTCCAGGACCAAGACTTTGATTCGAGTGGAGGGTTCCTGAAAGCCACCATGGGTCGTCTGACGCGTCTGTCTAAGGGTGGACTCCACTGCCACTATCTCTACCTCTTCCTCTTTGCTGCGCTCGTCTTCTTCATCATCTACATCATCCTCAAGTCTAGGTGACCTCTGATCTCTGACCCACATCTGAACTGTGATCCATGTACGAACTATGACCTACATGTGAATTTTGACCCATATACATATGTGAACTCTGACCCATATATGAATATGAAGTGTGACCCACATCTTAACTGTGACCAACATGTGAACTATGACCCATCATTGAACACTCCTTGTGTGAATGATATGTTAGATGCAAATGTGAAAAACCTACAAATTGGACCCATATTTTGAATCATTAGCAAAGAATGTGCTCCACATTTGAAATATGACCAATATACGAACGATGATCTACATGTGAACTATGACCCAAGACAAAGTGTGACTCACATGTGAACCATGGCCCACATATGACATGTGATTCACTATAGAACTATGAGTCATATAGGAACTATTTCCTAGAGTACTATGTATATAAAAATGATGTCTTGTTGAGTTGGAGCCACATGAATCACATCTCATCACCTCTCCCACATCAAGTTGTCCTGCAACAGGGCCATGTTGCATATAGGTTTTCAGTTATTGTAACTCGCCATCAAAGGTAACTATCTTGGCAACAGGTGCAATAATGAAAGCTCATTGGCTGTTGCCATGATAATTATTATTGATAATATGTTACAATAATTGGAAACCTATATGCAATATGGCCCAGAAGAGTTTTTAACCTAATCACAGCTATAACCTGCTGGGTAAATATGCTGGGAGTATATTTTTTTTGTACAGGGCCTCTGCAAGAAGGGCCTGGGCCCTGTTGCAGAAAACTTACCATTAATGATAACTTTGCTACCAATGGCAATCTCTACAGAAAACTTATAATTTCATCGGCTGTCAAGCGATTCTACCATTGTAGTTATCATTGATGGCAGGCAGGCAGGTGTACGTTTTATTCATGGGGACCCTGGTAATGAATTCAAATCTGTTGACACATTTTTCAAATGTGTCTTAATTCCTGTGTCATGAATATTGCATTTCCCATAATTCCTGACTCTTTGACAGTCAGTGCCTTTTATGAAAGACTTATTTCAAAATATTTATAAGCAAGCCATAAAATAACTGTGTAGGCCTACAATACAAATAGAGTTAATATTGTTTGTGAGGTGTGTGAGGTTTTGTCACTTGTTTTTGTTCTTGTACTTTACGTTTCTTCATTGTTATGTCACAAATAGATACAAAGCTTGTACTGTTTGATGTCATTGTTTAGATTAATCAATTAAGCTATATGAGTGATTCAAACGAATTCAAGGATATTGAAATAAGCCGTCCATAGGTACAACATGAAGACAAATGCTGTAAATATCTACAGACATCCAACTAGGATTCAGAATACAAGCAAGTGACATATTTTTATTTTATCATTCCAAATCATGTAAATTGGATTATTATCACACATCTGTATTATTATTTATTTCAACATAAAGATTTAAGTTTAACATAACACAACGTTGTAAGAAAGAAATTCATACATGCATAATATAAATGACAGTGTGTGAGTCAGGGTCCAAGAAAGTGGAGTAGTTCACTGTTGCCTGAGGGTATGTAGACCCACACATGGTGTCTCGACATTAGCAAGGTATCTGAAGTGTTTGTTTCCTTCCATAGACAAAAGTGGCAGTTGCATGGTATAGTGGATCCTTCCTTCAACTCTTGATTAGGAAGGTCAGGGCTCACACACAACAGCTGCCACAGATGTGATGCAGCAGAACATTCAAATCAATGTGAAATCTGTGTGTTAATGTGTTTACATCCTATTGCAAGTGTTCTAAAGAAGCCAGGGCCAACTTAATGCACGTGCACAAATCAATAAAAAAAAGTAGCAGTCAAAATTAGCTCATACGAGTAAGAAGATTGTCATGTTTAAGTAAAGTGTATTACATCTATTTAATGTCATTTTAACTAGGGATGTACAGGAGAAGGAAGATGATGGAACCCATCTTCATGGCAGGAGAGTTCTTCCATGGTCACATGTGTCGCTTTCATTTGATTACGGAACGTCACCTAACCTCCTTTACATTCTGAGGTGATTGTATCCATGTGATCCAGAAATGAAATGAGAACAAAGCTTGTGATCATGGCAGCACAGTTCTGCAGGGAGGATAGATTCCATCAGCTTACCACTTCTATTGTAATATCGCCTTAAAAAACAATTTTGTCAACTCTCTGACCATGTTTAAGCAAAATGAATATTCTAGGTTGTTGAATTATATTGCCACATGTACATAACTCTGCTTGCCTTCATGTGAATTATTCTAAGTCTTTAAATTGTTTCACCTGGTTATTAACTGCACTGAGAAGAGAAAGATTAAGCAGAGGTGATACAAAGGGAGATGAGTAAAGGAAGAATTGAAAAGGGGACCACAACTAGCAGGAAGATAGGTGGGAGGAGGAGATGACTGTGTAGATGAATGAGGAGAAAGTGAAGATGGAGGACAAGAGGAAAAAGAAAGAGGTGTATACATGTATGTAAATATGTAAATGTAGTGTTTTAGTGACATGTATTAATCAGATGAGACTTTATTTGCGTGGGTCTGTCATTTGCGTTACAGTACGCAAAACGTGGTGGGGTTCAAACTCTTGTCAAGGCAGATATTACCCACCTTTGCTCCGCTTACAAGGGCACGCCACAATACATATTTTTAAAAAAAAAAAATTATATAATTGTTTGTGTGCAACACATTACTTTATTCACAACAATTTCCATAGAGCAGCAGTTTATCTGGCACACAGAGGGTTTGTTGAAGGAAAATGAAGATATGACAAAACAAAACTCACATAGCTCTCCTGTTTACTGTAAAATGTTCACTACCAACAATGATTGAGAGCCATCTATACAGAGTTTCGCGACCATTCTTTTTCAACTAGTAAGAACATGACGCATATTCTTTTTGTTCAATGATTACCCAACAAAGCAAGAGGCACTTTTTTTTTGACAAGCTAGCTATTGATTTCGAGTTTGCCAAACTCAGTGTATGGATGACTGCAATAATCCAGAGCCATCTACAAACATAGTTTCGCCAACTCGGTTTTAATAGGTAACAGCATGGCGCGTGTTGCTTTGTTGGGCAAGCAAATAACAAAAGAATACGCGCCATGTTGTAACCGAATGAAACCGAGTTGGCCAAACTCTGTATATGATACATGACTCTGCAATAATCATCGTTCTACCGCCATCTATAGCGGATAGGAGAACAGGCCGCGGGTGTTTTGTGTGGTGTGTTGTAACTGTTGTAACTGTTTTGTAATGGGGTAGGGTGAAATCAGTCCTTAAACCTCTTTGCAAAAAAATGTAGCTCTATGGGAATTGTGTGTTATGATTGAAGGCTCAAGTGTTACAGTAAAAAAAAATGAAGAAATGGGGCATTAGAAGTAGTGGGTTGACGAGTAGATGGAGTTTTCTGAATATGTGAATATATGTACGGGGGTGGGGGGGGGGGGGGGGGGGGTTACCTGTTCTTAGGCTAAGAACGACCTTACGCACGACTGGTGCCCCCTTTTTTTTATGCTAAATGAGATTCTTAATAATTTTGATTCCTACCAGCTTAAGTTCTAATTTGATGTTTAAACATTTAAATTCTTGTTTTTAACACGTGTCTGAATACAAAGTTCATGATTTGTCAAAGTTGATTAGGATTGTCGGATATTAACTCCCACTATGTTAAAACCGGAACAAAATATTGAAACCTCATTTAGCACAAGAAAGGGTAACCAGTCGTGCGTTTAAGAACAGCTTTGTGAAACACCCCCGTAGTTATACACTATTAATAGTGGGAATCATGTGAGCATTCTCTTATGACTGTATACACTGCTTAATGGTGCATATAGATAGATATAGTGATATTTCAAACATCTCTTTTAACGAATGTGAATTAACCTAAAAATTCAACCCGAACTGCTCGATCTACATTAGACTTGATATTTCTTTTTCTGTTTTACACCTTTAAGACCACAGGAACATGTTTCTAATGTGCGTGGCTAGTGTAAACAAAAAAAATATTGGTACAGTGTATTTGATATCACAAGAGGTTCAGAGCCCAACATTGTTTATGACTTACTATTTACAATGGGAAGCTTTGCGTGCTAGATATCAACTGCTGCTCGTCGTGAATTGTGTGTATTACTTGTGATAATATATGTATCATACAGTACACAGATAGTTACCCCGTTGGGTTCTAGGTCGTTGTATTGATGTAGCCTCAACAAAGGAATCATTAGCTTTCCGCAATCCAACGGTTAAAGATACATGATATATGTTGCGTAGGCGTACGTGCTCGTTGATTGTCATCAATTGTCAACCACATAGAAATGAGTCGTCTGCGGTAGATTTTTTCTTAAGGCTGACGGTATAATTACAACAATTAATGTATAAGCTCCGTTTTCCTTTCATTACTTTCATTGGAGTAACTATACGGGGACTTACAAATCAGATGAAGCGCTTTTGAAGTCAATTTCAAACGATCCAGCCATCTATATACTTTGGCCGAGTCGGTTTCAACAGGTAACATGGCGCAAAGTATTTTGTTATCTGCTTACCAAACAAAGCAAAACGCGCCATGTTGTTACCTATTGAAACGAAGTTGGCCAATAAAGATGGCTCTGTAATCGACACGGTCTGTCCTTTATATACAAAGTTTCTCCAAGTCGGTTTCATTTGGTAGCAACAATAGCGCTTGCTGTTAATTTTAGGTAAGCATGCAGATACCAAAAGAATATGTGCCGTGTTGCTCCCTATTGAAACCGAGTTGGCCAAACTCTGTGTATAAAAGGATCCGCAACCGTCCTCGGTCTACCGCCATCTTGTGACCGATCAGGGTAAAGATCGGAGAAGAAAAGAGGTCACAGGCAGTGGTTGTGGTGGGGTATGAATGAATGAACGGAATGGGGCAAGAAGGCACACCCTAACCCTTTCTGGGCCAAACAGAATATAGCTTGTGGGATTTGTGTGTATTTATTGTGACAACATACCCATATGGCACATAATAAGTTAAAACAAAATGTTGAATAAGACGGGGGAGGGGGGGGGGGGGGGGGAGGTTGTGTCAATGGATGGAGCCATTTTTTTCTTCAAAAGTTTGACTATATTGATAGACCTATTAACTAACTGTTGATGACGGGTATGGTGAAAACAATCTCTTCCACAATAACTACCATTGATACATATATATACACACCTAGTGCCATATAAATACCAATATGAATTAATGTCTATACACCTGTAGTTTAGAACGTAAAACCAATGTGCTCAACCTACAATAGACAGGATATGACTAGTAGTTTATCTGTTTTGCACCTTTAAGACCATATGCTATAGATGTGCGTGGTTGTTGTAATCAAAATAAATATTGATATTTTTTAATCATGAGATGGCTCAGAGTTCATATTTGCAATAACTAATATTTATCTGATCATAGAACAAACGGGAACGTGCTCGTTGCTTTTCATCATGCATTAGCAGTATGAGAGTTATCCGTCGTCTTGCGTGAAGTCTTTGTACCGTGTAGTTTATGAATATCATAGTATGTTCTCCCTTTTGCTTCAATTCCTTAGTTCCATCCTATCACGTACTGTCGTAAAATGTGTCAACATGTATGTTACTGTTGGCTATACTCCACCATATCACTTCGATACTGCCATCTATCGACAGGTATATGTTTATCCCAAAGGGAAATAAAAAAAGCTAGTGACTGGGAAATGGGCACATCTTCTCGAACCCCCCACCCCTACTTCCTCACCACCCAACCCCCTTCCCCAAAAGAAAATCACCCTGCAGTTCAAATCCTATGCCCAATTTAAAAAAAAAAATATTTGTTTAGTACCTTTAACACTTTGTGTGGAGGTGTGCATTTTGTCACCATTTTGTACACACAAATCCCTTATAGCAGCAGATCATAACAATGGTAATAATATTCAAATCTTAGAGACGCATAATACCATTCAACTAGTCTCTATGCGAGTGAAAGTAAAAATTGATTATGTGAGAATTTGAAAATAACTAATAATTATTAAACAGATGCGTCTTTAATCTTGATCTTAATCATGTTAATTGATCGAAGTCTGATCTAATGCCTTGGGGGAGGTTATTCCATAATTTGGGTGCCGTATTTGCAAAAGCTCTATCACCGAATGTCTTAGATTTTACACGAATTTCAGAAAGAAGATTTTTTGATTGAGAACGAAGATTACGAGTAGGCTGGTATGGTTTGATGAGTTCAGTAAGATAGACAGGAGCATTTCCACATAAGCATTTGAATACAAGAGTGAGGATTTTAAACTGAACACGAGCCCTTATCGAGAGCCTGTGGAGACTACGTAGGATCGGAGTTATATGTTCAAATGTCCTTTTTCGCGTTACAAGCCTTGCCGCTGAATTCTGTACACGTTGGAGTTTATTTAATTGAGTCTGAGAGATTCCCAGAAACAGACCATTATTGAAATCTAAGTAATTAAATATAAATGCGTGAACAAGCCTCTTTGTAGTCGCTTTATTCAAAAGATGTCTTATCTTCCTAAATCTATGTAGGCCAATGGCAGCCGATTTACAAATATTATCAATGTGAGTGTTCATACGCAAATCTTCTTGGACAATAACTCCCAGGTCACGTGCTTTTGAAACTGACAAAACGGGAATATCAGAAACTGTTATTGACAGCGATGGTTGGAAATTATGACGAGGTTTTACATGCACAACTTCAGTTTTTCCGAGATTTAACTTTAAACTGTTTTGCAGTGACCACTCCTGTATTTCACACAAACAAGATTCAGTTGGAGTTATTACTGTGGCACGACTAGTACATTTTGGTATTGAGACATAAATTTGGGTATCATCAGCATATATCATTTTGCCGATGCCACACTTCTCTATTACATTTTCCAATGGAGCCGTGTACATAGAAAAACATAATGGCCCCATAACTGAACCCCGAGGAACCCCCTCACCTAAAACACATGGAGCAGATGCAGTGCCCTTGATAGACACACTTTGAGTGCGATTGCTGAAATACGAATGAAACCAGTTCAATGCAATACTTGTAATACCATATTTTAACGAAAATCGAATAAGCAAAATGTCATGGTCAATAGTGTCAAATGCGGAGGAGTAATCCAGCATTACCAGCACCGTCTCCTCCCCCCTATCTGCTGCCAGGATGTTTAAGACACACGCAGATAACGCTGGTGACTGCTTAATCATGTTCAATATTGGTAATGCATAATTGTGAAGAGCTTCAGAGAAAAATGGAACACGAAGAGATGGAAAAATTGGTTCATAGAGGATTTTTCTATGTATGACTATATTTACGGGACTATACACTAAGTGTGGATATTGGGAATCGTAAACAAATTTCGCGTTTCACTCTAACATTACATTATAAAAGGCTGTACTCACGCATTAAGGCATATAGCCTAAAAATGTAAGCCCAATGTGCTCAAGCTATATTATACTGGTAAGTTTTGTAGCATATCTTGTGTTTTGTACCTTTAAGACCATGGACAGGTAATGTGCGTGTCTACTGCAATCAAAATAAATATTATGGCTCAGAGTTCAACATTTATGACTAACTCGTATCATTCTCATCTCATTCGTTAACGAAAGCTATCAGAAATGGAAGTTGGTGAGGTACGTATGTCAGCATTTAGGGGTCTTCTGGGTGGGTTAGTGAAGGGGGGGGGGGGGGGAGTCCTGTCACAGCACACTTGGTGATGATATGTTCATGTGTCTTCCTTGACTACAAGAACAGAGGTCACAATGTGCAATGGCCCATCCTTTTACCTTAAATGCGAAGTAACCAATTATGTTATGGTATTAAGAAAAAAGGTTCTATATCGATACCACTGCGGTGTCCGCAAAAACAGAATCTTATGTTAGGGACACCATAGCATGCTTGCTAAAATACACGCACCGCTGGCGTTCACGCATATCCTATTCAATAATTTAAGCACAAGCTGTATCGAAAGTTACACAGAAATGTTGTTTTTGGAGGAATGAAACCCCTCAAATTAAATCTACAGGGCAAGGACCTAGGGGAAGGTACGATCAGGGTTACGTCTCTATCCTGTAAACGAATGAAAAACAAGTTAGATTTTTTTTTCACTTGTTTTTTACAGGATGGAGCACGCTATCCTTACTACTGGTTGTATGCCTAAAATTTCTTTGTAAAACTTTCATGTTGTTTTTGCGCACACTCCGATGGTCGGGCCCACAAGATAAAAATCATTTTCATGTCTTAGAAATACTGCAGGGTGTGTTCCGCCGTGCTGTCGACATCAACAACCTCAACAAAAACGAACAGGGTGAATACCAGGTGAGAGGGGGGATGAAAAACGTTGGGGCAGCTCTGTGGAGTAGCAAATATATATTTACATCCGTCCGAAATAGAATTGGCGCACATGTCTTTGCGTCATAAATTAAACCCAGTGGTTATTGTTTAGGCATGTTTACGCTTCTAGACATGACATTTATCGTTCTTCAATATGCATAACCCAAAGTTCAAGCCACATACTGAACTTGAATAAACTGTCAAGTCCTTTTTCTTGTCTGGTACCTTAAAGACCACACGCAGGTTACATAAACTGGTTTTGTTATCAAATTCAATATTGACAGTGCATATCGTAAAGAGGTTCAGAGTTGGAAATATGTGATGTATTAATACCTACTTTATTGTAAAAGTCGAACCCAGAGCAAGTTTATGATATGAACTAAAGATATTTATCATGTTTACACATTGTGTTATGATTTGGTGAGTTATCTTCAGATAGTTGAATAAATATACTTCAGATAATGTTATTTTGTAGGATTTTCAGATCGTGCTCACTGGCACGTCATATAGCATATTCAATGTGGCCCAGAGGTGCAGTTTAGATATCGTATCACTTATAGTGTAGTATATTGGTATCCATTTTATAACAGTAACATTTCCATTTATCAGGAAAATAATGTATATTTCTTATGTTCTGAGACAAATTGATTCATTGTTTTTCTGTAATATTTAAATGAATCGCGCTTTTAAGAATGTCATATAAAAAGTGAACTCGTATAAGGCCTCAAGTTTAAGCTAGCCGCCACTCATAATGCAAATTTTGCATTAATGAAAGTACTTTTCTCGCTTTTTATGCTAATAAAATTTATATCACCGGCCATTTATGCAAATGAATTATTATTGACAGCTGCTTATGCAAATGGGGTACGTTTGCTAGGACAGGTAAATCTAGTATTAAACAGAATAATCGATGTGAGGTTATTAGTTTGTATGTATAGTATAAATAATGATTCTGTTGTATTTGTGCTTTATACTATTGTTTAATACATTTTATTTTGAGGTAAGGAATTTTTTTTTATTCTCCATGGAAAAGATGTATCAGTTGATTAAAACATTACCTGTCGATAGAGACTGTTCTCAGAATGAACAGGAGGAACATGATTAATCGTAAGCATGGCATCAAACTACCCTAGCTATCTTAAAACGAAAATGACTGATAGAGATACTACAATCTTTACATCTTCTGAGTCTGAAAGATTTTGAAAGTGTATGAAAAACTTTTTCTAGAACTCAAGATGCTTGCATAGTTTGATATTATGACAAGAGAGTTTATTATGATTAAATGTTGACCTTAAGAAAACGTGATACAAATTGTAAGTGCGGTTAAGAATGATATTTTTCCTTTATACTGTCCTTGGGTATAGGTAAGATATGTATTCATGCCTACGTTGGTACACGAAACGTTATGCACGAATGATTGATAGAGAGAGAGAGAGAGAGAGAGAGACAGGCAGACAGACAGGCAGACGGAAGGTGTGAGAGGGAGAAGCGAATTATTTATGACATATATTACAAAATAAGAACACCGTATACTCGCTGATTAATGTGTAATATATCATTCCGAATTACCATTTAATAACATACAGTCAACAGCCCAATGCGGATTCAATATGTGTATCTACACAATCAAAGATAACATATTGTGTGCAATGAACATTGTTTCTCTACAATCTTAAATATAAATATATAGTATGTATACATATATACACAGAAGAGACATTATATAGTGTATAAACACATAACGCGTTACACATGAACACTAGTATCCATGTTATAATTCTAAGAAACGGGACTTCTCAAGGAAATTAGCACACGAACAGCAGCCAGTATAGATACAGCATACCTGATGACATATACAAGAACTTGCTTTGCTTATAACATGGTACATACTAAACATTGTTACTAGTAAAGCAATATTAAACAGCGGTAGGTTATTCAAGTCATAGTCAGTCACGTAAGTACAAACTTGAACTCTAGACAAAGGTGTGATCTGTTTGTATAATATCCTTACAGGATGTTACTGGAAAAGCTGACAACTGTTTTTTACCAATAAAATTAACATAAGATACAGTTAGAGATGCAGCAAATTGTTATAATAACTTATATTTCTTTCCTTATTTTGCATGTCACTAATGTGAAGGAAAATGTTGACACTCCCGTAAATAATGTCTCTATTTATAAAGTCTCTTTATTATGGTATGAAGTACATACTAGTTTGCATTATATTCCGGATGGTAAATGAATATGCAAACATGAGACTTATCAACAACAAATACATACTGAAAGTGTCAAAAATTGCGCAACACATATAATGTATATGACAAACTAATAACTACATAGAACAATCGGGTAAGATATAAAAACACAAACACACATCCCTCTTAATGAACACTTTGTATACGAACGACCTTACAGTCTGATGGGAATAGATCCCAAATTGTACGGACTGAAATTCAGGAACTGTGAAGTTGGAAGATCCATTATATGTATAAATTGTTAGTGGCACACGATCGGCAGACGATGTAGATACAGCATACGTGAACATGATATACAAAAACTTGCTTTACCACGGTACATAATAAACATTGTCATTGGTAAAGCGATAATAAATAGCGGTAGGTTATACACATTAGAGTCAGCCACATAAGTACAAACTTGAACTCTAGAGAAAGGTGTGATATGTGTGTATTATTACCATATAGGGTGTTACTGAAATGGCTATCAACTGCTTTTTTTTTCACCTCATGCACATTGATATATGACATACAGCTAGATATGCAGTAAATTGTAACAGTGAAGTATGTTTCTTTCCATGTTTTGCATATCGCTACTGTAAAACAATGTTTTACAATTCTTATAGATGGCACCTCAATTCATATTGAGTAATAAGTATACCGGCTGTGTTTAGGGAGGTAAACAAATGTACAAATACAACTGTATGACTTTTATAAACAAAACTATACGTATTACAAGTGAAAAAAACCACGAAACATATGAATTGTAAATGGCATACAGATGACTACATATAGCTATTTGGCATTTTTTTTTTTTAATAAAACGGACACTATAACTTTGTGGGTTAACAATAGAGGGGCCTTTCTGCTTAAAGCATTGCAGCGTGATGTATTATGTAAATTGTAACATTATTGGATCGTCCATTAAGTTTTGTTGATTATCTTTTATATATGGCACATAAAAATATTGAGCACAACACGGATATGGGCCGACGAAATAATAATTCCTTTGGGGGAATATACTGATATATTAGGTAAAGTCTTAAATTGGTAAATGATAACTGAAACAATGACACTATTTGAAGAAGGTGTAGATAATTCATTGTTATGCAATTTCTCATTTTAAAGTATTTTCCGTGTATAATACAGTAAAATGGTAACATAAGCCTTACGTTAATAAATTGTTAAGCAACGGATTTGTACATATGTCAATGCACTTCCCGCAGTACCCAGTGGCGTAGAGAGGTTCGTACACCTGGGGAGATGACGGGGCTGCCAACGCTAGTAAGTGCGCGAAGCGCCCAAGAGGGGGGAGGGGCGGGGGAGGGGGGTGGCGGGGTGGAGGGGCGCGGGGGGGGGGGGGGGAGGGGGGATGGGTGTCCCCCTCACACAATAGGGAGCTTTAACAATTTTTAACTTGAAATCGTGTAATCTGATGCATACTTAATGGAATAAAATAACACGCACAAGCTTGCACGCACACACACGCACACACACATGCACACACACGCACGCACATATACTACGCCTTGAATGGACAGACATACATCGACAAGATCTACACACTGTGGCATACGAATACAGAATGGACTGACACATAGTATTGCATATTGAACCACACTATAAAACAACGTCAGCTGTGTAGGGGTCCGCGGAAAACAGCCTCTGTGGCCATTTGTGAATAGAACACATAGAGAACAAACAAGAACGATTAAACTTGGAACAATATGTCTGTTCATTATAAAGCGTAATTAATACGTACATACCATGTTGTTTTACCTCAAAGAAGCAGGCATAGTATCCATAGATGGATATTGGCTGGCGGCTCATTAACATACAGATACAAAAAACATAAACAGTATCACTTTGATCCATGGGGTAACAATACTGCCTTGTAAGTTTGTGAAGAAATCGGAACCAACGGCATTGACTCGTTTCAAATTATTTACTTCTATTTAATCTCAGTCTTATAATATTAGTCGTAATGGTATTAGTGATAATACAAATGAAAAATAATACTGAAACAAATAATAATGTTACTACTAATAGGTTCCTTTTATCTTGCATTTCAAGACAGGGTAAATTCACACTGCACTTTACGTGAAACAAACTTCTTAAAACATTTCAAACTTATGTCTTCATGCACGAATCAACATACTTTAAATGAATACAAAACAAAGTGCATATTAAATAAAAAAAATAATAAGCAGTTAACAATACAGAAAAGATGTAACTGCTGCAAGCTTAGCAACAAACTGATGTATGCCAGTCCGTCATGATATCACTATTAGTGTAACATCAGTAATATAGTGGGAGCATGAAGTTGAACAATTCATGATTATACATAATGTGCCGCTAATAACAATAAACACAATTACAATAATGATGAGGATTATTTTTATCATCATAATTATTATTGATATTATAATCATTATCAATATTATTATTACTATTATTATCATCATTATGACTTATTAAGGAAGCAAATATCATTCCCCAAAACCTGGGGGGGGGGGGGGGGTGTTACACCCACAAATGTAATAACGCCCACAAATGTAATAACACTTTACCCACAAATGTAATAACGCCCACAAATGTAATAACACTTTACCCACAAAGGTAATAATTTCACCCACAAATGTAATAATGCACTTTACCCACAAATGTAATAATTTTGAACCACCCTCAAATGTAATAATCACTTTACCCACAAATGTAATAACTTTTAGGGGATATTTTGTCGAATTTCTTCAAAACTGAAATCCTGTACTGATACATCGGTATAGCGCGCAGTCTTTATTCCAGACCCAATTATAGGCCTGATCACCTTCTCACTGTGGAATAACGTGAGAATGGAGTCTAGTCTTTCCTCCAGACGCGAAAATTTCCAAAATAAGAACGTAGTCTTTTTTCCGACCCAATTATTTCATTTTTGGAATCTTCAAAACCAAGGCCCGATCGTCTTATTTTTGTGGAAAAAACATGAGAATCGAGCCTAGTCTCTCCTCCAGACCCGATAATTAAAAAAAAAAGAGCGTAGTCTTTTTCCAGACCCCATTTTTTCATATTTTGAATCTTCAAAACCAAGGTCCGATCATCTGATTCCTGAGGGATAACCCGAGAATCGAGTCTAGTCTTTCCTCTTAACCCGATCATTTAAAAGAATGAGAGCGTAGGCTTTTCTTCAGACCCGTTTCATTCATTTTTTTTTTAAATCTCTAAAACCTAGGCCCCATCATCTCACTCCTGTAGCATAACATGAGAATCAAGCCTAGTCCTTCCTCCAGACCCGACTATTTCAAAATTAAGAGCGTAGTCTTTTCTCCAGACGCAATTATTTCATTTTTTCAAATGTTCAAAACCAAGGCCCCATTATATTTTTCTTGTGGAATAACATGGTAATCGAGCCTAGTCTTTCCTCCAGACCCGAGTAGTTAAAAAATAAGAGCATAGTCTTTTTCGAGACCCAAATATTTAGGTTTTTTTAAATCTACAAAACCAAGGCCCTATCATCTTATTCTTGTGGAATAACATGAGAATCAAGCCTAGTCTTTCCTCTAGACCCGGTTATTTTAAAAGTTACAGCATAGTCTTTTATCCAGACCCATTTGATTAATTTTTGAACCTTACAAACTCAGACCACATCATCAGATTCCCATGGAATAACATGAGGATCGAGCCTAGTCTTTCCTTCAAACCCTGTTATTTCACAAATAAGTGCGTGGTCTTTACTCCAGACCCATTTAATTCATTTTTGAAACCTTAAAAAATAAGACCATCATCATCTTATTCCTGTGGAATAATGTCAACATCTTCTAAACTAATACCCTGACTGTGATAAATCAAATTTTTAGAGCGTAGTCTTTCCTCGTAACTCAAATTTAAAGACAAATCTTCAAAACTAAGATCCTATCAACTAATTCCGTTTTTTTTAATGAAAAAATACAACTCAAAAAGTCAAGCACTTTGAGCATGTACATAATGTGTATATAGCTCATTATAAATACTCATCATTATCGTCATCTTTTCTTGGCGATGCATGGCATCGCTTTACATTGTTACATATGTGGATACAACACGTCTCAGTGGTCGGCGGTGTTACGATCAATTCACGCCAGAAAGGATCGCACAAAATGATACCAATATTAAGTTCATGTGTTCTTTATTATATGGGGTATTTTCCCCTTAAAAAAAAAGACAAGCGTTAATTTGCAGTACATCAATACCTCAATACATCAATATAGATTACTTTACAATGTATGGATACAGTTTAGCTTACAGTGCTGGAGGATACTGCAGTCCAATGGATCCACGGCTCTCGCTGATGGTCCAGTTGATAATCCGATTCAGTATTCCCAAATTATGATCGCAATGTTGATCCCAATGTTGTACGCTGAAGAGCAGGTATTCCAGATAGTCAAGTCCAAATAGATGATCCAAGATGGTCAAATGTTAATCCACAGAGCTTTCACGCTTTCACAGGCAGGATCTCATAAGCGCTATTTAACAGGCAGGTAGTTATCCACGTAGGGAAAATCCTCATATAAATTCACAGGTAAATATTGAGCCAGGGTCGCAACAATATCTTAGATGCAGGTTACTTTTACCACAGGTGACTGGAGCAAGATGATATGAAACTGAGCTCCTGTCTCGAACAACTCATATATATACTACAATCTATACATTCTGGAAGGTTCCATTAACTCTACTTCCAGAAATTTCTCAATATATCCAGTTAGCTCTATATTGTACATATACATATGCTTGTAAACAATATTGACCTGACCTAGATTACACTGATGAGTCATCACTAGCCCATCTGAGCTCCTTTATTATGCTAATGAGTCTCAGCGAGCTGCAACATTCTTTCATGTAAATAACATTCTAGACTCTTCTGGGCAGTACACATTGCTAAATGTTTATTTCACCAGTGAGGAATGTCACAAGCACCCAGAGTGCAGCTTATTCAAGAGCTACATGTATGGCTATATATGTATAATTTATACACATTTGTAACACTTTCCCCCATGGAAAAAAGAAAATTTTGCCGTAGCAAATTTTTCTATTACATTTTCAAAAATTTAAAGTTACCTAAATAAACATGTTCACCTTCTCTGCATTATGAACAATCATACTTTTATGTTTGAACACTTACAATATCATATTTCCATGTATCATTTATGACAACTCATAATTTAACCTTGACAACTTGTCTTGAGTATTTTGTCACTTTGAATTTCTTATTCAACCATTTTGATGACATGTATTATCCAAACAATATTTTCTTCAATAACAAACAAACAGTTTCAATACCATAATCAACCGGCAAGGCACTTACTTGCACTGAATGTTTCCACATGAAAATAACTTCAAAGTCTTGTTGCCAAAGTCATTTGGATATATGGCAATTTTCATTTGTAATCATACTGATTCAATAACATTTTTACACGTAATCACATACCTTGTGACAAAATTTATTACTTCTTTGTTGTTGTTTTTTTCACACTCTGGACAATACATCAGCTATGACATTGTTTTTGCCTGATACATGCACAATTTTGAGTGCATAGGGCTGGATCAGCAGACTCCACCTGAATATTCTCCTGTTCTTGGTTTTGAACCGATCCAGGAAGACAAGGGGATTGTGGTCTGTGTACAGGATTATCTCCCCTTTACTGTTGGTCAAATACATTTCAAACTGCTGAAGGGCAAGGATCATACTGAGTGCCTCTTTCTCAATTGTTGAGTACTTTTTTTGGTACTTGTTCACTTTCTTAGAGAAGTAGCTCACAGGCTTTTCTATGCCATCATCATCATCTTGGAGCAAAACTGCCCCTACACCAACATCACTGGCATCAATAGCCACTTTGAAGGGCTTGGAGAAATTGGGTGCAGCCAACACTGGCTCATTTGCCATGATAGATTTCAACTTCACAAAAACATTTTGGCACTCATCTGACCAGATGTACTTGACTTTGCCTTTCAGCAAGTTTGTGAGTGGGCTCACTACAGTACTAAAATTCGGCACGAATTTTCTGTAGAACCCAGCCGTACCCAGAAATCTGAGCAACTCTTTCTTTGTTTGGGGGATGGGGAAGCTGAGTATAGCTTCAACCTTGGCTTCTCTTGGCAGTACTTGCCCTTGACCGACTATGTGACCGAGATAGGTGACCTTTGCCTTTGCAAATTCACTCTTTGCGAGATTGATCACAAGATTGTCTTTGTGGAGCCTGTCAAACAGTAGTCTGAGGTGTTGGATGTGATCACTCCATGTGTCCGAGAATACAAGAATGTCATCAATGTACACCACACAGTGGTCAAGTCCGGCTATCACCTGATTGGTCAACCTTTGAAAGGTCGCTGGCGAATTCTTCATCCCAAAAGGCATGACCTTACACTGAAACAGACCATCTGGGGTCGCAAAGGCAGATATTTCTTTTGCACGGTCGGTCATTGACACTTGCCAGTAGCCCTTAAGCAAGTCTATCTTACTGACGAAGGCAGAGTTACCAACCCCATCAATACAGTCCTCCAATCTGGGAATTGGGAATGAATCTGTCTTACTCACTGCATTTACCTTCCGGTAATCAATACAGAATCTCTGTGAACCATCTGGTTTTGGTACCATGACGATAGGGGAACTCCAACTACTCTGACTTGGTTCTATTATGTCATTTTCTAACATGAATCGAACCTCCTCCCTAACCTTCGCCAATTTATCGGGGTTTAACCGATATGGGTGCTGTTTGATTGGTCTAGCATCTCCAACATCAACATCATGCACAGTCAGTGGGGTGCAACCTACTTTGTCTTTGCAAACATCCCCAAATTCATGCAACAAACCAGTCACATCTTTTCTCTGATCTTCAGGGAGGTAACTCAACACTTCCTGTGTTTTCCCTAACACCTCTGTGTTAGATAACCTGACACTAGGTGGCTCACTCATGTTTACATCTGATTCAGACATGCCCACAGCTGATTCCACCACATCTACTTCCTCATCGTTTACCATGTGTATCACCCCAACTGGCTGGCTATCCTCTCGCTCAAAGTATTCTTTGAGCATGTTCACATGACACACCCTTTGATCTTTTCTCCTGTCAGGAGTACCAATCACATAATTGACATCATTCAATTTCTTTTTGACACAGTACGGTCCACTGAACTTGGCCTTTAATGGCTCACCCTGCAATGGTAGCAACACAAGTACTTTGTCACCAGGCTTGAAAATACGCACTTTAGCATGTTTGTCTGCTTTCTTCTTCATGCTTTCTTGGGACGTTTTCAGATGTCCCCTAGCTACCTCACATGCCTTAAACAGCCTTTCACGGAATTTTGACACGTAGTCAAGGAGGTTTACATCATCATCCTGGGACATGAACCTCTCTTTTATGAGCTTAAGAGGGCCCCTAACCTCGTGACCGTACACCAACTCGAACGGACTAAATCCCGTTGACTCATTCGGGGAGTCCCTAGTGGCAAACAACAAACATGGGATGCCCTTATCCCAGTCCTCAGGGTGCTCCTCACAATATGCCCTAATCATGGTTTTCAGGGTCTGATGGTAGCGTTCTAATGCACCTTGAGATTGGGGATGGTAAGCTGACGACTTCAGCTGTTTGAGACCCAACTGATACATCACCTCTTGAAATATGTTTGACATGAAATTGGATCCCTGGTCAGACTGAATTTCCTTGGGCAGACCGTACCTAGTGAAAAACTGTACTAGGGCCTCTACCACAGTCTTGGCTGTAATATTCCTGAGTGGAATTGCCTCTGGGAAACGGGTAGACATATCCATGATTGTCAAGAGGAAACTATGACCTGACATAATTCTAGGCAAAGGGCCAACACAGTCAACTAGAACCCGAGTGAACGGTTCATCAAATGCGGGTATTGAAATCAATGGTGCCGGCTTGATCGACGGCTGTGGTTTACCAACCACCTGACATGCCTGACATGTGTGACAAGTTTTACAAAACTCAGCCACATCACGACTCAACTTCGGCCAATAGAAATGCCTCATGATTCGATCTTTTGTCTTTCTGACACCGCCAACAGGTAACTCGTGGGCAATTCTCAAAATCTCATTGCGATAACAGGGAGGGACAACAATTTGATGGACAACAGTCCAATCTTCATCAGCTGGCCTAAGGGCAGGTCTCCACTTCCTCATCAAAATGTCATCTTTGACATAATAGCACTCAGGGACATTAACAGCCTCAGCCTCAGAACACGCAGTCTGAGACAAGCCCTTCAATTCCATGTCTGCCTGTTGTGCCTGAACCAAGGAAGACTTACTAAACAGCTCACCACTGCTAGCCTCGGAGCCTAAAACAGCACCCCCTTCATTCAAATCCTTAAAACAGGTTTCAGCCAACCAAACCCCAGTATTCTCCTCCACGTCAACACAATCCGCATCATCGTGCGCATCCCTACGAGCCTGAGACCTAGTAACAACACAGGCTGGGAAAATTCCCGGTACTTCTTCCTGTAAGTTCTCAGTTTCCGGAACCTCAACTGGTTTTTCCAAAACCACAACACAATCCGGAAAAATCCCTAGGAACTTCACCTGTAACTGTTCAGCTTCAGTAACCTCAACCGGTTGCTCTGAAACCTCTGGCGATGCAACAACCTTGTCGCCAGCCAAGTCATTACCCAGCAAACAATCTACACCCCGCATGGGCAACTCTGGGATGACTCCAACAGTAACAGGACCAGAAACTAGGTCACACTTTAAATCCACCTTATACAAGGGGACGGTGATACAACTGCCAAAAATAGGCTGTATCAATGCCTTGGCATTCAATGCACTCTCTGGTGGTAAAGTCACACTACCTTCCACCAACAATGTCTGATTGGACCCTGTATCCCTAAGGATAACCACTGGCATACCTGCCTCACCAGATGAACAAGGGGCCACTATTCCCTCAGACAAAAAGCTACGATATTTTTGATCAACCTGCGTAAGTTTATCGTCAAAATTGAACGGACGATTTTCAATGACCTGTCTATCTCTACCTGGGACACTTTCTTCTGGGAGGACACTTTTTGGCATGACAAACCCAACTTCTTTCTTTTCCTTATTTTGCAATTTCCAGCACTGGGCCTTTAAGTGCCCCTTCTTGTTACAATGATACAAGCAAGTTGGAGGTGGTTTTGCCGTACCTGAATTGTCAGACTGATTTTTGGATGCCGGAGGTGAACCACTGCTAGTGTTGCCGCCTTTTTGCGCATCTTTTGCTTGGCCAGTACCCTTTTGTGCATCATTCTGATTTTTACCTCTATAACCAGAGAAATTTCGGAACGATGGTCTGTTATCATTCTTGTGAGTTAGCTCGTACTCATCAGCCATTTGAGCTGCTATTTTCAGATCTGTGATTTTGTGATCATCTAGGTGGGATCTCACATTGGAGGCAACATTCTTTTTGAACTCCTCCAACAACACTACCTCTCTGAGGCTATCAAAATCTTCCCCCACTTTCAATGAACCATACCACCTATCAAACATCATTTCTTTTTCACGAGCAAACTCAACGTTTGTCTGACCTGGCTTGCGGCTGGTACCTCTGAATTTCTGTCTGTACGCCTCCGGTACCAATTCATATGCATTCAGTACTGCTTTCTTTACAGTAGCATAGTTACATGACTGTTCTGCTGAGAGAGATGAGTACACGTCTGCTGCTTTACCAACAAAAACACTTTGGAGAAGCATAGGCCAAAATTCCTGTGGCCATTTCATCGTACTAGCCACTTTCTCAAATGAGACAAATATCTGTCGACTCTATCCTCTTCAAATTTCGGCACCAAACGAACATTCTTTGCCACATCAAATGTATGGGACTTACTGTCCTGTGCACGAGTCTGAGACAATTCAAGCTCGCGCAATTTCATCTCCATTTCTAGTCTTCTCATTTTAATTTCTGCCTCTAGCTGTCTTTGTTCTCTTTCAGCTTCTCGCTGTCTTTGTTTTTCTTCAAACTCTAATCTCATCTTCTCTCTTTCAAATTCCATTTTAGCAAGCTCAATTTGTGTTTGATCTGAACCACCCATAGCCTGGGCTTGTTCAGCTGGTTGGGTTTGTTGTCTAACTGTCATGTGACTAGCTACACTATCAAGTATCTGTGCCTTCTTCATACCCTGTGTCAATTCAACATTCAAATGTTAGGCAATAGCGATCAAATTACACTTTCTTAATCTTTCCAAATCTGTGTAGGACAAATCTGTCCTCTCGCCAAACGCCTCAGCATCGAAAGTACTCATGATTGTACACAGTATACAACATACACAATCAAAATAGGTGAAAGCTTGTCTGTATGTATTCTAAGATAGATCAATCAAAGTTATGACCAAAATTTCACTGAATTTTAAACAATGTTGGCTTATTAACAATGTTCAGTTTCCCGGACAAGCCCCCAAATTTTGTTACGATCAATTCACGCCAGAAAGGATCGCACAAAATGATACCAATATTAAGTTCATGTGTTCTTTATTATATGGGGTATTTTCCCCTTTTAAAAACCAAGACAAGCGTTCATTTGCAGTACATCAATACCTCAATACATCAATATAGATTACTTTACAATGTATGGATACTGTTTAGCTTACAGTGCTGGAGGATACTGCAGTCCAATGGATCCACGGCTCTCGCTGATGGTCCAGTTGATAATCTGATTCAGTATTCCCAAATTATGATCGCAATGTTGATCCCAATGTTGTACGCTGAAGAGCAGGTATTCCAGATAGTCAAGTCCAAATAGATGATCCAAGATGGTCAAATGTTAATCCACAGAGCTTTCACGCTTTCACAGGCAGGATCTCATAAGCGCTATTTAACAGGCAGGTAGTTATCCACGTAGGAAAAATCCTCATATAAATCCACAGGTAAGTATTGAGCCAGGGTCGCAACAATATCTTAGATGCAGGTTACTTTTACCACAGGTGACTGGAGCAAGATGATATGAAACTGAGCTCCTGTCTCGAACAACTCATATATATTCTACAATCTATACATTCTGGAAGGTTCCATTAACTCTACTTCCAGAAATTTCTCAATATATCCAGTAAGCTCTATATTGTACATATACATATGCTTGTAAACAATATTGACCTGACCTAGATTACACTGATGAGTCGTCACTAGCCCATCTGAGCTCCTTTATTATGCTAATGAGTCTCAGCGAGCTGCAACATTCTTTCATGTAAATAACATTCTAGACTCTTCTGGGCAGTACACATTGCTAAATGTTTATTTCACCAGTGAGGAATGTCACAAGCACCCAGAGTGCAGCTAATTCAAGAGCTACATGTATGGCTATGTATGTATAACTTATACACATTTGTAACAGCGGTCACAAAAACTGACGAATCAGTCAAAATAGTACATATATATACTTGTATATATCGCACAGAGGTGGGACTGATTCGATGGTACGTTGACTGTCGACTATTCTTTTAATCATCTATGCCTATATGCTAATGGTCTAATTCTATGGTCATATAGAAACAAAGTAATTGGATAAAATTTGGGCGATTCAAAATCATTTCCTTTGTTGGTAAAGAGCGTTACTACGTTTGTGGTTGAAACTATTGCAGTTGTGGGTAAAGTGTTATTACATTTGTGGGAGTTATTACATTTGTGGGTGTCTCGTACACCTACAAATGTAACAACGCCCACAAATGTAATAACACTTTACCTACACATGTGATAATTTCATCGAAAATTGTAATGATGTTTTATGGTCACTAATTCGCTTTCTTCTTTTTTCGACGACCATTGAAATCCAGGATATTTTTGGGCGATAGAATATTTCCATGATTAAAAAAAAATCCGTCCATGATCAACGATCCATCACATCGGTTCCTCCTGTTTGTGTTATATGACCATTTGGACTGATTCGTCAGTTCGTGTGACCACCGACAATCATTTATTTGCGACGTGTTGTTCCACATATGTAACAATGTTAAGCGATGCCATGCATCGCCAAGAAATTGATATGGCACTGATGAGTACTTAGAATGCACTAAATCCACCTTATGTAGATGCTCAAAGTACTTAATTGGAAAGAGAAAAGAACAAACAGGAATGAGATAATAGCCCAGCTAACAAAGAAGAAACGTGCATATATGCATACATACGCACACATGCATACATATACGCACACATACCCTAATCCTATACTAACCTATTTTAATAATTTCTTACCCTATCCTGCTCCTGTCGTATTTTAACACCCTCACTAGTACTACGGCAATATGCTCTACAAAATATTGCACTCAATTAGGTGACATTTATGTTTTTAATGTCTAAATTTCAAAACGTTTATTGGAATGTATGCTTAAATATTCCTTCTTTCTAGTTATATGCCGGTTATCTATTCAAATGCTCAAAAATATGACACAAGTCAATACGCCTAATGCATGCATGTATATTCAAGAACATCAGATAGGTTTTCAAGTAACATACTGTGCCAGTTGGGTGAACAGCAATTTCTTGAGTGAATGTAAACAACTGCCGGTATAGATTCAGGTGATAAGCTTACGATTAGACTGAGATGGGATGGGATTAGGAGTAGTTGGTCTTTAAAGACATCGTATTGACGCAAATATTACGTCATATTATGGTCATACAACAAGTGCAGATGTGTTGGTCATGTAATCACATTACATTAAGATTGTAACATTGACGTCAAAATTACATCTTAATACTGACATTTAAATAATGACATAAATATAGTGATTTATTTCTTTATTTATGTATTTGATATTAGTTGATTTATTGAACTGGACGTATATAAAATGTTCTGTACGAAAGGTTTAAATTTGTAAAGTTTAAAAACGTTTTTAAATGTTCTCAAAAAACCGGAAAAAAAGTCTAAAAAAAGTCATTTAGGACGAAGACGTACAGGACCTAAAAAAAACGTTATCTTTGCTGGGAGGGTCTTATAGATTTTATGAACGTATTTCCTAATTAAACAGGTATGGCGGAAAGACTACGCTCTAAAGCATTGCTTTATTACAGGGTCTTAGTTTGGAAGATGGTGGTATCTTAGTTTTCAAGTTTATCTTATTGTTTTTTTTTCTTAAAATAACCGGATCTGGAGAAAAGACTTGGTCGATTCTCGTGTTACTCCACAAGAATAAGATGATGGGGCCTTGGTTTTGAAAAGTAAGAAAATGAATTAAATGGGTCTGCAGAATAGACTACGCTCTTTTGAAATAATTGGGTTTAGAGAAGAGACTAGACTCGATTCTCAGGTTATCCCTCAGGAATAAGATGATAAGATGATCGGGCCTTGGTTTTGAAAATTTAAAGAATGAAATAATTGGGTCTGAAGAAAATACTATTCTGTTTTTTTTTTAAATAACCGGGTCTGGAGGAAAGACTAGGCTCGATTCTCATGTTATTCCATAAGAATAAGACGAACCGGCCTTTGTTTTGAAGATTTAAAAAAATGAAATAGTTGGGTGTGCAGAAGAAACTACACTCTTTTTCTTGAAATAATTGGGTCTGGAACAAAGACTACGCTCCATTCTCACATTATTCCACAGAAATAAGATGATGGGGACTTGGTTTTGAAGATTTAGAAAGTTGATTTATTGGGTCTGCATAAAAGACTACGCTCCATTCTCACGTTATTCCACAGAAATAAGATGATGGGGACTTGGTTTTGAAGATTTAGAAAGTTAATTTATTGGGTCTGCATAAAAGACTACGCTCTAACTTTTAAACTAACTGGGTCTGGAGGAAAGACTATAATCAATTCTCATATTTTTCCACAGGAATAACATGATGGTGCCTCGGTTTTGAAGATTTAGAAAGTTAATTAAATTGGTCTGCAGAAAAGACTATGCTCTTACTTTTGAAATAATCGGGCCTGGAGGAAAGACTTGGCTTGATTCTCAGGTTATTCCACAAGAATAAGATGATAGGGCCTTGGTTTTGCAGATTTAAATAAAACGAAATAATTGGGTCTGGAAAAAGACTACGCTCTTATTTTTCAACCACTCGGGTCTGGAGGAACGACTAGGCTCGATTACCATGTTATTCCACAAGAAAAATATAATGGGGCCTTGGTTTTGAACATTTGAAAAAAATGAAATAATTGCGTCTGGAGAAAAGACTACACTCTTAATTTTGAAATAATCGGGTCTGGAGGAAGGACTAGGCTTGATTCTCATGTTATTATATAAGAATAAGATGACGGTGTCTTGATTTTGAAGAATTGAAAAAATGAAATAATTGGGTCTGGAGAAAAGACTACACTCTTACTTTTGAAATAACTAGGTCTGAAGGAAAGACTAGACTCAATTTTCATGTTATTTTACAGCAGTGAGATGATGGGGCCTTGGTTTTGAAGATTTAAAAAAATGAAAGAAAGAAAAGCCTATGCTCTCATTTTTTTTAATAATCGGGTTTAGAGGAAAGACTAGACTCAATTCTCAGGTTATCCCTCAGGAATCAGATGATCGGGCCTTGGCTTCGAAGATTAAAAAAATGAAAAAATTGGGTCTGGAAAAAGACAACGCTCTTTTTTTAAATTATCGGGTCTGGAGGAGAGACTAGGCTCGATTCTCACGTTATTCCACAAAAATAAGACGATCGGGCTTTGGTTTTGAAGATTCCAAAAATGAAATAATTGGGTCTGGAAAAAAGACTACGTTCTTATTTTTGAAATTTTCGGGTCTGGAGGACAGACTAGACTCCATTCTCACGTTATTCCACAGAGATATTTTGATAATTGGGTCTGGAATAAAGACTGCGCGCTATACCGATGCATCAGTACAGAGTTTCAGTTATGAAGAAATTCGACAAAATATCCCCTAAAAATTATTACATTTGTGGGTAAAGTGCATTATTACAATTGTGGGTGAAATTATTACATTTGTGGGTAAAGTGTTAATACATTTGTGGGCGTTATTACATTTGTGGGCGATTATTACATTTGTGGGTGTAACAGGGGGGGGGGGGGGGGTGATTGTACATGCCATTCCCCGCACCTTGTGAGGTGGTGGGGGGGGGGGGGATGGGAAGGGGGGGGGGGGTGAATCCCCCTCATCCCCCGTCTTCTACGCCCCTGGAAGCACAAATTTGTATCAAATGTGTGTCTACCGCGTTGTAAAAATACTTGTACGTGTTCGCAATTGAACCACACCATAGCAATTCTACTTTTTCCATATTATCCTTATGCTATACAGATATGAAGGTGTTTGTCAAAAGCGCGCAACGTACATAAAATCACATATGATTACAACACATATCGTATTTAAACAAATGATGATAAGGATGGCACGAATAGTACAACAATGAGAATAGATGGAGGCATGGTTAATTGATTAACATTATTTTGATAACATTTTACTTATTTCAAACTTTTCAAACTTTACATTTCATATATCAAAGTTACAAAGTAAACAAATATTAATACTATGTACAAAAATATCATTACGAAACAAGTCAAGAAAATACACGAGTATGCAAACTTATATAAAGAGATCTATGAGAAATAATAATCACGTGATTTGGAGAGTTGATGCATTGCTAACCTATTCCACAACGTCATATTGCACTTAGTAATGATCTTGTGATTATACAGAATCTGATCACTTAACTTGGTAGTCCAAATGGCAAATCTGTCAGATTTATTTCTTGTTCTAATCATGATATTTATGCTTATATGTCGCCTCTGTATAGAGTCATCACTCTGTTGATAGTATCCATGAATGACGTATTGGTAACTGAAACAAACGCTGTAACAAACATTATGTATAAAAAAAATGATAGTGAACGTAGTGTATATGGCAAATCTTTCAGATTTAATTTCTTAATATTGAGCAATACATAATACATAGCGTTTCAAAATCTCTACCCCAATGTATAATTGGGATTACAAGATGAATTGAAGCATATATGTATCACAAAAACATGGTTACCCCATAAGCAGAGTGTTAGGTCTCATTTTTTCCAGTAGTAATAGCATTGCGTTTGAATGAAACGACGTCGCCTTTTCTCCGCAAATCAAAGCGCCATTTTTTGTAGCATGTGCCCATTAACTATTAAGTATATTTGTCAATAAAGCGGAGTTCATTCTAGCTCCTTTTGTAGATCATTTGTTGCCCCATTCATCAGAACAGCTAGATGTTTAATCGAAACGAAGAATAGAACAGAACCCTTCCTCATATTAGTCAAACTTAATCAATGCAAAGTTTAAGGAAGATGTAGTAAGAGGTATCAAGTTCAGATCTCTTAGTGGCACCCCTGTGTGTATAACGCGGACAAGACAAATGTAGGTCATGACATTGAACATCGGCATCTCCGTTCTTAGCAACTTATTGTTCGGCGGTTATCTGCTTATTTCCTGTGCTCTACATGGAACGCCCTCAAATACAATCTCGCCGTCACAATGATGTCTGAATGGGAATGTGCAGTAACATTTGAGTACGATCTTCTTACTACCACAGTCATACTAATTTGTTTTTTACCTCATGACTGGCCTTGTTTGTACTTGTAGCCTGTTGACCGACAGCACAAGTACTCAACAATTGCCAAATGCCCTTCCCCACAATTCACAAAGAGAAGACAAACTCTCACTTTAGTCTATACCTGCCCAATTTCTGGTAGGGTACTTGACGACATCTATATGCATTAATTTCATGCTGCTACACAAGTATCGCCCAATCAACAAATAGCCTTTCCGATGCGCGACATTGCGAGGAGTTCAGCCCTTATTGTCTTTATTATCAATAACAGCCACATTTCTAGTAAATTATTTCACAATGTCAATGGTTATTATCAGCTGCTAGATTGAGAGCTGTAGCTCCGTCGTTTGTAGCCTTGTTAATATTTATCCGACAATTGAAAGGCTGACATTAAGACTAGCGTCATGGAAAGGGGTAAAGCCCATTTTGTTTTCTCGATCGATTACTGCGCCATTTCTAGTAAGAAATTTCACAATGTCAAGCTGGTTATGGCACGCTGCTAAATGAAGAGCTGTTTAGCCGCTGATTGTAGCCATCCACCAGACTACACAAGTACTTTACAACTGCCAGATGACCTTCCTGACGAGCGTAGTGGAGAGGTGTGAGTCCCCCGTTGTCTGTCTGATCTATAACTGCCCCATTTTGGCAGAGATATATCACGATGTCTAGCTGGTTCTTGGATGCTGCTATATGAAGAGCTGTTTGGCCGTTGATTGTAGCCTTGTTTACATGTACTAAACTACACAAGTACTCCACAACTGCCAGATGACCTCCCTGACACGCGTAGTAGAGAGGAGTCCAACCCTCGTTGTCTTCTTGATCAACCAGTGCCCAATTTTGGCATAGATATTTCACGATGTCTAGCTGGTTATTATATGCTGCACGATGTAGAGCAGTATCACCGTCGGCTGTAGCCTTGTTTATATCCACATGCCTAGACAAGTACTTCACAACTGGCAGATGACCTTCATGACAAGCGTAGTGGAAAGGAGTCCAGCCATTATTGTCATCTTGATCAATAACCGCCCCATTGCGAATGAGACATTTAACAATGTCTAGGCGGTTATTGAACGCTGCAATAATGAGAGCAGTTGCCCCGTTGATTGTAGCCTTGTTTACATTCCCCCGACTACACAAGTATTCTACAACTGCAAGATGACCTTCCTGACAAGCGTCGTGGAGAGGTGTCCAACCCATCTTGTCTTTTTGATCGATAACTGCCCCATTCTCGCTAAGATATTTCACGATGTGTGGCTGATTTTTCCCTGCTGCTAAATGAAGAGCTGTTTCGCCATCGATTTTAGCCTTGTTTACATCCGAATGACTACACAAATACTTAACGATGGCAAGGTGACCTTCCTGACAAGCGTTGTGGAGAGGTGTGAATCCCTCAGTGTCTTCTTGATCTATCACTGCCCCACTTTGGCAGAGATATTTCACGATGTCTAGCTGATTATTGTATGCTGCTAGATGGAGAGCTGTCGCGCCATCGTTTGTAGCCTTGTTAATATCTGTCCGACTGCACAAGTATTTCACAATTGAAAAACTGCCATTACGACTAGCGTCATGGAAAGGGGTAAAGCCCTTTTGGTTTGCTCGATTAATGTCTACCCCACTTCTAATTAAGCATTTAACAATTTCTAGCTGATCATTGTGTGCTGCTATATGGAGAGCTGTAGCTCCGTCGTTTGTTGCCTTGTTAACATTTGTCTTACTACATAAGTATTCCACAATTGCCAAATGTCCTTTTTGGCAAGCGGAATGAAGGGCAGTCCAACCTTCATTGTTTTCTTTATTCACAACTGCTCCCTTTCCTGTTAGATATACCACGATGTCAAGCTGGTTATTGCACGCTGCTAGATGCAAAGCCGTAAATCCGTCGTTTGTAGCCTTGCCTATATCTGCCCGACCATACAAATATTTCACGATTGATAGATTGCCCTTCTTACAAGCGTTATGAAAAGGAGTAAAGCCCTTCTTGCTTTCTCCATCAATTACTGCCCCATTTTGAGTAAGAAATTTTACAATGTCAAGCTGGTTACAGCACGCTGCTAAATGAAGGGCTGTTTCGCCATTGGTTTTAGCCTTGTTTACATCCGAACGACTACACAAATACTTAACTATAGCCAGATGACCTTCCTGACACGCGTAGTAGAGAGGAGTCCAGCCCTCGTTGTCTTCTTGATCAACCAGTGCCCCATTTTGGCAGAGATATTTCACGATGTCTAGCTGGTTATTATGTGCTGCACGATGTAGAGCAGTATCACCGTCCACTGTAGCCTTGTTTATATCCACATGCCTAGACAAGTATTCCACAACTGTCAGATGACCTTCATGACAAGAGTAGTGGAAAGGAGTCCAGCCATTCTTGTCTTCTTGATCAATAAGAGCCCCATTGCCAATGAGACATTTAACAATGTCCAGGCGGTTCTTGAATGATGCAATGATGAGAGCCGTTGCGCCGTTGATGGTAGCCTTGTTTACATTCACCCGACTACACAAGTACTCAACAATCCCCAGATGACCTTCCTGACAAGCGTCGTGGAGAGGTGTGAGTCCCTCGTTGTCTTCATGATTTAACACTGCCCCATTTTGGCAGAGATGTTTCACGATGTGTAGCTGGTTCTTGGATGCTGCTATATGGAGAGCTGTTTTTCCATTGATTGTAGTCTTGTTTACATCCACCCGACTACACAAGTACTCAACAACTGCCAGATGACCTTCCTGACAAGCGTCGTGGAGAGGTGTGAGTCCCTCGTTGTCTTCATGATTTAACACTGCCCCATTTTGGCAGAGATATTTCACGATGTGTAGCTGGTTCTTGGATGCTGCTATATGGAGAGCTGTTTTTCCATTGATTGTAGTCTTGTTTACATCCACCCGACCACACAAGTACTCAACAACTGCCAGATGACCTTCCTGACAAGCGTCGTGGAGAGGTGCGAGTCCCTCGTTGTCTTCATGATTTAACACTGCCCCATTTTGGCAGAGATATATCACGATGTCTAGCTGGTTCTTGGATGCTGCTATATGAAGAGCTGTTTGGCCGTTGATTGTAGCCTTGTTTACATGTACTAAGCTACACAAGTACTCCACAACTGCCAGATGACCTCCCTGACACGCGTAGTAGAGAGGAGTCCAACCCTCGTTGTCTTCTTGATCAACCAGTGCCCAATTTTGGCATAGATATTTCACGATGTCTAGCTGGTTATTATATGCTGCACGATGTAGAGCAGTATCACCGTCGGCTGTAGCCTTGTTTATATCCACATGCCTAGACAAGTACTCCACAACTGGCAGATGACCTTCATGACAAGCGTAGTGGAAAGGAGGCCAGCCATTATTGTCATCTTGATCAATAACCGCCCCATTGCGAATGAGACATTTAACAATGTCCAGGCGGTTTTTGAATGATGCAATGATGAGAGCCGTTGCGCCGTTGATGGTAGCCTTGTTTACATTCACCCGACTACACAAGTACTCAACAATCTCCAGATGACCTTCCTGACAAGCGTCGTGGAGAGGGGTGAGTCCCTCGTTGTCTTCATGATTTAACACTGCCCCATTTTGGCAGAGATATTTCACGATGTCTAGCTGGTTCTTGGATGCTGCTATATGGAGAGCTGATTTTCCATCGATGGTAGCCCTGTGTACATCCATCCGACCACACAAGTACTCAACAACTGCCAGATGACCTTCCTGACAAGCGTCGTGGAGAGGGGTGAGTCCCTCGTTGTCTTCATGATTTAACACTGCCCCATTTTGGCAGAGATATTTCACGATATCTAGCTGGTTCTTGGATGCTGCTATATGGAGAGCTGATTTTCCATCGATGGTAGCCCTGTTTACATCCATCCGACTACAGATGTACTTCACAACTGCCAGATGTCCTTCCTGACAAGCGTAGTGGAGAGGTGTGAGTCCGTAATTGTCTTCTTGATCTATCACTGCCCCATTTTGGCAGAGATATTTCACGATGTCTAGGTGGTTGTTGGATGCTGCTAAAAGAAGAGCTGTTTTTCCGTCGATGGTAGCCTTGTTTACATTCGCCCGACTACACAAGTACTTCGCAACTGCCAGATGACCTTCCTGACACGCGTTGTGGAGAGGTGTGAGTCCCTCGTTGTCTGTTTGATCTATAACTGCCCCATTTTGGCAGAGATATTTCACAATGTCTAGGTGGTTATTGTATGCTGCTATATGAAGAGCTGTTTCGCCTTTGATTGTAGCATTGTTTACATGTACCCGACTACACAAGAACGCTACAACTGCCAGGTGGCCTTTGTAACAAGCAAAATGAAGAGCAATGTGACCTTTAGCATCTGGATGATCAATAACTGCGCCATTTCCAGTTAAACATTTTACAACTTCAAGGCGACCTGCCTGGCTCGCAAGGTGCAATGGTGTTTGTTTCTTGTTGTCAACTTGATCAATGGATGTGCCACACTTAATGAGCTCTTTTACTACATTTAAATTATTATTTCCGGCTGCGATATGGAGTGCTGTTTGTCCATCGCTTGTTCTCTTGCTCAAATCAGCCAGATTAGATAGATATCTTACTACTCCAAGATGACCTTTCTGACAAGCATAATGTAGTGGAGTCCAGTCGTCCATATCAACTGGATTAATGATTGCCCCTTTCTTGATGAGAACTTGCACAATGTCTGCATGGTCATTCCCAGCTGCTTCATGTAGTGCTGTGACTCCTTTGGATATAGACGTGTTAACATCACACCGACCAACTAGGTATTGAACAATAGCGAGTTTACCTTTCCGGGAAGCATTGTGTAGAAGTAACAAGTCCAAACTTATGGGCTCACAATGGGATGTTTCGAGAAGCTTACTTCCTGATTCGACGAAGATACTGTCCGCCTCTTCTTTGGGAAACTGTGTTGACGCAGTTCTATAACATAATGCGGGAAAAGATAAAATTACGCATACGAATTTTTGTCAGATAAGTATCATCTCATTACCCAGTAAAGAAATGATGCACATGATCGTGTTGTTCTATACGAATTGTATGCACAATTTTACTTGTAACGTTAAAGGGAAAATACTGTCCTGGGAAACCAAAACGCCTTCAATAGGTGATCTTGAGCAATCTTCTTGCCAATGGTGTTAAATTCATGTATTTTCCATTCCTAGAAACTTTCTGAGAGTTATTTGTGACCGAGCAGGCCAAAATGAGTGACAAGTCGGGATTTATCATGTTTGAGTTATGTATACCACCTTATTCTCCGTGCCCTAAGCTTTATTTTGATACTTAAATCATAGATTTTGGTGGCTTGGGCGCCGAGATACAACTATTATAAAGTAGAAAATATAAACGGCAGTGAAAAAAAGAAACGGAGAAATTCGCTGTTAAAGAATACGATACGATTTGCTTCCGAACTCATGTTGTCCCTCGCTCAATCGTGCTATGTCAGCTAAATTCACCGTTTCCAAGTGCGTGAAAACAGTTGACCAATCACAATGTAGTTCGTATAATAGAACCGATCGATATCCGCTTTCCGTGATTTTGCATGGCTATTGATAGACGCCCAGACCTGGTCGCGGGGGAGATATTTTGTGTGAGAGACCGAAGAAAGTACATGAGTTTGTTTCGGCTCGATTTTGTTCAATTGAAGAATATGAATCTTCAATATTTCTTCTTGCAAAATGTGTGAGTTTTATCTCTTGAAATAAAGTATAGATCCGTCCATTCTTGTATTAGAAATGATGGGTAGAAATGAAATCTTCGGGGACTCATCAAGCTGGCGAGATCAGCGTATTGCGAAAGGTCAGTCGACAATAGGTGCAGTCATGTGATTGGTCACTCTGGACACCTCCGGCAGCAAGACTGATGCATAATGCATGATTTGCGAAGACATGGTGTAGACAATAGATTTACTCAAGTAAGCAGCTCCCATTGTCGTTTGGGATTTGGAAGGTGCAAGCAAGCATCGATTAAGTCCATGCTTGGTGTGTGGTTAGATTGCTATACTGAAAGTTCAACTTTAAAGCGATTTAAGGAACCTGCCGATTTCATTGAAGCTATTGATAAATCTCGAGTCGCCCTTTGAATAAACTACCGGTTAATTACAAGTATTGATAGAGCCCTCCCCATATCTAAGAAAATATCAACTCATCGTAATTTCATGTAAAGAAACCGGCAATTTTCCGTAACTTGGCTAAGCTCGATTAATAACCTGCCGATTCATCATGACTATTAATAATTTCCGACCCGCCCGTCCTTGACAGGAACTCCCGGTTAATCGTAACTATTGATAGTGACCGCCCATATCATTTTAAGAAACTATTCATTCGTCGTATCTTCGAAACCGGCAGTTTACCGTAAGCCCGCTCTATCGCTACTAAACTACCGATTTTTCATGACTATTAATTATTTCCGACCCGCCCTTGATATTAACTCGCGGTTTATCGTGATGGTTAACAGTCAAATACCCGTCCTTTTGATTGAGAAACTGCAATAACTAATAAACACCGACACGCTCTCCACGGGGACTACAAGTCTATCGTAATTATTGATAATGCCGGGCTCGTCTTTCGAAACCGGCTATCAATCGGAGCTTTTCATAAAAGGCAGACCCAACCTTTGAATAAGTTACCGGTTTTTCGTTACTTTTGAAAAAAATGCGACATCTTTAAGCATCTGCTAATTTGTCGTAAATACATGTACACGTAGCGGTATATCACATAGAAACTGTCGTTTTTATTGATAAAATCCACGCCATTTTAAACGAACTGGTGATTAATTTTTTTTTTTACTTATATCCTAACCCGTCCTTGACATAAAATGTACCGTTTTCCCATAATATGTATCATTAAAACCCGGCCTGTCGTTAAAACGGCAGTCAATAGGAGGTATTCATAAAGTAAGGCCCACCTTTTAAAGAAAATACCAATTTATCGAAATGATTATGGAAATAGCACACAACCGTAAAAAAAGCAAGGCCAAACCTTTTCAATAAATTCCTGTTTTATTTTAACTTTTAGGCCCGCCCTTTAAAGAAAGTAACCAGTTCATCGTATTGACAGGCCTAATTAAACCAGCCCCTGAGCTATAGTAAGGCAGGGCCAAACCCTTTGAAGAAACTACAGTTCATTTTACAGTAACTTTCGATTAACTTTTGGTTTACCGTAATTCTTAAAGCCCGCGCTATTTATAATAAGTTGACGATCTATCCTAACTACATGTACACTGTTGCGTATCAATAATCCCGAGCCACCATGTAAGAGACGGTCATGCCTACTTCATCGGAACTTGGCTATTAGAAAGCACTTACCATCTTTGATAATTAATTACTGCCGATTGTATGATCGCGACTGTAAAATAAAACCACACCCGCCCTTGAAATAAAACTACCGGTTTATCGTAATGATTAATAAATCCAATCAATCCGTCCCTTTAAGAAACTATCATACCTTTAAATAACCCCAGACACTCTCTTTAAAGAAACTATAACATGTTATCATAACTATTGATAAAGCCAGGTTCGTGTTTTAAAGCCGTAAGCAATCGAAAGATCTTCATATTGCGCAGGCCCACCTTTTGAATAATCTGCCCGTTTTTCGGAACTAGAGAACCGCGTTATTGTTAATAAACATGCCTACTTCATCGGAACTTGGCTATTAGAAAGCACTTACCATCTTTGATAATCAATTATACTGCTGATTGCATGATCGCGACTGTAAAATAAAGCCACACCCACCCTTGAAATAAAACTACCGGTTTATCATAATGATTAATAAATCCAATCAACCCGTCCCTTTAAGAAACTCTCATACCTTTAAATAACCCCAGACACTCTCTATAAAGAAACTATACCATGTTATCATAACTATTGATAAAGCTAGGTTCGTGTTTTAAATCCGTAAGCAATCGTAGATCTTCATATTGCGCAGGCCCACCTTTTGAATAATCTACCGGTTTTTCGAACTAGAGAACCGCGTTATTGTTAATAAACTGCTGATTATTTTATCGTAACTATTACTAATTCGAGACCGGCCTTGAAATAAACTATATACCAGTCCATCGTAATTATCGATAAAGCCAGGCCCGTCTTTTGAAAACGGCAATCAATCGTATTGCTACATGATAAAACCCAACAAGGCCCGACATTGAAACATTTGATTTATCGTAACTATTGTATTGGCAAAACCCGGATCAGCTAGTTTTTACTAAAATATGGATTTATCTTAATCATTATGATAAGGCTCGATACGTCCTATTACCCTTTTAGTACCATTGGCAATGAACTGTGTTGTAATTGACATGGGAATTTCAGTGCTTGATACTGACGGGGTTTAACAAACTGTCAATTTATCGTAACTACTAATAATTCCTGACTCGTCTGTGAAAGAAACAACCAGTTTATCTAACTAAAAGGCCAGGTTCGTCTTTTGAAACCGATAACCAATCATAGCTTATAAAGCCAAGCCCGTCATTTGAATAAACTATCGGTTTATCGTAACTATTATCGAAGCCAACCTTATACACTTAATAAACTGCCCATTATATTGTACGTGGATCACAGACACTCCCTTGAAAGCAACTACCAGTTTATTGTCACTATTGGCAAAGCCGATCCATTCGCACTAGTTTTTGTATAATAAACTGCCGATCTATCCTGACTACATCGTGGTGTATTAATAATCCCGAACCACCCTTTCAGAAACGGTTATGCCTATACTTAACAACTAGGCTATCAGAAATCATGTGCCGTTTTTGATAACAAATTACTTCTGATTGCATGGTCGTGGCTGTAAATTAATCCAGACCCGCCCTTGAAAGAAAACTCCGGGTTTATCGTAACATTAATGAAGCCAGTCGACCCATCTCTTTAAATACTGCCATACCTTTAAATAACAACAAACACGCTCTTTAAAGAACTGTGTCACTGTATCACAATCATTGATAGAGCATGAAGGTTCATGTTTTGAAACCGCAAGCAATCGGAAATATTCATAGCTTGAAAAGCCAGGTCTGTCCTTAAAAAAACTATCGATTTATCGAAACTATTAGCAAATCCGCCTTATATTTAATTTACTGTCGATGCATCGTAACTAGTTATAATCTTCGACCCTCCCTTGAAAGCAACTACATGTACCAGTTATATTTCCAAAGCCGATCCATTGTATTTCTGCCCTTCACACAAAACTAGTCGAGCAAAAGTAACAGCATGTACTGCACATTTTCATTGTGCAGAGTACCAAAACATATAGATTATGCATTTTTTTTCTCTCCCCCACTTGAGTTTAATAAAAAAAAAAAAGGATGGCAAAAATAGTGAGCTGAAATGCTACTTGGAGTTGGCCCATTACATGTGTCTGAAATATGAAAGAAAAAGAAAGCTGCTCAACAATCTGCGTGACGTCACCTTCGGGGCTCTTAGATAAGTACCACTTACAATGCGCATTCTCTTCAGTAGCCGTGGTAGGAAGGGGACTCTTTTCTATGTAAGAGAGGTCATTAACGCTATGGCATCCTGCATCTTAATCGATAGACAATGGCCACGATGTCGAACTGGGGAGTAATCCGGAGTATGTGGTAACTCTTTTGTGCACGTTGAAAATAGGGCGATACTTATTTCTTTGAAGATATCGCCAATGAATGTGCAGCGCTTTGAGCCGGATTTGCCGTTTATTATACTCACCATGAATAACAAAATTGGGAATAAAATGCGGCAATTATGCAATGGGCCAACTGAGTTTAGGGAGTGATTTTAAATACAACATGGAATGCACCGACAACGGCAACCTTCAAGAGCACCACGTTCGCGATTAGTACTAGCAAGAATGGAGGAAAACTAGTAGTAGATAATAAAGAAGTCTGACGTGAATTCATGAAAGTCTTATTTTCATTCATGAAAAAAAATAAGAAAAACATGTTATTCATGCCTTGACCTTTCGGTTTCATCATATATTTAGCAAATCTTTTCAGTTTATAAATTGATCAACACCAAAAACTGACAAATTACCCATACAGCTATGACACAATATAACAGTTGTGAACAATATTACGGGATCTGCCTAGCATGAATACTCATCGAAGCACCAGTAGTAATTTATCCCGACACCACTCGTGTTCATTTATATTGATACGATTGTAAAACCATTAGTAACGCAATATTTGAACGACAATTAAGCATACACTTTAAATACTTAATGAAAATGTTTCACCTTTCTCTCTCTGTATACTCAACGTTTCCATTGAAGTGCCCATCATGGACAAGTCGGGTTGATTTTAGTAGACGTTGTTGTTGTTATGTCGTGGTGTATTACTTGCAGTAGAATTGATATAAGCATCAAGTACATTGTGTTGAATCATTCCAAAATCATTATGTTAATGTAAAGTTCTTGTTTATTTTCAAGCATACTCTTTTAACAGCGAATATCTGACAACTTATAGAAGTTATGTCTTGTCAATCGATATTCATTCGCTGTAATGATTAAGAAATCTCAAACCGATGTTGCTGAAAGTAAGATACACAACTTTCGTGTGGTGAAAGAAACCGTTTTACATCATAGAATGTAGAAAGCAAAGAGAAAAACAATTGCAATCAGGCAAATGGGGGATATCTAAATTAACATGCGTTTGCTTCTAATTGTGACTAATGTCACAACATGGATGTGATACTGTAGTTGGTATAACCGTTACATTGAGCGGGAAATATCGTCAAATTAGGTTCTGTCTGATGTTTATTACAATTTAATGTTTATCTTTCTTAGTGGAACGCCAATTTCAGTTGAATATCGTAGAGGACGAGACGTTATGATAATATCAACCCGGAATTGTACACAGGATGACGTCACGTTAGCACGTTGTCAGGTTTCTGTTTATTGCGATTAATTGTTACAATGGTCAAGATGATGATTGTCATCATAGTTATGATCATGGCGATGATTATGTTGGTCACGGTGATGATTACTACGGTGATGTTCATAACGATCATTACGATGGTCACCGGTGATGATCATCAATTATAATAGGCACCGCGAGCGGCGTTGGCTTGGATCGATGATCATTGATCGAAGGTTATTCTATCGGCCAACTGACAAAATGCAACAACTATTTGGAGTATCATAATCTGAATTAAAAAAAAAAATAAAAAAAAAACTTTCTCATCGGGGCACACTTGAGAATTACGAGTCTTTTCAAAGAGCTGATAAACAAGCAGGATGCCAGATCATCTCAATTCAGGAGTGGATTTGTTAAATAAAGAACGAACGCTAAATCGCGCACCGTCGATTAGCAGGCAATTAAAAATAACAGTTGGCGGATTTGAAGGCGGCTTGAGTGATGTGCAATGTGGGGCGGGGGCGCTGCCCACAGGTATTCAACGGCATTCAGCGGATGGTCATGATGATGATGATGATTATGATGCTCATCACTATAGTTACGACCATCGACGATCGATCATTACGATGATCACGGTGATGCTGATTATTATCATAGTTATGCATGAACATGGTCACGGTGATAATGAAGATGATGATAATAACAATAAAAACATAATTGTGGGCGGATTTGAAAACCAATGAGAGACGTGGGAGGTGATTTGCTTAACATGGTACTGATCACTTGCCTCACCCTATAGCAATAATAATGATCGCGATTGTTATTAAACGTAACCAATTAAGTGTTCGAATAAGCAATATTTTGCTGCCAAAGTTTTTAACTGTAAGTAGCGAAAAATAAATCTCTGTTGAGCTCTGATGTACGTAGAAAGAGCTCCAGTTTCAAATGGATCCGGGTCACTCGTTCATTGATTAACCGACCACAACCCAAACAATAAAGCAACGCATACAACGCACATTCTACGCCGCACCACCGCGCCGATCTCTTAAAGGAATTTCGACCCGGAGCTCAAGAGGGCGCTGTTGGATGACGTCACAATCATCGCCATCTTAGTTCCGAAGTAACGCTGTCAATCAAACTGGTAGATTGCGGATATGCGCGCGTTGCTTGCCCTTTCACGTACGTTGTGAGCGCTAGCCGAGCGAGCTATGCCAGTACACGTTTGTGCATACCGTAAACGGCGTAATGTACATGTACGTGGGCGGAGCCAGCAGGGAACAGCCGCCGAATCATGAGCCGAACTGTATTTCGGCATACCTAGATTGAGAATCGACATTCTTCGGGCATTCGGAACATGGCATTTGCGTAACCGGTGAAATTATCGAATAACATTGCCGTCATTGGACAACACGTACTGTCCGCTCATGCGCTTACATGGAATAACGCCCTCTTGAGCGCCGTGTCTGATTGTCTTTAAGAAATCGGTGCCTCACACACATGTAAATCACTCGTACATGCCGCGAAAAATAAGCCAATGAACGACGAGCGGTAACTAAGGGGGCGGAGCTTAGACCACTATCCACGCAGGTCTTCGCATCGCTCGCTCGGGAGGCGAACGCAAAACGCAAAACTTGCATAAACATGACTTCAGAAAAACGATAAAATTTCATATTTACATTTATTATTTTGGTCTGAAATTTTGACACATGATAGGTTAAACTATGGAGAATCTTATAAGGTAAAAATCCAAAAAGTCGATTTTTTTCGATTGATGAGTGAATTGTCAATTTTCTCGGTTCGAGCAAGACCGACTTGTCACTCATTTTGGCCTGGCGGGTCTCATTTGCCCTCAAATGATCCACACTTTGAAAAATTAGTGATTAAATCACAAATCTTTAAAATGTTTAGGCCGAGCATTTTGAAGATTGTGGACGATTTGAGGGAAAATAACTTTCAGCAAGTTTGTAAGTTGGACAGTGCATGAAATTAAGACCACTGTCAAGAAGATGGCTCACGATTACCTTTTGAAGGCGTTTTTGTCTTCCTTGTACCCGTATGTGCCATATTTAAGGCACATTAGGCACCGCCGAATGCGTTCTTAAACAAGCTAAGATTAAAGATTATTAAACGTGTGCACACAAGGATTAATTCCATGCAACCATATCCCCTAAGGTATTAACGGGACGCATGGTAATATTTCCGAAAAGCGTGTTAAATAATTTCATTAACTTCAATAGTTAAAATTAGGACGTTGTTATTGTACCGATCGTGAGTAGATCCTAATCTCCTTTTTTTTTAAAATAATGACAGCAGCATGGGAAAATGTATTGCAGTATAAAGCTCAGCGAATAACTAAACATTTGTGTTCACAAACACAAAGTCGGGAGGGACATTCAAACAGGGCCTTTAGAAGCTGTTTTTCATCATACAGGTTACCGGTTCAACTCCACATTAATTCAAATATTCTTCTTTTCACATACAAAATCACATGCAACCTTGCCCCAAAATATTTTCAAGACCTAGTATCTCTACGCGCCTCCTTTTCTACCAGACCTCTTCTTTCATCTTCCTCTCTCCAATTACTTCATAGCCCACGCACAAAAACCCATTATGGTGACTAAGCCGTACATCCATTGCCCCTTCCTTTGGAACGGACTTCCACCCTATATTCAGAACGCCACACCTATCGAATCATTTAAAATCCTCCTTAAAAATCCATTTTTAACCATGTATAATTCTTCTGGAGGCACGCACAATGACGTAAGAATTGTACCCCATGTGTATCTCAATATATAGTGTATAGTTTAGTGTATAGTGTGGTGTATGTACAAACATATAATCCTTATTCATGTATATATTCATATATATATATATATATATATTAGAGTTATATTAGATAAATAGTGTACAATCTATTGTACAATATACTGGATTATATGTAAAAAAAAATATTCCAAATGCAGGTTTATTTCACGAAGGCCGAAGACCGAGGTGAAATAGACCTGCACGAGATATCATTTTGTATTTGGAGTTCATAAAGTCCAGTAATATTGTGTGATAGAGCGTTCACTATCTGTTATAGTAAGAAGATCCCTTGATCTAAGCCCCCCTTCATGATTTATATCATAGCCAAGTCATGAATTTTATTTGTAAAGAGTAGTGTCCAACATGACGTCGCAATGCTTTTTTGTTTGTGCGCCTTTTGCACCAGTGTCAAACATGACGCCACAATGCTTTTGTTTCTGCGCCTTTTGCAACGCAAATACAGTGTCCAATTAACGCGCACGCGGTGCAAATACGCAATGAGCAACGTGCCATACGAGTACGCAGTGTAATTCTCCACGTTTCTTTCACACGGGGTTTACTCTCCAAAAATTGAAAGTTATATTGTACATATGTACACTATAACTTTTTGAAGGGAGGCCTCGAGGTACCAATCTAGCCAATCACACCCTGTATTTTACTACCACGTTTTTTTTTATTCAAACATAAACCATCGTGTAGAAACGCCCGTATAAAGCGCCTTATTAATGCAATTATTTTCATAATTATTATGAGACCCGAGGTATATTAATTGCACTTCTTTTGCACTAGATTAATGCTGCAACGTTTTGGATGCAAATGAACTTTTTTAATCCCAATCGATACCTACCAAATCTATCAAGTCTGATGAACTCTTAAACAGCAATTGATTCATATCATTGATATCATTGAACAAGTTGAATGTGAAAAAAAGATTGCTATGTCTAAATCTTCTGGATGGAAATATGTTGATACACACATACCTATCATTTGCACTAGTAAGACCACACGTCTTTTCTTCGTCGGTAGCGTTTTGTGTCTTAGCCCTCTTACGGTCTGTAATATGTTACCAGTGAGAAAATATTACACATGAAACATTAATTGCTATCAGTGACTTGACGTGATCGATGCATGTATAATTATTCATTTATACGGCATTTCCCAAATTGAACCATTCATATTTTGCACCACAAACAACTGCTTATTTCGCAGATTCTGCCTAACATCTATCCATCAATGAAAATTGCATTGGTTTTGCTTGAAAAGGAGTGTAAGGAGTGCTTTGCTGGAGAAAGACAACAATTGTTTGTTAGTGCGTGTACATAATACCCTCTAACAGCCATATAATAATTTATATTCTGTTAATTCATTAGCATAAAATATATTAATTTCTATCAAGTTATTATCCAGTGTTGAACACTTTTGTTCCACGCAAGAGTAGATATTGGTGATATAAATGATATATCTTGGGATGTAGAAAATATCAATCCTGTAAACGAGATCGATTGAGTGTGCTTAGATTTGCTAAACATAATGAAATATGAAATATAAAAAAAACGTATTATCCTCACCACAATCATTTTGCATTTTCTCTCCGTCGTAGCATCCCGCATCTGAAGGGCGATAAATGAGTACCGTCTGCTTCTGCTCAGTAAAACGGCAACGGCAACATAAAATATCTTATTATGATAGAAAAAAAAATGATGTCGTAGATAATGTAGTTTCTTATTGAGATTTGATTTTAATCAAATTCTTTAATACGGAAATATTTTTTCTTCCACCTATTGTACTTTGAAACCATATATGGGCAACAAAACAACGTTATATCATTAAACCGATGCGCTATAGCGCTCATATCAAGGCAGAGAGAGCTAGACCGCGCATATAATTTGATGGGTCTCGATTTCTGGGGCAAACAGTTTTGTATTAGATTCATAGATAAAGACCACACCAAAGGACAATAAAAATGCAAGTCAACAACATGGACGGCATGCACTATCATGATGAAATCAGGATGTCGTCTCTAACAAAAAACGCTTTTGCTGCAACATCAAACTCGTTCCTTCTTTACGGCTGTGAGGCTTGGAATGTAATCCCCAAAGTGGAGAAAGATTAACATGGCTGCTACACCAGTATGCTACGAACTGTCTTTAATGTCAACATTTTCAGCTGCATGATGACCTCCGGCACATAAACCTAAAAGTGGAGACATACCCTAACATATCTAAATGTGTAAGGCAAGACACAAGGCTGGATAGATACAGCGTCCTAAAAGCGATGCATGGTCGTAGAATGTAGAGCCATTGTTAATCGAGTATACCACTCAAATTGAGGTAGAAAGCAAGAGGCAGTTGCAACGTGACATGTTAAAACAAGACGCGTTGATGCATTTCCCAGCTGTTTTCTTCTTCGTTTCATATACATCTACTTAGTACCTGTAATGCACTGTCCAGAATGTCATACATCTTCATGATGATCTGCCTTGCCGATTTGCACCGTTGTGTCCACATCTCCAAAAAGACGGTATCAGAAGATGATGATCGTGTGCAGACATTCGGATGACGTCCGTCACATTTTCCCTGAAATGATGAAGCAGACAGCCTGTGTGTCCTTAAAACTAAGTGTTTACCAAAATCAAAGGAGGCCTCAATTATTCATACTTTGTGTGTTATATTGAGAACCTTATTAAATATTGAATGTTAAGTACGATGTGTTGTCTATGGTTCTTACAATGAACAAGTCTGCTAACACATTATTTAGCAATTTAGGCCCTCATCAGTATGCAACTAAACATACGTCGTTTTCAGTTCGTCTAACGGTGCGGTCATACGGAGCAGTTTGCCAAGGCGATTTTTAACTCCACAAGAGGCATGAAAACGCGTGAAACACTTCAGAACATGTAACATTATCACCATGATAACAAGCGACACCGTCTAACCGCCTCCGTGCGATCTTATTTTTTTTTGTTTATGTTTGTCTATGATCTATTCAAATCAACAGTCGATAACCCAACGGATAGGTCGAGTGAAACTTATAACCAAATCCAGTTATCACCGGTACTCCCCTGTTCACTCAATAGTGTAGGTAATTTCAATCATTACATCAAAATTATCATTACAAATATTTACATGAATAATTTAGATAACCTATTTACTGAGTTACATGATGTGAAATACAGACACCTTGCGTGGTAAGCGTGTGCTTAAAATATTATGTATAGTTACGTAAGTAACATAATAAACAGATATTCGAACTATGATATGAATGTTCCATACCCCAAAGGTACAGGGTACCAATGCAGGCTCTCGTTCGCACTCAAATGATGCTTGCAAGTGATCGACCATCTGGTGTCGCATTTTCATCTGCTGCTCATTTCGATATTCCGTTGATATCAAAGCATTGGCCTGGTGTAGTTCAAGTAGAGACAATGTGTAAGATGCTAGCGCATCCGTAGATCGAACCTGTGAAGATACGAATTGATATGGTCATGGCAGCAGGAGTCGCCTAAAAACACTGATAATGATACATCATCCATAATTTATATACAAAATTGCCGTGGCTACTCCATTCTTTATATATTGTCTGGTTTACTAAAGGAAGCTGGAAAATGCTTGAAAGAAAAGGATTGGGATTAATTGCGTACTGAAAAATGAAGTTTTAAACACAACTTTATATGGTTTGTTATGAAGTGCTCAGTAACTACCAACGAGGAAAAATATGTTTTATACATGCTTGACAATAGTTCATACCTTGTGGGGATGATTGCTTATTGGAAAAACTTGGCGATTCTTAATTTAGCTCATTATAATATACAAGTTAAGAGAACGTGTCATAGAGGAACTTACATCAAGTCTACTCAGCGAGCATTAATAAACAATGAATCCGTAACAAACGGAGAATGTCATCCAGGACATCCTCCGTGCGACTTTGATATTACTGCTTATAAGTGAGGAACCTACACACTGCAAAAAGTTTGTATTACATTTCTACTTCACAACGGACCTTACTAATATAAAATATTTTTATTCAGTATTTTTAATCAATTACAACACTTTACCTCATGCTTGTGATATGTTTGAGTTTGAGTCTGGGTGTTATAGTAGTGCGGTGGAGAATACGTTGGAGGTGTGCGTGTCCCTTGGTTTATCATAGCGATAAGTTGCAATTTGATGTCATCTCTTGCCTCTTCGTTGCTAACCCTGGACAGGACGCTCGATATGTAGTCAACAAATGTGCTTGATTTTGGTTTTGGCTTGATCATATCTAGTCCAATAGCTTGGAAAGTCTGCGACAAACCATTGAAAAATAGAGCCAAAATTCTTACGCCTTTGAAAAATGAAAAGCGTGCGTATCATATGATTGCAACCACGGATTAAAATGTACACAGATAGTATGGTTCAAAACTTTCATCTGTTCCTGATCTATAGCAAAATCCTAACCTAATTTAACATTGATTTATGGTTCAAGTCAAATGAGATAAATTTTTAAATTGTGGTCGAAACAACCAAGGTCAAAGCTTTTGAAGTCAATGAGCTTGGCCCTGAATTCACCCTTTGCACAAAGGTTATACGGCTTACGCCCCAATTTTCACCAAACGGCACGTGTACAAGATAGATAATTTGACAATAGATGGAGAAACATCTTTGAATCTAATTCTGCAGATTTAGAGGCCAAATCTTGATTAAAACTGGCACATATTGCTAAGAGTGACCTCAACTGGTATGGTTTTATGAAATGTATAAACCAAGTGATGGAAAGTCAACGATACGTTGTACAAAATGATGGATCAGTAACATGATGTAGACTGATGATACCTGAGATTAAGTTCATCTGAAATTTAAGGTAGTGAACCTTTCCAGAAATTGTTCAAAACATTGCAAAAAATACCTTGTGAATATCTTCCAGTCGATATGCAATTGATGTATCGTAAACAGCGCTGGTACCGGCACGCGATTCGAAAAGCTCCATTTGCTCGAACAGTGCTTTCATAATTTTGGTCTTCACGTGGAGACTTTCAGTTACGTTAGTGATCGGCTTCAGCAGCAATCGCATGCATTCTGAAAACCCGTCCTTGTGGCATTTGATGAGGCTTTTCATCGTCTCCCCAAGCTAGATAAAACACATGGTATCGGATGTGATTTCTTAGACAAATATCTAGGCACAAGCGTTTTGTGGTTATTTATTCAGTGCAACTTTTTACATGAAATGAATAAATGATTAAATAATAACTGATCATCTGACTGGAAATATAACGTAAGATTGAGAAGTGATACACCGTATGCATGTTTCCTTAAACTCAAACATATTTCAACCGCTATATAATCAGATGGTGTCATCCATTATGTAAAAGTGCTAGGTTTAAAACAAGTCGGCCCCACAGATATGAAATTGCGAAAAAGATATCGGGCACCTGGCGGATGGGCAGTTCCCAGTACCTATCAACGTAAAAAAATGTGCAATTTTATATCTCTTACATATCAAAATTAGGGTAATGCATGTTGACGTTCTCACTGTATGCATGCAAATTGATACGTATTGCGAAGCACAGGTGTTAATGAATTTCACTCAACTCACATTATATTGATTCAATGAAATACCCGTCTTCTGCTCGTCAGAGGTGACTGCGTCCTTGTAGCCAATTTCTGTATTTTGTGAGGAAAACATTAGTAAAAATAACAATTATACATTTTACCAGCAGTCTGCGAATGTGAGTTGTCATTAACACGATAGCGAAAACACATTCAAAAATAAAACTTCTGTGAATTGTTTGTAAAAGATGATAATAATCGAGTCAAAATAACATAAAATCCACATAGTTAAAACAAAACATTGTTATTCTTTTATCTTACTACCTTGTGCTGCTCTACCAGGCATCATCATGTCAGCTTGGACGTAAAGTCCGGCCTTATGAAGTTTTTGATGGAGAAGATATCGAACATCGGTGTCTTCAGGTTGAGTGTTAGCCCAACGTTGAAGGAGATACAGGAAGGTCGTTGCCGTATCGATAGTCGCATCACTTGACATTCCTTCCAAATCAGATGCTGCAATTCCTAGCTGAATTCCCAGAGGGATGAAGTCTGCTGGGTTCAGTGAATTGGCTATCCGAGCAAATTCTGGTAGATCGCTTTGAATTGAAAGATTTAACAAAATGTTTTGGGTTTGGCGTTTTGATTGAACTCGATATCAACTATAAATGTATAGTGTGTTAACAAATTGCAAACGACGCTTATACTTGCGGTTAAAAACAAATACATTTTTGAAAAAGAGTTGCTACCCAAATGAAACTCAAATGTACAAATCATAAAAAAGGATGTGTTAAGTTAATACTGTAGTAAATGTTTTGTGACTGCATCAAATATCATTCGTACAAAAATATGTCGTAAATCTATTGCGATTTTTCCCTTTTGGGAAAACCTTTGACATGAAAGTTTATGTGTATCATATAATTAATCCAGAACAGAACAATACCACCTGTAAATTATACCTGTCAATCGTTTAGTATACATATGATACATCAAATCGAATAAGAAAAACAATGGAATTATTCCGCACGTAGAGGACTGCAGTTCATATCTTTTAAAATCGTCGCATAGAAATGAGCATGACTACGTATTTCAACGAATTATAAATGATGAATCCAAATGTTGCATTTCACATATGCGCCTTACGAACATGTACCAGGTTTTAAGGGACAAAAACTTCTGAATGGGAACATGGAATAAAATATTCTGAGATGTATTACGTAATTTATTTGCAATGAAATGTCACGACTTTGACTCCAAAATGAAACATTGACATTCGTGACTTGATGAGGTTAACTTTCGAGCTGTAACACTTCTGTTATTAGGGACTTTTCGATTTGGACGTGCCGCCAGGCGTCACCGTGAATGACGTCACTTTTACGCACCGCGCATGCGTCAACGTCGACCCCTCGGCTCAACACCCCTCGGCTCAACGCGTTTACCCAGGTTTTCACCGACCACCCAATTCACTCGCGCCGGGCTCATCCCGTGCTGTCTATGACGTCATACTCCTCTCGATATGGACGGTGCCGGAGGAAGATTATGCTGAGTTACAGCAAATCAGTGGGAAGTTCAACGATTTTTCCATTTATTTTTTAAAACAAAATATAAATAGCTATATTACCAGAAAGTTCATCATCTTCTCACTTAACATGAGCACCACTGACGTACCAACTACAGCCTGTCAGGTACCTGTTTGCTCTGTCGTCTAGCAAGTTGCAAATGCACACTACTGTCCCACATATACATTTTAACCGCGCCCGTATACGTATTGCAACCAGTGGGGAGATCAGTGATTGCCACGCGGGCCACAGGGGCTATGACGTCACTACGTTGACTAGACGTGACGCCCGAAATCGAAACGCATTTCAGGAGCGGCTCAACGTAGGGAGTAAACGCGTTGACATACGCCTGCCGCCAGGCGTCACATCACTCTCGTTCACCCAATCGAAAAGTCCCTATTGATTTCTGAGCAACGTTTGATGCTTATCATTATTGTGTTACGTTATAGCACCAGGTATTAAAGTAGAATGGGAGTCATCCTTGCTAGTACGTGGAACAAATTAGCTAGTGTAAAATGAAGAAAACAGTGAAAGAGGTAAACATGGTCTGTTATGCATTTTATATCTATCACTGGGCCAACTCGACATTATTGTGATTCTTGCCGCGTGCGCACAGTCATATTTCTCATGGAACACGCACGAGTCGAGGTACAGTTTATTAGCAATACGTTACTCATTGGAAATCGCTTTTACAAGAAGTACGCATAGCAATGAATATCAAATATATTTCAGTGTTCCCGACATTTCTTAGTTTATTTCAAAATTAACAAATAAATACCCACCATATTGGGTCCATGTTAGTGTTGGTCCACGCCGAAATTGGGAATTCCATAAAATACGTGTCACCAGACTATCGCTTGTCACAAATTTCTAAAAGAGTGACAAAATCAAAGGAAAAGTCGGCATGTGATAAAATGATGGTATAAAATTTGATACACCTTCCCATTTGTTGTTAATATCTTTCAGTTTCGTTGGGGAACATTAGAAGGGTGTTCTACAAAACGCATTCAAGACATGTTTTGTGATTGGAATTAACAGATCATTGCACCAGACCGTTTGAATAAATGTAATGAAGTTCAATTCATGTTCAATTGATTGATATTCATTTTTTTTCACATAGAAGCAGAGCAAACCAAGTTTCAGGTAGATCAGACAACTAATCACAAGGGTATAATTTTTTTAATGATACAAACATTAAAACCCTGGGAAGACAAGCTGGCCCTTCAGTTCTGGGGTTGCGATGTCATAGGCTCACTTTAAATTATGCAAAAACATGGAAATGTTAATAATAATACAAGTTAATATGTTAGAAAAGAGGAGATCACATTTATAATAGCAAAGCATGCAACATTGAAAAAGTAATGTACGCCTGCGACGTTTCACAAAAACGAACGAGGTAACAATTTTTACCCCAAACGTCAATGTTTTAATGATTAAAGGGCCCCTGTCAAACAACTGTTTCTGGTCTTTAAATTGCTTAGACATGTCATATTGACAACTTTTCGTCTGTATTCTTACTTGAATATATCGTTAAATGACAGAAAATATGATTTTCCGTCTTAAATAATAGCTATTTCAGAGTTTCTAAGCCCCGGCCATAAAACAGACGAGACATACTTGTGGACAAGAATAAGGTGGTCTGTATGGCAAATTTTTACACAGACATTGGATGGTAAATGCACGGTGACACCATTGACCTTCCATGGTAACATCATCCATTCATTAGAAATGAAAGGCAGCACACACGAAAGAGACTTGCCTAAATGGGCACATGGATGTGCTAACAACGTGTAATTAATAGTCATTTAAGATATGGGGGCGAGAAGAAAAAAATGGGAAAGAAAATCGATGAAAAGAAAGAAGAGTGACGATGTGAGGGATTGAACAGAAGAAGAATGCAAAATAAACAATGCAACAGGAATGAAAAACTGACCCTACCCACACCAGGATTTGAACCGGGAGCCTCAGGTTCTTAAAACATCGCCTTACCCATTGAGCCACAAATCTTCGCGTTCACTTAACACGTAATGCCCAGCATGTGGCTAGAATGATTTAGAAATTGATATTCAAGCAGAAATTTTGCCATGATCCAAATATCTAATGAAAAAAAAAGGAGACCACGTCGCCGAAAGCTAGTAGATTCAGGTACAACATACTAAAATTTCAGAGTAAAAGATCGTAACATAGGAACAGATATAGTTCCTAAAAGATTGCCATGTCATTTCATGATTTCAAATAAATGACTCTCCCGTTGACATTACACGTAGAAACGTCTAATTTTGACTTTAACGCCTATAATCATATTTACACCTTAAAGACCTAAACAAAATGAAAAATTAAGGCAAGCCTGTCATAGAGCAATATCGTAGGCACAACATACTGAAATTTTGGAGAAAATTGACCAACGATTACTGAGATAAGCAAAAGTGGGTAAAAAGTTCATGACGTCATAATTGAAAAATCATTTTTTCGATTCCAATGGCAAAACGATTACGTCACGATGTACTTACCGGTAAAATGACACATGAAATCACATTTGCTTTTCAAACTCTTTCCAAATATAAAAAAAAAAAAATGGGGGTCACATGCCATTCTGAAGAGCTATGGCCGATTGAAGAGAGTCATGTTTTTTTGCAATATTTGCACACAAAAGCGTATTGACGTTCGCGCAGACTTTCAACTTTGACGTACCCGCACGACCTTGTTATTGCATGAAAATGGCTCAAATTGCAGGATGTAATGTTTGTAGTGTCAAAAACATGAAACCAGTAAAAAAAAGTGGAATTTTGAGGCTGCGTACGCGTTGCGCACGGAAAAACGCGAAAACGCGCGCGCACGCCGGAAATTTTTGAAATGGTAGAAATGGCCTGAAACATATGCAAAACAATTTTAAGTGGCTTATCATCCATTTTATGCATGTCAATTTTCAATAGCTACAAACGATCAGTTCTAGAGATGTGCCAGTTATTAGGTTTTCATTTATGCTCGTAGATGACGTCACGATCATGCCATGACCTTGAAAATTATTGCATTGACAAGTTCACATGTATACCTATACATGGTCAAAATATGATGAAACATGACACATGCATTGTTGAGATATAGATGACACAAAAAGTGGGGGGCATGGAATAAAAATAAAGAATAAAGAAATAAAATTTCGTCACAGAGGGAGATTGATTTCCGAGCTCTGTGTTTGGTATTGCTGTATCGAAGAATTGGCCATGTAATTTGCCTCCAATTCGAAGAATTCAAGAGAAAATGCCGAATAGCTGCATAGTGGCAGGGTGAAGTAACACCCCAAAAGATGGTGTGAGCCTTCACTTTTTCTCCAAAGATGACAATTTACAGCGAATTTGATCAGCGAGAGTAAGGCTGGCCCGTGCGAAATGCCCCAGCGACCGCAGCGTAATGTGTAGTGCTCTCTTCCCCAGCGATGCCTACGAGGCGGCGGTACTGCATTCGCAGTTCAACATCAGGTTCAGAAGAAAGGTGAAGTTGGATGCAGTCCCCGTCATAAATCTCCCGATCAATACACAAGAAAAGGGGGAGAAAACGAGCATACCAGCATTCGAAAGAGGAAAAAAAAACCTCAGGGATCGTAAACCTCGTTGTCTTGCTTTTTTTTATTAGTCCTCGAAATTGCGACGAATTATTTGCTCAGCCTCGGCTCACTGCTTGACACTCGTTCAACTACAGTGTATCTACGATAGCCTACGCGGCTAGTCACGGGTGGATAGTCGCGTAGCAGTCCGACTGTCCGACTGTCCGGCTGTCAGGGGCCTTTTAAACTGTCGATTACTTACTTTTTCTCCGATTTCCTCAAACTGTTTGTCCATGTTTCTCAAATTTGGTTGTTTCTATTAAAGAAAAAATATTTTTCGACTGGATTTTAGAAATAAATAAAATGTCGCTTTGGCAAGCACCTCACAAACGACTCCCGTTAACAATCATACGTGGAGCCCCGTGAGCTATATATTACTGACGATTTTTTGCATGCTGTAATTGATTTATATACATTTAAGACATCGATTTAACTCATGTAAATTATATGATTAATAGTCTACCGCCCTACTTGTGCAATATGTTCCACCACAAAATTCAAAATTCACACATGTGTTACACGAATTGCACACAGTCTTATAAAAGCGGAATAAAAACATAATTAGTAAAAGCGACATCGACCCCAAACACTGAAATTCACAGCAGTGGTTTATTTGTTTAGGCGACTCCGACAATAGCCCATTTTCACGTTTATTCGCCTTCCTTTTCATGTTGATGATTTAGGCTTTGAGTAAATATTTATTTAGGTTCATGCTTTTTTCATGAATATTTTACAAATGTACAATTTCAATGTTTACCATCGAACAATGTGTATGATGTTTTTTTGTGGAAAAAAGGTCAACTTAAATGAATGTTTGCTGATTCTTACCTATGGCAAATTTTGTTTGACGGTTTTTGAGGCTCGGTTCAAGTAAAACAACCATTCCTGATATCATGACAAATTTATTTATTCCACATACACTTCACGTATCATATGTATAATTTCAGCACATTTCAATTGGATAATTTAAAGAATAACGACTCACTTCGTAGCTATGCCCATAATTTACAGCACCCATGACATTTCTTCTCCTAACAAAATACAGCACTTATAGCACTTACATCACTTATAGTGCTCTATTCATTTTATAGATAATGTTGCAAAATAAACCTCGTCGAAAATATTTACACTCTAAACTAATTAACTCATATAATATAAACACAATTTTACGACTTCACCATATTACATAATTTTGTTTGAACTGTGGGTAAATAATTTGATCAAATAAACATAATTATTGATAGGCCAAACATAAATATGATGTGTGACATATTTAAGAGATCTAAAATACACACTATTTACTCACATTACAAAAAAAAGAAAACCTATATTTTCCCAATCCCAAAAGCAAAAAAAAAAAAAAACCCAACAACAACATTTCTATAACACAATGCAATATTGTCGAATTTGTGACACTATTTACATTATCAATATAGTCTTAATATTCATTTTTACGAACAAAATACATGTTTATATGTTTACATGTTTGAATTTCTCAATGATTCAACGCCTCGGGGAGCGTTCATTTGTAATCGTGTCTAAAATGAAATATGTGGTGCGGTTCTTAAACTACAAGGAATCTAAAAAAAAAAAAAATCCAGAATGTAATGTGACTTGTACAATAAATAAGCAATATTTTGTTTGATGTTACGCCATACTTTTAACATTTTTGTTTTCCATTTCTGGTCGGGAGGAGACCATGAGAACAACTATGTGTAATATTCATACATGTTTAAAGAGTGGAAGAGATGGCAAAAAAAAATGAAAGAAATATGTGGTACGGCCTTTGGATTACGACCAATTCAAAATTTTCAAAAACAGTTACAAGCCTCCAAAATTATACGCCTATATAGAACGAACGCAGTATTTTTTTAAAAGATTTTACGGGCGCTTTTCCATCTACGTTCTATTATTAATCATTATATGACACCTAGATCGATCCCTGTCATTTGATTGTTTTTTTGATATCGATCATTCAGTCCACGTACACTGAAGTCATCACCCTTGTCATTTTTTAAAGCATTCATCGTGCAATTTTGGATCCATACGATATTGTCCACTGCACGCTCTCCGAGACTACCAGTACTCGCGTGTATTGTATACGCGAACCGCGACAGCTCAGCAGCTGTACTTGTGCATATGCATATCGAGCTATTTGGTACCTCGGCTACGCCTCGTTGAATGGATCTTCCCATCTCTCACCTCATGAAGTATTCTGTCCATTGCACTCATAAACATTCATTTTTTGTAGGGTACATGGCCATAAGCATGGCAATATATCACGTCCAAAGGTGTTTTGACACCTGAAGAGATACCAAGAACTAAGTTCAAGAAGAAATTTCATTCATTTTTTTATCTACATGAATGAAAAAATCCAAACCAAAAAGTTACAAACAAAAGCCTTATTGCACTTTGCACTTCACTTTGCTGTTTTGACATATTTCACCATTATTTCATGGTTACAGTTCCATATTCCGACGGCTCGTGTATTCCGAAGGTTCGTTATTCCGAAGGTTCGTTATTCCGAAAGTTCGTAATTCCGAAAACACGTAAATTGCCTATACCTCGATGCTCGTTAGTCCGAAAACAAAAAAAAAAGGGTTCGTTAATCCGAGCATTTGTCGCGTAACGTTCGGAATAACGAACCTTCGGAATAATGAGTGCTTCCCATTTTCATATGGTCATGACGAAATATGACCAATCACAGTGATGTGATACCGTTGCGCTCCCGTTCTAGAGCCAATCCCGGTAAATGAAAAACATTACGCTCCGATATAAACCCCCTACCCAAACTGACAAACGTTCAATAAAAATGGGTTAACCAATATTTTCGGACCATGTTCATTTCGTCTTGTTTTCTGAATGCTGGAGGGGCTTCAAAATAGTGTGTCGAAAATGAATCAATTTCTGACGCTTTGAACATATACTACGTTGTTATTGCTATTTTTTTTTACAATTTTTACCACGAGCTTTTTGAAAACTAAGTCGAATATAAAACATTTACGTATATAAGTAAGTATATAAGAAGTACATTGCTGAAGTGTTTTGTAGCACTTCTTGGCATGAACTCTGAAGAAAAGACGATATATAAGAGAAACATGAAAGCTAAGTCGCAAGTAGGACATTAGCAATGTTATAAAAAGTGATGAATAACGTCTTAGTCTTGATACTTGCCTTTGAAGTTTTAGGTCCACTGTCCAGTGTCCAGTCACTCCAGTGGCAATACTCATTCGGCACAATTACTTATGTTCACAAGCCTGACTGGTATGACAATGTTCCAAACAGCTATCACATTTTAGATGTGCCGTGCACAGCATCATTTATCATGTTGTGAAGAAAGCATAAACACATGAGTTAAAGTAAAAGCGCGACGGTCTTTTCAGATGGTGTAGTGAAAGTGCAATGGTGAAGACACTATGATTCTGATCCAACCTTCAACCAATCATTAATACAAACTTGTTCCCGCTGGCGTCATATTTGGAGATTACCTTTTCAGATTATCTGCATGTCGCTCAACAATTCAGAGCTTACACTGAAGTGGTTTATCAAATGCGACCAAAATAGAACTGCGCAAATGTACAGTCACGTGTTTTATCGACATTCAAGACCCCCCCCCCCCTCTCCCCGCTCAACCCCTCCCGAATTACCTCGTCAATAGAAATTGTGTATCAATCAACACGACGATATGGTCCATTCACAAAGTAAGGGAGGCATCTTTGTTCAGATACTCGCAAAGTAAATATTAGATTGTGATCGAAATGAGGTTAAAGGTTGTTCATCAAGCGTATGTGCATGATACGTTGCTTACCCAGCTACACGAACTTGCGAAATGAACCAAACCCTCTACTCCGTAATATATGTTACGCAAAGGCAGCCGTTTTGTAATAAATACTTGGACTCCCTTATGATGTCTTTGCTACCTGTATCATTGACATTCATGTGTGGTAAATAACCTCTTTAAAAGGCTCGAGTGTGAAAATAAAACTCTTTCTCCTCTCTTCCCTTTCCCGGGTGTCATTTCTCACTTTTCGACAAATTACTAACTGTTTAACAAAACAAAGAAAACAAAAATCTTATCACTGCCAAGCTTTGCCTAATTAAGCAATTCCTAACATCAGAATTATAATCGCAACAACAGCAAAGTTAAAGATTAACAACTAGTCATTGCAATTTCACCCTTCTTTTTAATAATAACACTAAATGTCTTGACACACCGTCTAACAACCGTCCAAAGCGCAAAAGGCGTAGCTATATCAGACATGTAGCAGTTCGGCCAAGGAATAATGAATACGTTTGCATAATCTACAGACGTCAAGTAGGTAAATCTCCTCCAACAAAAACAACATGAAGAGTTTTGAGGAGAATAACTTGACATAACTGGTTACTGACTAACCTCTGTGGGGAATTAATATTTTGTGTTTGGTCATAAACAGATAATATTATATCAAAGCCAACTTGTTTTTTTCTAAAGGTCAGAAGAACTATTTTTAGGGTCTTTTAAATAAAATTATGGCGAACTGTGTTTATGGTGAACTTTTAAAGGGAATATTCAACTACATTGTTGTGTTATGAATTTATTATTTGATACACCCACATTTTTCGGTACAAATTTGACCCAAAGTGAAGGTTTAATTAAATATTGTAGCATCATTATAAGAATTAGAAAATAATTGTTAGGGAAGTGTCAAAAAGCTTTTGTTATAACCTAGTATTATTAGGTGATAACAGAAGCTGCTGACACTTGACAAATAGGCCTATTTGAAGTTTCTTCTTGAATCAAGCCAATATTTACACACACATCTCTTCGGAGCACGTCTTTGGACATTTCATCCATTTTAAAAAAAATAATATTGTAAATATTGAATTAGATTTTCACTTTTGGACAATTTGTTTTGTGTGTAATCAATTCAGCGCGGAAGACTGGATGTCATGCACCCCACATGTCAACCCACAAGTTCTTTTCTGTCAGAAACATCATGCATTATTCATGACACTGTGTTGGCAGTTGCTAATGGCTAAACAGGTGTGATACATAATGATAATTGTTGGGTTATGAATTGATTTTCGGTTACACACACCTTTTAAGATTCATATTTGTTCGAAATTTCAGATATATTACATATTGCAAGTATTACAAAAAACAGTAATTGATAAAACGTCAAGAAACCTGATTCGAAACAAAGTTATCATCCTTTAATGTTAAGATGTGTCAATTTAAACACGTAGTGCGTGTACAATGAGAAACACACTAAATGTTGAACATTCTTTGGTCAAAATACTTTTTGGTAGCAGCTTTTGTTGAAGCTTATCTTTATTAGGCTATAACAATAATCATTGAAACATGGTCATGGTCATGGTCAGGTCAGGTCAGGTTAGGTTGAGAACCTGCTACTGCTACCTGCTACTGGTACCCTGTAAGCCAGTACAACCTGTTTCAGGGTCGGACCATCGGCGACTAAACCGGTACCACTCTAGTCACCTCAACTGGACTAGTGAGGAGGGTGGTTGGACACCCTGATAGAACTAAAAACAAGATCTATCTTAAGGGCGCTGGCACAGTTAAGAGCCAACAGCGGCCATCCAACAACTCGCATCTCTTCCAACCCGTCTTGGGCCAGCGTGGAAGAGTAGGCCCTCAAACCATCATGAATAAGTCTCAAATACCATGGCCCCCAGTCCCCAGCAGCTCTGTATCCTTGGACCAAGGTGGCGGACCAGTCCGGAAAGGAGCAGGGGGTGCGAAGAATCTCTGGGTACGAACAGGCCACCAATGGAATCTGAACATAGGAACGTACAATGTCAGAACACTACTAGGGGAAAATAGACTAATAGAGTTGGAACAAGAATTGGAAGTAGTGAATTGGGACATCATTGGACTCAGTGAGGTTCGGAGAAAAGGAGAACAACTTGAACAACTAAAAAGCGGCCATCATTTATTCCATATAGGGAAGACAGATAAAAGTGACGCAGGAGTAGGATTTCTTGTCCATAAAAGTATTGCAAGAAATGTAACAGAATTCAAGGGAATTAATGAAAGACTAGCCCAGCTTACTATCAGGATAAATAAAAGATATCGTCTAAAAATCATTCAAGTATATGCACCCACCAGCAGCTACGATGATGAGGAGGTGGAGAAGCTGTATGAGGAAATGACAGAACTCATCCAGAACAATGAGACACATTACACCATTGTGATGGGAGATCTAAATGCCAAGGTCGGAAAGAGGGAAGATGGTGAAGAGCCAGTGATTGGATGTTTTGGTCATGGACAGCGTAATGATAGGGGAGATAGTCTTGTCGAATTTGCAATCAGCAGCAAATTAAAAATCGCCAATACGTATTTCAAGAAGAAAACACCCAGGAAATGGACTTGGATTAGTCCAGACAGAGCCACAAAGAATGAGATTGACTTCATTCTCACATCAGATCTAAAGATTGTCAAGGATGTAAATGTTCTCAACAAAGTCAAGGTAGGCAGCGACCACAGAATGGTAATTGGGAAATTCCAAATCAATACCAAGTTAGAGAGACAAAAGCTTTGTAGAAAGAAGGGAAACAACATTATCCTGGACAAACTTTCAGAAAGAAAGCAGGAATTCCAGCAGGAGCTTGCAAACAAGTTTGATGCACTTAGTGATGATAAGCAGGAGCAAGACCTTGATACATGGAATGAACAGGCAATAGACGTTATCCAAGAAACTGCACTTCATGTAGCAGGCAGGAAACCAAGAGACAAAGTTAGCAAACTATCAGACACTACAAGGAAACTTATTGGAAAGCGCAGACAAATGAAGATGGACAGTCAGGGTATTGACAGCATAGAGTATTGAGAAACTTGTAAAACTATCAGGAAGAAGACCCGTGAAGACATCAGAAACTACAACACGAAAATGATACATGACACGATAGAAAATAACAAGAGTATTAAGAAAGCCAACAAGAAACTCAGCCCAGGAGTACAGAAAATCAATAAACTTCTTAACTCAAATGGACAGGAAATAACCGACCAGGATAACATCCTGCTGAGAATAGAAGAATTTTATGAAGAACTATACCAAAGTAATCAGCATACAGGAGATATAGAGGAGTCTCTAAAAGAAGCAGGAGCCGCAACAAATAAGGAACTGGCAAAGCTGTTTACAGCTTGTCTCCGCCAGGGGAAGGTGCCTCACGAGTGGAAAAATGCCAACATGATAATATTACACAAAAAGGAAGACAAAAGAGACCTTAGGAATTATCGCCCAATTAGCCTTCTATCCAACGTGTAAAAACTTTTCACAAAGATTTTGACAAACAGATTGGAGAGAATACTAGATGAAAACCAACCAAGGGAACAGGCAGGGTTCAGGAGAAATTTCTCAACAATAGATCACATCCACACCCTTAATCAACTGAAAGAAAAATGTCAGGAGTTCAATATACCTGTATGTTTAGCATTTGTAGATTATGAGAAAGCCTTCAACTCTGTTGAAACCTGGGCAGTTCTGGAGGCACTAAAGCAGCAAGGCATCAATCCCAAATACCTTAAAGTAATCAAAGACATCTACACTGGCAGTTCAGCTACTGTTACATTACACAAAGAAAGCAAGACAATACCAATAACGAAAGGAGTGAGACAGGGAGATACCATATCTCCAAAGCTCTTTACAGTATGCTTAGAACACATCTTCAAAGACATCAACTGGGCAAATAAAGGTATCAATGTGAATGGGGAGAAACTCAATCACCTTCGTTTTGCAGATGATATCGTCATCATAGCTAACAACTTCAGCGAAATGGAAAGTATGTTACAGGAGTTAGACGTAGCAAGTAGGAGAAGAGGACTGAAAATGAATATGAAGAAGACCAAAGTAATGGCAGATTTATCAGTTCAACACAAACCAGTCACAATTAATGGAACACAGTTGGAACATGTATCTGAATACATCTACCTGGGTCAACGATTCACACTTACTGAAAGAAATCAAGACAATGAAATAAGGAGGAGGATCAAAACAGGCTGGCAAACATTTGGGAGATATAGCCACTTCATGAAGGGTAATCTGCCATTGTGTTTGAAAAAGAAAGTATATGACCAGTGCATTCTCCCGTCAATGACATATGCATCAGAAACATGGTCTCTAACAACTAAAATGGAGAGAAAGTTAGCCGCCGCACAACATAACATGGAGCGAAGTATGCTCAACATCACTTACAAAAACAGAGGCAGACAAAGAAAGAGATGGAGAGATGAAATAGGGCAATTCTGGCATGATTCATTAATTTATTTATGTTAACATAGGCATTTTTAAGCCATTGCAACCTTTTATATTCTTCTCCGTCTTTATATACACATCCATTTATTTACATATGTAAAGAAAACACATCGATATAACGTAAAAAAACACATCTGAAATGATACCCTAATGAAAATGGTAGGAACGATAAGATTGCTAATGATTTGAAGATTTAATAATGAGTTCATGATTATATCCTGGCAGATTAGTCTCCTAAAAACATGTTTTCTTCAACATTTATATTTTGATCTTTGTATGCATGACTAAACAACGAACAATCTCCGAATGACTGCAAAATGCTACTTACACTATTAAAGTAACTGGGTGGAGAGTACAACAAAATATGAAATAATCTTCAAATTACATGCACACAGACGGACACACACACGCAGACACATGCAAACACACGCGCATGCGCACAGACGTTCATGATCTCTCTCCCACATACTCACACATATTCAATTACATATAAACACATACGCAGATACACAATAAGTAAAAATAATGTTTCATAATGCACTGTTGAAATGTCCCTATTTTTTAATTCTCTCTTTTTTTTTTACAAACATTGGTGAATACTTAAAAGGCAATTTACTTGAGAATCATTACCATAAAATGGTGTTGATCACCACCATCCCTAATAACGTTTCCTAAGTTGCGCCAGTATACAAATGATGCACAGGTTTGAGTGGGTCGGTAGGAATTGTGTACACACAAGCCGAGTGGGTTTCGGGCAAAATTCAGAGGTAACGAGTGTACACAATCCTACTGACCCACGAAATAAACCTGTGCATCATCTGTTTTATAGAATGGGCCCCAAAATCTGATAAAAAAAGTGTAAAATCTCCATTAACATAATTTACCGGATGCATGGCTAGCCATGCGTCGGTAATTACCGATGCATGGCCAGAATTACCGACGCATGGCTGTGATTGACTAATCAGGTTGCAGAGATCCATCTTCATCATCAATCATCATCAATGATTGGAAAATCTGTCAAGACTAAAATTGTTGTCTTCTTTCACGGTGACAAGTGTCCAAATAACACAGCTAAAAATATGACATGATTTTCTCCATACACCATGTCAAGTGGACAAATAGAGTCTTTATGTTTAGAACTATCAAGTTCATCAAGCTTCGATTTGATAACAACCACTTCATATCAGGAAAGACAGATTTACTGCAATTTACTGCGATTGTTCAGAGTGGCGTCGAGTGCCCAAACGAACGTATTCGTAATGTACAGTGTACATGCTCTAGTAGGCAACTCACCGCAGCACACACTCATACAGTGCTGCAACAACGTAGAATTCAGACCTGATGTTGTCCACTTCTCCGTTAGATATTACTTCCAAATTTACGTGTTTCACTCCTGCAGAGCGTTTGAATGTAGAAAATGAGTGTTCGATGCTGTGGGATAAATTTATACTTACTGACAACGTCTGAATCGTCCAAAATTTGTTTCAATTCTTCACCTAACTTTACCGAAGCTTCTCGAGTTTCGTGGGTGCCGCCATTTACGGTAAACAATATCGGTATCGATCATACTAAATCTCGATATCGATCATATTAATTCTTGGTATCGCGATATCGTCTTGATATCGCGTGCTGCCAGTAAAAAACAATGCATGGTAAATTACGGGTAATTAACCAATCAGATTGCAGAGATTCTGACACCCATTCTATAATACTTTTTGAATTCTCTTTTGGGACTTCGCGTTGAACCATTTTGCCCTTGTGCTAACAGATGACGCTTTGATGTTGTGGTTTTTCTTCGTGCGCAAAATTTGACACTGGCTTAATTTTCATAGTCTTTTCCAACAACAGAATTATGCAAGCAAGATACCCCTACACTAATGTTCTTATCAGATTTCGCTGTAACGCATTCACGTGTTTGGTATCATGTTAGTATTAATTGAAAGATATATTCACAAACCCAATGATTCAGAAATTTTTCTGGCACACAGCGGGTTTATTTTCCTGTTGTTCGATAATACGGTCTGACGATGAACCGATGTTTCTACTCACGCTACCTTCAACAACCCCATTGTTTGTCAAAAATGACTTCAAAATTTGATAGCGCATATCCACTTGGTCGTAGACTGATGCGCACTGGTTCATCTGACTTACGCATAACTTTCCGAAATACTTTTTGTCCTCTGTATCCTCCTGGCTCTGCGATGTACTCTGTGTATGTGCTGATGACCTATTCTCCTGTCAAATAACATAGCAATGACAACTATTGATATAGATTATACAAAATTATTTGAAATAACATAAATAAACGATAAACATTATGTAAGCCAGATTTAAACTAGAAAACATTTTCCTGTATTGAAAAGAGTGCAAACATAATGTTCATTTTTATTGGCTAATGCAAATTCGAATCTTCAAAAGGGGATATTCTGATGCAAGGACAAATGAATTGATTCACAATGAATTCACAAAGGTTTGATTAATGGAGGTTGAAATAAACCTGGGGCGGTATTCCATAAATCCACAGAGATAAAAATTTTATCTCCCCTAAGATACAATGTCCTTAAAATATTTTATCTTTGGTATTCCGAAAAATATTTTAGGAAGATTTTAACCATTATTAATCGGCGCATACCATGCGCTCCTATCCCAGAGGCAGCCAGTAATAAACGTCCTCTCATGCCTTTTGCATACATTAACACCATCAAGCTGATGGTGTGATGTCATGAAACTGAAAGGGACATTGCGCATCAATGTCTATCAGTGCGCCTTATTGCATTTGATGCGCCCATGTGCAAAAAGTTGAATGCGCGAATTATTTTTGCACGTAATGCTATGGGCCTAGGCGCGTACGTCTGGAGATAAAATTGCTTGGGAGCAGTTTTATCTTTTATCCTAACTTTTTTTCCTAAGTGCGTTTCAGAATACCGATTCAGCTCATTTGCTTACAAATTTTTATCTCGGAGGCTCATTTACATAAAAAAATTATCTCTAGCTCATTTGAATAAATTTTTCTATCTTTTATTGTAAGTTGGCTTTTCGGAATACCAAAAGATACCTGAGATACAATAACATTTTTCCTAAGTTTGTTTTCGGAATATATATACAGATTTGTTTGTCTTAAAATTTGAACTTTATAGATTCAAAATGAAATATAACAAACGCACGAGCGAAAATATCGTATTTAACATTTCGGCCATAGGCTTTTTCTACCAGTGATAAAGGCCCCTTGTTCGCACCATACGGCCAAAGTGGTGAGTACAATATTGCTCCGGAGTATTTTTGCATGTATTTAATCCGCCCGGTCAATTAAGCTTTCCGATCAGCATATTCAATTTTTGAAAAGTAAAAGTTGTTTAATTATGGTATTTTCGCCTGATGTATCAGTGTGTATAAATCAATTTGTCATGTCATCTTCTGCACAAATTTCAAAACCATAGCTTTGATTACATACTGATGTGACGATTTGGATGACCGTCAAGGAGTCGAAGACGTATTTCCCCCATTAGCGAATATGAGTAATACCCAAATAAAATGTGACGCAATATGCGTGTCTTTGCACTGATTGTCACTGATCTACATCTAGGGTATAGCAAAACACCGTAACTAAATGATATTTCTTAACATTACACCTCTTCTTTCCTCCCACGCACTTTCAAGTAAGATCTCATTTCGCGGGCTACTTTTGAGGTGCGGTTGCTCAGTTCCTTGTCGTCGTTTAGATGAAAACTCTCAGTGTTTATGACCACAGCAAAAGCTTTGTTCACAACATCGATGTATTGCTTGGTGATCTGGACATACGAAGATTGAACATAATAGGGGAATAACCTCACTTCTTGCTCGTCACGATAGAAAAGTTCCAGTAAAAAAATACATTTATAAGGCCCAAATGAGCATGTCCATGCTCCCCATGATAAATGTAATAAAGACTTACAAACAAGAAATATGCGGTTTAGCCTTGAAAAAATGTAAAGAAATCTTGTTTTGTGACAGGCAGAATGACGTTAATGGGATAATGCAGCATTTATCATTTTTTTTACATTAATAGATGAAACAGTTTGAATGGTAAGATAGTAAGCAAAAGATACCTGCGGTATGTTATTGGTCGATGGGACGAAATCAAATGATCGAGCTGAACATGCTGTTTCTGGACATGCTGGCGTAGAGCTGGGCTGCTGACCCGTCATACCAATGATCTCACTCTTGACGTCATCCGCCATCTTGATGTCCAAAATGAAAGATAACATGACGACGACGTACCAAGCAAACGCTTCTTTCTGTGATAGCTCCTTTGTCTGAAAATTCTAAAGAAATACCAAATATAGAGTATAGATATCGCATCGTTGCCTCGAAATACCACTTTGTTAGAGCTGTAATCGAACAACAACTAGACTTTATCGATATTCTGTGTTTTAAAACAAAGTGTATGATGGATGTAGACGTAAATAAAAAAGAGTTCAAATTCTCTACATCTTCTTTAGCACTTTCGGAGCCTGTTCAATCATGTGCTATCCATTACGTTGTAATTGTAAATTTATACTTTTCCTATGTATTTAATCGTCATGTTTTAAGCGCTATATGAGAAACGCTTATGGTCATTATTAAATATAAATGAATTTCATTTAGCACTGCCAATGATTTTAAGTTCGACTTCAAATCTTACGCTCTCCATTTCTTCAGTGAACAAAAAATCCCCGTACATTTTTCTGTTGTACAATCTGCATCATGTTTTTCCCTTGGAAAGAGCAGCTAAATGCCACACGTATTTTTTTTTTAATCCCTGCGGTAAAACAAATTGAAGGCGACACTTGCCTTGTTGACAAAAGAAATCTTGTTTTTAACTGCGTCAAAGAGGTCTATAGATGATAATGATGGCAAGACGTAATCAACTTCAATTTCGTGAAGCCGCTTGAGCATATCGACACGATTTTCGTTTTCAAGTTGACGAACCACCAGTTGGCGATATCCTCTAAATAGGTCCTGGATAATACAATTTGAGTATATGTTAGTTAGAATAGAAATGATTGTCGAGTAAAAAACTAATGATAACATTCAAAAGTTTGGAAGACCTTATCACGATAAACAAATAATAATAATATAAATCGTCCAGTTTTGTTGTTTTTTTCACTAGTGACTAATCAACACGGATAAGATAGTTGTCTGTCATCGCTTAACTTGCTTAACACATTCTTTGCAAGACATCGGATTCTATCGTCACGGCCACATTCCTCATGCATCTATTTAGAGGGCGGTCTGAGGGGGGGGGGGTCGTGGAGGTAGCCAATTATGATCAAATGTGCCGTAAAACCTTTGCATTAAACAATACGCACAATCACAAGTGTGTACGTACTATGTTCACATGTTCATGCTCATATTACACTGTCTGTTTTTAGCGAATCAGTGCATGTGTTATTGGGAAGTTTTATTTCATGGTATCATTTGTACATAGTCAGTTCATTCGTTTAGATATATTAAAGTTATTTCATTTCATCTATATGAGTTAAAACGACCTCTTCGTTGTAACAAATTCACGACTTTACTCTTTAATTTGATTGAGATATGATTATTTGTGGTACGTGTAATAAAATAATAGCGTGTTGATGGTATCGTAGCATCAACATGTAAAAGTCACGATTAACTGTTTTGAGTGCACTAGCTGCATTTTAATATTTGAAACATATAAAAGGGAGGGGGGGGGGGGGGCTTTCCTCCTGTCCCCTTCTGACTCCGTTAGTGCGCCACATCAAATTGAGTAAAATATATTTTCTTACTCTAAGGTGTCTTCTTTGTCGACCAAAAGAGAAGTTTGACGAATGATTATCTGCCGGTTGTAGTAGTCGAAGTTCAAATACCTCATTCTGAAACTTCACTTTCTGATTCTGAGATGAATCGGACGCCTTTGTCTCTTTCTCAGTATTTATTGTCTGCAGGGAGAGCAGATATCATTGGCATATAAAGAGCTTGTTTGCAAAAGGGGTTAAATCCAATTTAGACCATTCTGAGAAAATCTACTTTTTGTATTCTCCCATATTGCAATATTCTTATGCAAAACTAAATTGTCATGATGTACTAGCCTTCCATGTGAACATAAAATTGCGTATAAAAGAAATCTACCTGTCTTCATTTTTCATATTTTCCGCCCCCAAAATTACCCTAGTGGATGTAGCCTTTTTTTTTTTTGCAAAATAACTGAAATGGATCTAACCCCATAAAAAGATTTTCCTTGCCATTTTTGTTCACTTTTTAATGGAAATTTCAACTTTTATTTGGTTTCATCTTATGAAGCCTCTCCAAATCTATACATGGAGAAAAAAAATCAAATTTGATGAAAAATTGGTCTAACCCCTTTTGCACATGAGCTATTTATATGAACGTTAGCAATAGAGTGAAAAAGAAATCCGCTTTTCTTCAGACAATGTAAATAATACAATATATTTGGAGTAATTAGATGTCCTGTTTCACGCATCCCCTCTTTTTAAGTCTGCTCGATCCGTAATGACCTTTCATAGTTGTCCTAGGTCTTCTAGAAATGTATATCTGTTATCATTAGGATGCGAGTACACTTCTTTAAAACAATGTTTGATTTTAAAAGTTAGCGTTAAAGGATTCTACATTATTGCATTTCCACGAATAAAAACGACATGATTTCGTGTAGTTTAAGCGTTTCTAATTTCAAGATCATCATTTTCAGCCACCGCTATTTTAAATTCTCCTTTGTTATAGGTTTGGAGGGTAATCTTCAGAGAAAATTGGAATTCCAAATTTGAAAAACACACTTAACATTGAACAATAAGCATTCAAATGATGTACCTCTATGGTGCTTGTACACGTACAGCTGTAATCACAAGCGCAATGAGAACGGGAACAATCAATGCCACCAAGGGTACGAGGGTCACCTGCTTTGCGTCTGTTTTGAATTCTAAAAGTGAAAACCAAAAGCTTAGATAAATTGACTGAGTAGCATTTTTCATTGATGCATTGTTTTACAACACATGGTTTGATGAAACATATGATATAATTGATGTTGGGGCAAGTAGGATATCAATTTTTCAAGTTTGATGTAATGCGTGAGCAAACACGTGCTTCAATTCTTCCAGCTTTATTCTGTTGATTGCGTGCTCAAAACAGAGTTGCAGAGACAAAGACCAAATGGAAATCATAAAGGTAATCCATATGAGATGTGTAGTGCAGATTATTGATATAATATCATAATGATATATATTTGTTTTAACTTATAGGAATCTGTACAGTATCAAAGGGGTCATCCATGCAAGTGCAGAACCATTGTTTGAATGAATATGTTAGGGTTGGTGTTTTGATCAAGCGGTTTTGAACAAACCTATGAAGTTTAGAATCATTGGAACCCCCAGCCGCCTAGGATAGGCTACGGACAGGGAAACAAGATATATACAGGGATCAATACCCATATTTACAACGCTTCAAATCACCTTAATAGTAATATATCACCATGAAGAAACATGAAAATTGCATCGATAATAGGAACTATAATTGGCATTTTAAAAAAGAAGAAGATGAGTCTTGGAGACATACTACCCCCCCCCCCCAACCCAAAAAAATGTCATTCATAAATTGTAATTCATTTTAATTGCAGGAATGCTCCCTTGGATTTGTTAGAGCTTAATGGCATGTTATGTTGTCAAATACCAGGAACCGGACTTCAATGCTCCATGTAATGTACTTCAGGAATATCATTACGTTTGCTACAAAAATACACTTCCTTTAAATATATGCACGTGACCTGCACGGTCCAAGCGCTTTAATATAGGTCAGGTTTAATTGTAAAGGGCAGTAGAGATACTCGAGCGCAACCTGCACAACTATTAAGCTACCAATTGGCTTGAAAAACGCCCCGCTAATCCAACAACCCCATCAATTGCTTCATTCTATATTCAGGTAGCTGCCCTAACTTGTAGATCCAGGATCTCACATACCCTCACACGTCGGAAACGTGCCATCGAACTGTCCGTCAGCCATGCACGTCATAATGTCACTGCCCTTCAAAGTGTAGTCCTTCTCACAAGTGAAGCTGCAGCTTGAATTTATAGATACAGTCTCATTATTCAAGCAGTCCCCCATCATTCCTGGAGGCAATGCATGCGGCATATTCATATACACTGTTAATTTGGCTGCGTAAAATCTTACACAACTTGTGTAAATTCTTACACAGCCGCTGCATCATATATGAACCCAGCAACAAATGTGTAAAAACCTACACAACCCGGGTTGTGTAACTTTCTAAGTAGCGGTTGTATACATTTTCTACACAGGAATTGTGTAACCATAAATTTACACAGCCAGGTTGTGTAGGCATTTTTCACAATAGGTGTTTAATACTTAAACATTAGCTGTTGAATTTTCATTTTACGCAACCAATTGTGTTAGATAGGACACCACTCTTTGACACATACACATACACAATAGAATTGTGTGTATTATGATGTATTTATTTCCATTCATAAATGGATTCATACAATCTTCCAAATGCGTCAACAATACATTTTCATGTAATACGCGATAAAAACATCCAACCACTAACAAAACTAATTGCAACCAATCTCATGGTTTAAAGATATACAAACATGCATGTACATTCACAATATTAGGAGGAATTCTGAGCAATTTTACATTGAATTTACATTTAAGTAAAATGAATAAGTATCTAAAAATGAGTGTAACAATCATTTTTTTTAAATAAAATAATCAACAAAAATAATTAAGAACTTTGAAAGATTTCTTTTCTTTACTGATTTTTACAACAGTTCTTGAAATGAGTGGATTGATGTCATAGTCTCACTATTTTACTTATGTAATTAAAATGACAAACATTTGCAATTATCTACTCTTACAAATCAACTTAAACTGACATGGATTTTTCCTTCACATATAATGGGCACTCACTTGACCCTTTGTGATCATGTTTCCTATAAGTATTTGCATATAAATTATTATATTTCCTTTTAATTCAACTGATCCAGTCAGCCTTTGCCACTGGTCAATTTTTCTATAATAAACATACTTGTACATGTATAATAAATAATATCCAGCACAATTGCTTTACGTGAACTTCACCGTGTATTATAGAATGGTGATATGGATCCTAATCAAAAGATTGACCGAGAGCTCTCACGTGACCAGTCATTTATCTTATCACAAGGGCAGAAGCCACTTTCAGCTGGCTGACGGACGGACGGACGGACTGATGGACTGACGGACAGACGGACAGACGGACAGACGGACAGACGACCAGACAGACAGACAGAGTGACAGACTGACAGACTGATTGATTGATTGATTGATTGACACTGGTAGTGGTCACACTCACCTCCACCCTCCTCATCCTTGAAGAGCTGCTCAGTACCAAACTTGAGGATCTCATCCAGTTCCTTCTTGGACATGGCTCCCTTGGCCTGCGAGCCCAGACCGGGCCGCACCACCAGATGGGTCAACATCATCTTCTTCTTGGCAACCTGTGGAATGAAAGAATACACAGGAGAGAAGTATTACTGGTTGATCCTAGGCTGCATATATAAGATTTTGCATAACTAGAGTCATTGTTTTGAAATACTACTTAAAAACACTAATCTGTTATGTTTTTTCTATTTTTAGAAGGAATAATCAGGTTCCTTTTTTTTTTCTTTTTTTTATAGTTAGAAACACTGTTTCCACCAAGTGTGCGATTGCAAGGTTCATTCTGCGCAATTTGTTCCCTAGCAAACGCTTTAAAGTTTTTCACTATTGACTATCCATGTATATATTTCTATTATTATATTCATGACGTGCTGAACAAAAGATAAGAAATGGCCGTACCTGCGTGATTCTCTCCTCCACAGACGCCCTCGTGACGAAGCGGTAGATCATGACCTTGTTTGACTGGCCGATACGATGAGCCCTGCTGAAGGCCTGGATGTCGTTGTGGGGGTTCCAGTCAGAGTCATAGATGATGACAGTGTCTGCTGTGGCCAGGTTGATCCTTAGACCTCCGGCTCGGGTCGACAGCAGGAAAACAAACTGCTCCGCTCCGGGAGCTGCACAAGCAGAGACAAATGGAACATTAAATTATATGTGTAAAGGAAGAGAGTCATAGAAAGAGGGTGAGAAAGCTGATGAGAAAAAGGGAAGAAAAGGAGGAGAGAGTGAAAAAAGAGAGACAGAAAGAGGGAGAAGGAGAGTAAAACCGACAGAAAGAGGGTGAGAGAGGGTGGAGAAAAAGGGAATGTCCTTACCGTTGAATCTATCGATAGCTTCCTGCCTGAGCCCCCCTGTAACACCTCCATCAATCCTCTCATACTCGTAGCCTTCTCCTTCCATGAAGTCCTCCAACAGATCCAGCATGCGGGTCATCTGCATAACAAACCAAATCATGTTTACAGGGCCAATGTTTTGGAATAACCTTCCCCACGAACTTACTCGTTGCATAAAAATATCTTCATTCAAGTGCAATTTAAAGAAACATTTGTTATGTTCATATACCACGCAATAATTTCTTTTAGCCTTTACTCTTTTTTTTTGTTCACCACTCACGCTCCGACAGGGACGCTGCTCGGCAGCTTGGTCCGAGCAACCTGCCGAGCTCTTGGAAAAAAAAAACTGATACTCTTTAGAATTACTAGCCAATTTCCTTGAGCTCGGCGGGTGCTCGGCCACGTGGCATGGTTAGGCGTCCTTGCCGGAATGTACATGTAATGTAATTTGCATATATTACAATGAATCCATCTTATGAATGATGTCTTCGTGTACATATTTATACTTATCCATACATATTCAATACTGAGTCAACAGTCGAATTGCCTTCGTAGAAGCTTGAACATTATCGTATTTCATCCTGACTTCTCCTGATTTGTTTGGTTTTGTTGTCTATTCCTCGCTCGCACACTTTTCTGTTGTATTGCTGAATTAATCGTACGCCTTTTGATTTTTGTTCTCGATTTGTTTTCATGCTGTTTCTTGAGTTGTTTATGATTTCTTTTGTTCATTTCTTTGGTCAATTTGTTTATCCGTACTCCGAAGTGTTCTTTTAATCCACATTATTTTGGGGTCTATACGATTTACAAGCTTGCTTTAAATAGGCCCCATTCATATTTCTTTACCTATATCCACTGTATGTTTGATATTGACCATTATGTAATATTTTGCATCATTATACTAGTTTTGTTTATGTCAAAGACTGACTATGCTGATGTATTATTGCTTTTATTTTACATGTATTGAACAGAAATATGAATAAAATTGAAATTGAAAATCAGCACTTGGGTTAAGGTGCACACATGAGTTGTACTACCAGGTTGTAGGATTTGAACGAGTTGCCTGGTAATCAAGAGCGTAGCATCAACATCTAACACTAGCCAAGTTACAAGCTAAATCAGCACTATGTAAAGGTTAGTCAATCCACACAGGAGTGGTATATACAGCAGGACTTGACCTTAGTTTTTACCTTGGGCCATATTTATGACATCTTTCAAGCTTTGTTAGTTGCTAAAAATGCCTGTAGCTGAATACCATCAACAAGTACACATGCATGGAACTGATTGCAACTCGTTTCCATTTGGCGATTGCAATAACTGACAAGTTAATCTCAGGCTTATCCATATCCCATGCTTTTTCGCAATTGGTGAAATAACTGTAACATAACTGTAACTGCTCGATCCGTAATGACCTTTCATAGTTGTCCTAGGTCTTCTAGAAATGTATATCTGTTATCATTAGGATGCGAGTACACTTCTTTAAAACAATGTTTGATTTTAAAAGTTAGCGTTAAAGGATTCTACATTATTGCATTTCCACGAATAAAAACGACATGATTTCGTGTAGTTTAAGCGTTCAGCTAATTTCAAGATCATCATTTTCAGCCACCGCTATTTTAAATTCTCCTTTGTTATAGGTTTGGAGGGTAATCTTCAGAGAAAATTGGAATTCCAAATTAATTTGAAAAACACACTTAACATTGAACAATAAGCATTCAAATGATGTACCTCTATGGTGCTTGTACACGTACAGCTGTAATCACAAGCGCAATGAGAACGGGAACATTCAATGCCACCAAGGGTACGAGGGTCACCTGCTTTGCGTCTGTTTTGAATTCTAAAAGTGAAAACCAAAAGCTTAGATAAATTGACTGAGTAGCATTTTTCATTGATGCATTGTTTTACAACACATGGTTTGATGAAACATATGATATAATTGATGTTGGGGCAAGTAGGATATCAATTTTTCAAGCTTGATGTAATGCGTGAGCAAACACGTGCTTCAATTCTTCCAGCTTTATTCTGTTGATTGCGTGCTCAAAACAGAGTTGCAGAGACAAAGACCAAATGGAAATCATAAAGGTAATCCATATGAGATGTGTAGTGCAGATTATTGATATAATATCATAATGATATATATTTGTTTTAACTTATAGGAATCTGTACAGTATCAAAGGGGTCATCCATGCAAGTGCAGAACCATTGTTTGAATGAATATGTTAGGGTTGGTGTTTTGATCAAGCGGTTTTGAACAAACCTATGAAGTTTAGAATCATTGGAACCCCCAGCCGCCTAGGATAGGCTACGGACAGGGAAACAAGATATATACAGGGATCAATACCCATATTTACAACGCTTCAAATCACCTTAATAATAATATATCACCATGAAGAAACATGAAAATTGCATCGATAATAGGAACTATAATTGGCATTTTAAAAAAGAAGAAGATGAGTCTTGGGGACATACTACCCCCCCCCCCCCCCCAACCCAAAAAATGTCATTCATAAATTGTAATTCATTTTAATTGCAGGAATGCTCCCTTGGATTTGTTAGAGCTTAATGGCATGTTATGTTGTCAAATACCAGGAACCGGACTTCAATGCTCCATGTAATGTACTTCAGGAATATCATTACGTTTGCTACAAAAATACACTTCCTTTAAATGTATGCACGTGACCTGCACGGTCCAAGCGCTTTAATATAGGTCAGGTTTAATTGTAAAGGGCAGTAGAGATACTCGAGCGCAACCTGCACAACTATTAAGCTACCAATTGGCTTGAAAAACGCCCCGCTAATCCAACAACCCCATCAATTGCTTCATTCTATATTCAGGTAGCTGCCCTAACTTGTAGATCCAGGATCTCACATACCCTCACACGTCGGAAACGTGCCATCGAACTGTCCGTCAGCCATGCACGTCATAATGTCACTGCCCTTCAAAGTGTAGTCCTTCTCACAAGTGAAGCTGCAGCTTGAATTTATAGATACAGTCTCATTATTCAAGCAGTCCCCCATCATTCCTGGAGGCAATGCATGCGGCATATTCATATATAGCATCTGATTTCTGTGGATGTGAATATGTACAGTACATGAGTAATACTTCAATATGATAAAAAATTTGCTTCTAACCCTATTCCAGATATACACCTGCTCTATTGTAGTGGTATGAATTGGTTGTGAATAAAGTCCCATGTGGAACACACAATATTACATACGCTGCCCACGGCGTCGAATGTCTTTCCTCAACACTCTTCACAATTCTTTGAAAGGAAGAATGGAGTTAACAACAACATGGATGGTGTGTCTATTGTACCCCCCAAAGCTGAGTTAGTTCACAAATCAGCGTTACTAACCTTCACACATTGGAATTGCTCCATCGATGTGTCCATTCTCTGAGCATTTCAGAACTTCACGTCCTTTAATGATGTAACCAGCTTCACAGGTAAAGCTGCAATTTGTGTCGAGCGCAATCGTCTTGCCAGGAGAACACCCGTGAGATCGGCTTAGTAAATGTTTAGGGAGAGGCGGCAACGTGCAGACGTCGACTTGTACGGAAAAAAAATCAAATACATTGCTACGCTATTTACAAACAATCAATAAAATACATATTGCAGTATTCATGATATAGGTGTGAGCACTATTTTTTTAATGAATGTCATCTTGTCTTGCCGTTGTAATGCTTTCATTGTCAAATACGGTAATTCAACATGAGGTACGGTTATTTCGGTTCGCCTGTCGAAATTTTCAAACTTGTTTTTATTCATACAGCAATTTCGTTTCCCCGTCTAAATTACCGCACCTTATGTAAACGAGAAACACCATTTGCACACCGTATGCCAATAATGTTGTGTGGTGTGCAATAGAAATATAAACGCTTATAGACTGGAACATTCAATGATTCACTATTTATGGATTTGACACCTTTCATTATCATATAAATACACAAAATATTCATCTTCATATAAAATGAAATGGAAACTGGCTCATAATTTATATATTGCAAATCAAATTAACGAATAGGGATAATTCAATTTTGATTGAAAGAGCCTTTCCCTTTTTATAGTGACATGATCTGTGGTTCTTTTGAACTGAGAACATGTTACATTCACATGCTATATACGTATACAACTGCTCGATAAATGTTTTTTTTTTTTAATTGGCTACCTTTTGTCCAGCAAGACATTCAAAACTCAACCCGTTTAAAAAAAATGTGCAGGCTAGTCTCCCTAACTCATCGATAACCAACAACCTTTTACAACAGCCATTGTTTGGTGAACCTGTCTTTCTTTCTTGGTATGATTAGTGTTTTACTTAAAGGGTTACTGAATTAGAAGAAATAAGTTCCCACTAATCTATGTAAAATTATTACCGAACGGGAATTTGTTTGCCGCAATAAAGTCTAATTTTGACGAAAAAAACCCCGCACCACCTGCAGTGACGTCAGAACTGCCATAAATGCCACCGGCGTGTACGGCAGTCAACAATATACAATTTTCTTAATGTATTCACAACCTTCTCCCTCATTGTGTAGGAACGCGTTATTGCGTTCACATGTATCTTGTCATTCAGATTCAATGGATGTAATGCACTTTGAATCTATTAGTTGTTGATACTCGGACAAACCTTGGACAAGTTTTGGGGTTCACATTCATAACGTATTGTTTTAACGGCGTGAATAAAATATTTTATTCAGGCCGTTGGCATTTATGGCATTCTGACTTTTCTGACGTCACTGGAGGTGCCTTTTTCAAATTTTCGTCAAAATGAGACTTTATTGCCGCAAACGAAAGTTAAAACCATTTTTAGTTGATAATTTTACATAGATTAGTGAGAACTTATTTTTCTCATTTAGTAATCTTTTAAAAGTATAACGTTAATAAACTTTGCATGAAATTAAACGGCAATGAAGCAAAAGTTTTAAAATGTGCTAATTTGAAGGTAGAACAAAATAAAAAAAATACACTGGGGTCTTTCCTTATCCTTAACATCACATGTTCACCAGTATTTACCTACTTGTTCCGTTTAGTTCATTATATGCAAGCAGTGTTAACTCTCATCCCCTAAACCTTAAAATACATAATGATAACATTGGGTAATCGTATATATGCTGCATTGTGCTCAAAACTTTTCATTAACAGACAAAGCAAACTTATTACTAACCTGTGAGAAGTATTGTGATAAGTATGAACAGAAACCCCATTGTGTTGGAGATAATTGCTTCTTGCATTACTGTGAGCTATAAATGAACCAAAATAATACGAAATAAGACAAAAGCTTTTAATTTGTAATTCACATCACCAGAATGGAACATACTGTAAAAAATGGAATATGAAATTATGACATACAGAAAAATAACTCCTTTAGATTACAGACAAACATGTGATGCTTATTTAATATGATGCATAGTAAGGTGCTATTGAACACCTCAACGACCTTGCATTCATGCGCATTGTTTTGATCAACATGTCACGGTCAGAGAAAGCGTATGTTATTCAATACCTTCATGGGTGTTGCGTGAAACGTAATAACTGATTAAGCGGCTTTCCCCCTTTTCCTGTCTATTGCCATTTAGATCAAATGTTGTACGTTTCTGTGTGGTTTACAGTAAAAACAAATTACTATCATGAAATAAAATCCTTCCATTAAAGATTGTCCGTCCTTTTTGCAAGCTTAAAATTTGAAATCGTCTATCACGATCGTAAATTGAAGAAAATATGATTCAATACAATTGCTATGAATATAGCATGTTGAAGCTTTTTGTATATGTACAAATTTCAGCCGTAAAATTTCAAACCGACTGTTTTCGTACTACGAAAAAAGTATTAGTCTTTGTTACAGTATCTATGTGGTTATTATGCATGTGTGAAATCCTAATTTTATGATTAATTACCAAACTTTGGAGATTATTCCTTCTGTAGAACATTTTTTTTTTTCATAATGTGTTTTATAATTTGATAAACAGATAAATCAATAAAGCAGATATTTCAACAAAATCTACTAAGAGCCTGACTAATGCGGGGAACCCACGCTTGTGCATCAGCTCCTGGGTGACGAGGGAGTGCCGGACCCCTGTCAGAATTAAAAACCAGATCTGACGCTCCAGACAGACATCTGAACAACCAAATTGGACAGCAAATGAGGATTTGAGTGAGAAATTAACAATACTATAGGAAGAGAAGAGTGCTTTAGATCAGATGAAAAAAGGAAAGGCTCCAGGAAAAAAACAAATGACGGCAGATATGTTAAAGTTGGGGAGAAAGGACACCATATCAATCCTTACAAAATTGTTCAACAAGATCATGCAGATGGAACAAGTACCTACCAAGTGGAACGAATCAAAATTTATCATACTGTTCAAGAACGGGGACATGAAGAACATCAAAAATACAGGCCCATTAGTCTGTTACCTCATGTGTAAAATCTTCATACGAATTCTTGTTGCTAGGGTAAAGAAACAGCTCGAAGAAAATGAACCACGGGAGCAAGCTGGATTTCGTACAGGATATTGAACATCAGACCATCCCCACACCTTAAGCCAGATACCCGAGAAGGTAAAAGAATACCGTTTTGACATCTGCCTTGACTTCCTTGATTACAAGAAGGCATTTGACAGCCTAGACCATCAGTCATTATTCAATGCCTTAGAAAAGAAGGTCACAGATCGAAAGTACATTAGCCTAAATAAGACCACCTACAAGGACTCTAGCGCCCGTGTACATCTAGAAAGTGCTACAACAAATGTCTTTAAAATCCCGAAAGGGGTAAGACAAGGTGACCCAATATCACCAAAACTCTTCACTGCAACTATGGATAATGTATTCAGAAACCTTGAATTGCTATCAATGGGAAGAGTGGTAGATGGCGAACAACTGACACATCTTAGATTTGCAGATGACATTTTACTACTTAGCCATACACCTCAAGAACTGGAGGCATTCATCCAATAACTTAGTAAAAAAAGCAGAAAAGCTGGACTTAAAATGAATATCACAAAGACAAAGGTAACGATGACTAGACAATTTGAGGAACACACTATCAAGGTTCAGGGGAAGACCATAGAAAAGGTGGACAGCTACATATACTTAGGCAAAAAAGATCTCCACAGAAAATGAAACAACAGGGGTAGTGAATAGAAGGATCCAGTTGGCTTGGGCAGAATTTGGTAAGCTCAATTTTATCTTTCCTGATGAGAAGCGCCCTCTTTCTCTCAAGAAACATACGTTAAACTAGTGCATCTTACCTGTGATGTCTTATGGAGCAGAAACATGGACCTCAACTAAGAGGCGGGGGAGATAACTTAGAGGAACCAAAAGGGATATGGACAGAATTTCGATTGGTTTTATAAAGAGGGACAAAGTTAGAAACCAGGATTTGAGAAGGAAAACCAAAGTACGGGACATAGTACAGGAAATTAAATCGAAAAAATTGAGGTGGGCAGGTCATCTGGCCAGGAGGAAAGATGATAGGTGGACACATATTTCAACTGTCTGAACCCCCAAATCTAGCACCAGAAGAAGAGGCAGGCAAAGTAAGCGGTGGATTGATGATATGGTACTGTGACATGAAAACGAACGGCACAAGATCAAAATGGAAAAATGATGAGGAGGCCTTCCTTCATCAGTGGAAAGAAATAGGCTAAATAGAATAGAAATCGAACAATTAAAACCAGCCTACAAATATGTAAACACTTGATATATATGATACCGTAACTTTGAGTCATATGGTGGCGATCCTTCTGACGCTATCCAATAGCACTGTTTTTTTTAAGTTGTACGAAATTGTTACTCTCAATATAATGTACAACGTGTGAATGGGAATGCCACGTTGTTTACGTGCACTACCATTCATATGTACATTGATCCGGCTGCCCAGCATTGACTACAGGCGGCAGCGCAATATGAATCAAAGGTCATGAAGTCCATACTGATACATATTTAATGCAGGCACCTCATTCATGAGTTGCGTAGGTTCCATTGCATGTTACTTACTTGCACAATTCTTTCTAGATTCACACTGTCCATTAGAAACTAGAGGGAACGAATCGATATAATATTGCAATAAATAAATAAATCATTTGAATAAATTAATCGATATATTCAATTAGATTTAACTGAATCTGCAGGGTTTATTGTATGAAATACCCATGGCGGGCAAGAGCCGAAACGCGAATTTGGTACATGATTGTGTATTCATAGATACAGACAAACACATACATACACAAACATGTCTACAAGAATGAATATATATGCTTAATGATAGCAGTTGTTATATAAATACATGCACGACACTCTTCAATGACACAACGAGTCAACATGTCCACGTTTGGAATGGCAATCTGTTCTTCATTCTCATACACGTCTACAATTTTCTTTTGATTCCGTCGCACAACTAGACCAAACTCTATATAGATGTCCCTGACATTTGAGTTTACGCAAGCTTGGCTTCAACAGGTAGCAACATGATATAAATCATTTTGTTATCTGCCTACCAAACAAACAAAACAACACGCTCCATGCTGCTACCCGTTTCGTCAAACTCTGTCGGTTGATGGCTCTGACAACAAGAGTTTGCGCCATCTAGCGATGAAACAGTGTGAATGAAACTATTTTCTTCAAGTTCTAACCACCATTGCCGAACTTGATGTGTTTCTAAAAAATGTGCAGGTAGAAATATGCATTAATACCGGCTGTTTACATTTGTTGTATTTTAGCATTGTGTTTCTTTTCAGCACTAGCACACATAGGCACACACTAATACACACACTCACACACAAACACACAAACACACACACTGTTTGAACAATTCAATCATGTTTGAATACCGAGATACATAACATATTAACAGCGCGGTTGTCGAACAAATATTTATATAGTAGCATGTTACTCCAAAGAAAAAACAACAACAATATTCGACCCAAGTGGTATAGATGCCTTTTGATTAGAGTGAGGATTCAACTAGCCAACTGGAATCAAAAGGTCTCAATTTGAAGATTGATAAACTTGTCGATAGTAGTTGAAAATACTAATCGTCAACTTGGACAAGTTCGTAAAAACAAATTGAAACATACAACCAAAGTTTTAACTTGAATCAAGCGATATCAATTGATTCCAGCGTTTTGAAATTCATTTTAAAACCAATTGACTGAACAAGAAATGACTGGTGTAGGTCAATATACTGTGATCCTTGATGATTCTTCAATAAAAACATAATAAAAAAAATTATATGCTAGTTTCATTAATTGGTTTCAATTGGAATCAACTGGTAGACATACTGATAATGCCTCCTGTTTTTTACTGGTTAGTTTGGTATTTACATCAGGTAGCAGTTGATTATAGTCTTCCACCTTACGTATTGAAGCCAGAGTAACTCACTTGAATCAACTGGTACCAATACCAGTTGGTAGTTACTAGAAAAAATGATATACATGTATCAGTTAGATTACTTGTTTTTAAGTGGAATCAACTGGCTGAAAATAGTATCAGTAGCGCCTACTGGCTTCAATTGGATTCAACTGGAAAATTCGCACCAATTAACACCTGGAGCAATTAGCAATCGTATAAAGCATCTTTGGAATTGATTGCAGAGTCGCTATATATCGTACAACAGTGCTAAACAGGCTTTAACTTGCTTTAACTTTCCGGTTTAAAGGTGGAATCCCGTTTACATTTCATTTAATGTGACTTAAATCAACTTTGTTATTTAAATCCGCTTTACATCGACGTTTACATTTGTCGTTATGCTAACGTTGTGTTTATATTTGTTAGAATATATATATATATATATATATATATATATATATATATATATATATTTATATGTGTGATCCGAAAAGGGTGGTTTTCGAAGAGGGCCGTTGCAAGACATTGTATACCACTAATTAGGACCAAGCTTTCGGGCACCTGCCCTTCATCAGGATCTGGAATCAATAACATTAACGACAGTACATTTCAGTGCACGTATGAAAATAAGTGCACTGTACGTATGAAAATAACAATAAATACATCAACAAAAAGAACATCAGTTATAAAACGATAAACATATAGACGGCAGAAATATACAAAGTATAAGGTAGAAACGGTAGAAATAAATCGTATCATACTAATCAATATACAAGAAATGGTCAATTACCTTCCCGATTTTGGTATAAGTATTGGAGTTGTTGTGTGTGGTGTGCTTGAGCTATAGTGAAGTGATATGGCGTGTTTGGGGGTCAGTGATAACTTAGGCGTGAAAATGGATAGTCATTGGTCTGCAACCGTCTATATGTTTATCGTTTCATAACTCATGTTCTTTTTGTTGATGTATTTATTGTTATTTCATACGTGCACTGTACTGTCGTTAATGTTATTGATTCCAGATCCTGATGAAGGGCAGATGCCCGAAAGCTTGGTCCTAATTAGTGGTATACAATGTCTTGCAACGGCCCTCTTCGAAAACCCCCCTTTTCGGATCACGCATATGATCTGACGAAGAACCGCAAACGTACATCTCCGAGACTGATCACAATTATATATATATATATATATATATATATATATATATATATATATATATATATAATGACTATACGAAACTGCAGTTACTGAAAAGTGCTCAACTACATGCACATATAGGAGCTTCATGTAGTATAGTATTAGGGTGGAGCGAGTTGCTTAGATTTTAGTTGTACAGACTGAGGGTTCATCAGCAACTAAATCAGATTTAATGTTGAACTAAAGTGCAGCTAAAGAGAACAATAACTCTAGTGCAGTCAAGCAAACAAACAAAAGACACAATGTAAGGAGGATAAGTGGCTACAGTGAACAGATAATAGCTATTCTTTAAACTGGACCATCCAAACCCGCCTGTCCAACATTTCCAGTAGCGAAAATATCTTCAACAGTGCCAAACCAGACTACGAGAAAGCACTTCAAGATGCTGGACACAAGCCCAAGCTGGTATACTCACCTAAACATTCAACAAGTGGCAGTAAAGAAACCCAACGTCAAAGAAAACGAAACATAACATGGTTCAACCCACCCTACAGCAAGCATGTTAGGACGAACATCGGCAGAAAGTTCCTAGCCCTTGTGGAGCAGCACTTCCCAAAAGAACACCAGCTCCCCAAGATCTGCAACAGAAACACGCTGAAAGTCAGCTATAGCTGCATGGACAATATGGCCACAGCAATAAAGGCTCACAACAACAAGATCACAGACACTAGCAAAGACAAAGCTAAGGATTCCTGCAACTGCAGAAAGAAAGAAGACTGCCCGATCCCTGGAAAATGCATGGCCACCAATGTCATCTATGAAGCCGAAGTAGTGACATCTAGGGACAAGAAAGTGTACATCGGTCTCACATGAACTCCATTCAAGACAAGGTACGCAAACCACAAAGCAAGCATCACCAATCGGGGGAAACGGCACCAAACTGAACTCAGCAAGCACATATGGAGACTGAAGGATGAAGGAACGCCCTACCCAGTAAAATCGTAAGGCATGCACAGCCCTACTCACCCAAAACAAAGAGATGCAACCTGTGTCAGTGGGAGAAGTACCACATAATCACGGCCAAGAAAGCAGCAATGATAAACTCAAGAACAGAACTCATTTCAACTTGTAAACACAACAAGAAATTTTTCCTTTCAGGTTATGGTTAGCCATAGAACACCCCCCCCCCCCCATATGTGTCAAACCCACTCCACCTCAACATTACCCCATTACCCCCAATTCTCCTCACTCAGTTTAAAGAATAGCTATTATCTGTTCACTGTAGCCACTTATCCCCCTTACATTGTGTCTTTTGTTTGTTAGCTTGACTGCACTAGAGTTATTGTTCTCTTTAGCTGCACTTTAGTTCAACATTAAATCTGATTTAGTTGCTGATGAACCCTCAGGGGGAAACAGTCTGTACAACTAAAATCTAAGCAACTCGCTCCATCCTAATACTATACTATATATATATATATTTATATATTTACACGTCCGTCCATTATTACTTATTTGAAAGAAAGTGTCCACATCCGATCAGCCAAACACACGAACGATTCTAACGTAAAAGTGAACTCAATTCACCATGAAAATAGATGAATCTGAATATGAAGTTGATTTAGAAAAAATATACTGAGATTTCATGGGTTTGGTCTTTAGAAATGGAAAAAAAAAATGAAGGATTAAGGACATTTTGTATTGTTCTTGGTTGTTTGGCAAGAAGATGAATATATGCCGACTCTCGTATCCTCAAAAATCGTATTACGTTATACTGAAACATGAGCGGCTAACAATACACCAGGTTTACCTGCACAGGGATATATAAATAGCCACAAAGCCTTCGTATGAATCATATCTTTGCCAGTCGGAGACGTATCAACAAGTTGTCGTGCAATGCATCTGAAAGTTTCTGGCATCGTTGTTTTTGTGGTTCTCCTCTCGTCATATCAAGGTAGAATACATCATTATTCTAATACAACTTTCTGTATTAGCATATTTGCACGGGACAATTGCTTACATCGTTGCAAATAACGTTTCGTTATCATATACATGTACTTTGACCACCGATTAAAGTTCAGATAAGGGGAGATTAGGAGACGTATTAGTGAGGAGAACAAAACTGCATTTGTATTCCAACCCTTTCTACCTAATCATGGGTGTCAAATTAATTTGATAATAACGGCTCTACTGAGTAAAACTTGCCATTTCAAACAGACTCGAGCCCTGCAACCACGGTATAAAAAACGAGTAGTATTAGGTCCCGTCAACAATACATTGATGTGTCTTCTAATCATTTAATATAGATGAATTTATTCATGAAATATTGGAACTATCTTAGGATGAATTTGACATTAGAAATGAATGATGTGCTGGATGTGAACAACGTTTTGAAATGTTTTTATTGAGACGTGACGTGTGACAAACGAAATGTTGCTGTCTACTTTGTTCACAGAGGGAACACATTCATCACCGGGAAACAGCACGCGGGCGAATGTAAGCGACAATGCAACCCTTTGGTGTGATCTCCCTATTGCCTCAAATTCCAGTTTTTCCATCTCCTGGTCTCATAATGACAATGAAGTCATTAGATGTGGAATGAGGTGCTCAACTTTCGCCAAGAATGAATTTACAATTGATGTGGATCATAATTCAACCTCCAGCCTCTTGATCATTCATAATGTGCAATCACATCACGCTGGAATCTACAAGTGCTTAGTTTCTGCGAGTAAGGAGGCTGCAATTTGGCAAAACGTGGAACTGGTGGTAACAGGTAAGAATGAATGCATTGTTGCGTACTGCATCTTTTCTGGACAACGTTCCCATTGTGCGGGATATGGGTCATAATATTGATTATACTCAGACTATCAATTAACTCGTGAAAAATTCACCAAAGCTTCTGATATAACTTTTGATTCAATCCTCAGAAGGAGGGGCTAGGTTAATAATAATAATAAAAAAAACGTTTTACCTGATTTCCCAAATTGAGCGGAAGAACTCAGATCGGAGCACCTAATCTTTCAGTGAGGCATTCAGTTGTTGGCGTGTACATATTAGACAATACTATTATTTTGAAATGTGGCAATTCAGGTATGTGATAGAATAAATTTTTGAATGGAGACTTTTAATTTTCCTTTACGTTAATATAACGTTTTAATGAAAGTTGGAAACAATATTCCTGATATTTTTTTTAAAATGTCAACATGATTATTAGGCTGGCATAAACAAAGGCATGTTTCAATTAAAAAGTTACGTTTGTATATGTAACGTTAGATGTTACTTAACCCTTATAAATGTACATATTTCTTGTTTTTGTATTGTAACATCGAGCCTTTTTATTAACCGGAATGATACGTGGATGTGTTCGAATGTTATTCCAACACCTGACTATACTAAACTGTACTACTCAAAATTGTGTGACTATAATGTGTGTATCGCAAATGCCTTCTTCTCGTATTGCATGCGTACTCTGTAAACCAACTATACACGTTGCATGTGTTACTTTGCAAAAATATAATTTACCTTTAATAAGCGAACACTTTGTGGTAAGCCGATTTGTGAACTTCTTGTTATGAATGAATGAAAACACTGTTAATGTGAAATATTGTTCTGTTATTCCGCTGCTTAGCTCCACCAAGAGGAATTGTCATTAAAGATGGGATGACGCTAGGGCCGTACAACGGAAACGATACCGTAACGATTGTGGATGGCAACACAATGATGCTCAAGTGTGAATTAATTTCTACAAATGACTCACCGGTTCAACTCAAGTGGAATATCAACCCTCCGAAATATATAAATCATGACTTGACGCGTGTAAATCACACTCGCCATCATTTGAATAACTCCATATTTTTGACCAATACCGCACTTTTAAGCTTTACTGCTCATTTGGAGGACAATGGTACAGAGATATCATGTAAAATGATGAATCATGGAATTGGAGAACGCGAAATCCGGACAAGCTTGATGGTCGAAGTGCACGGTGAGCTGCTATCAAATTAAGATAAATCATAAGTACTTCTTTCAATTTTGGTGCATTTTTAATAAGTGATTTGCATAAATAGTGATTATAATTGACTGGCGTCTAAACTGAGATTCATGCAGAGAATTAGAATAAGTTGGAGAAAATAACAAGTTTGTTAACTCTTATTGTGCATGAGGAACATATATGTGTCCGTATTACATGCCCTCAAACAAACAGTGAGAACTTTGCCAATGACTTGCATGGGACATTTGGCTGATTTTTAGGATTGCTGCCTGATTCATATTGTACACGTGAATTGCGGACGTCGCTGTTGTTATCAGCGTACAGCATACTATACGATACGATATGAAATAACTTGATAATGGTTGAAAAGAACATGAACTTTTTTACAAGTTTCATGTTCATTGTTTTTCCATGCAAGGCTGTTGAAGAGAAAGATAAGGGTAGAAAAAAAAACACGCTTGGTCTGCGGCTCGCTCAAAATACAAAACTTGTTCAACCCTCCGGCACGTCAATTTTTTTTTTTTTCGCACGGCACAACAAGAATTAAGCTTGTATTGTATTATATGTGCTTTGCAAATGTTTTAAGATGAATTTAGTCCCTATTGTATGTTTGTATTGTCCATGTACGACATTAAAAAAAAAAACATGTAACATACTGATTCTTCATATCGGAAGAAAATTTCAAATTCTTTTGTTAATGCCAGAAACCGTATGAAATTTCAAATCGCCATGTTTAACCGACGGCAAAAATATAAGAAGGCCACGAGTTCACCTAAACACCTTTCAACAGATTATGTGACTTCATCAAACTTTTCTGTATTTACTTCTCACCTAAACACCTTTAAATAGATTATGTGACTTCATCAAACTTTTCTGTATTTACTTAGAATTTAGGTGTGTAAATAAAGGATAACCGCTGTAAGCATGTCATTAAGGCACGCGTGAATTGAGAGTATTGCCCCTGACAGTGCGCGATGCGTGTGTCAGCAGGCATTGCTCGTATCACCGCGTGCCCTGCCGGTGATGACAGGATAAGAGTATAGAAAGCTTTCATGCAGTTTCCAGTTGTAGTATTGTGAGGGAATTTGTAAAATTATATTCCATTCCCTTTTTGGCGTTGAGGTGATGTCAGTAACGACACTGCTGGTAGAGAAAAATGGGTAGAGAACTGGAACAATGAAATAAAACTGAGCATTCTTTAGGGTTAAATCTCGTCGTTAGTTACCACTAGCATGTAACATTGCTGTATCTTCAGCAGAAACAAACCTTGTTTTTATGTTTTATTGTCCAGTAGTATAAAATCAACATCGTGTTACTATACTCATATAGTGGGGCGGTTAAGCTCAAAATATTGGCCGAATTGTGCACTTAATGACTAAAGCATGAAATTTTCACCACATCATCGTTATGATCTAAGCTTCGATTTAAGCTATGGAAGCACTTTGGACTTGACCTCTGGTGACCTCTGGTGACCTTGAAAGGTCATTGGCGTCAAAATCATGTTTTTTCCAATTCAGCACTAGCTAACTTCATTAAAATTATATATTTATTTGCTAAATGTCATCGTTATGACCTAAGCTTTGATTTAAGCTATGGAAGCATTTTGTACTTGACCTCTGGTGACCTCTGGTGACCTTTAAAGGTCATTTGTGTCAAAATCATGCTTTTTTTCCTATTTAGCACTAGCTAACTTGATTAAAATTATATATTTCTTTGGTAAATGTCATCATTATGACCGATTCTTCGATTTAAGCTATGGAAGAACTTTGGACTTGACCTCTGGTGACCTCTGGTGACCTTGAAAGGTCATTTGCGTCAAAATCACGTTTTTTTCCAATTCAGCACTAGCTAACTTCATTAAAATTATATATGTCTTTGTGTCATCGTACATTTGTGTCAAAACCATGCTTTTTTTTCCTATTCAGCACTATCTAACCTGATTAAAATTATATATTTCTTTGGTAAATGTCATCATTATGGCCTAAGCTTCGATTTAAGCTATGAAAGCTCTTTGTACATGACCTCTGTTGGCCTCTGGTTACCTCTGGTGACCTTGAAAGGTCATTGGCGTCGAAATAATGTTTTTTTCCTATTTAGCACTAGCTAACTTGATTAAAATTATATGTTTCTTTGCTAACTGTCATCGTTATGACCTAAGCTTCGATTTAAGCTATGGAAGCACTTTTTTATTTGACCTCTGGTGACCTCTGGTGACCTTGAAAGGTCATGGACGTCAAAATCATTTTTAAGGCCCCATTTTGCTTACTATCCATGGGTAAAGCGACACTACTGATCACTTAGTCGGTTTGCATGCCCATATGTCACATTCATTGTGCACAACTTTAATAAATTTCCCTTTCTAGAATGAACAAAGATTTCTGTAGAGTTGTTTGTGTCAAAGTAAAGGGGTAGGAAGTACCCTAGCATGTAGCCCTGCCCCTAATCGGGATATCTGGGAATGTTAGTCCCATGCAATGAAAGAGGCACATATATCTATCTATGTTAATCAATATATAACGTATTACTGTATTTCTGAAATGGACTTGGTATTTAGGGTTGTCAGTGAATCAAATAGGTAGCCATTTACACCCCACTTCACAGCATTTACAATAGTTAGCTACGTAGCGATACTTTATACTGGATACTATAACTTTAGGTATAATTCAGTTTACTAATAAGAATCATTTTTGGGGTGGGTGGGGTGAGGGGTTGTGTGTGGCAAAAGGTACAAACCCCCAACCCTTCCTTACTTCAGGATTTTGTAAATGGATATTGACATGGTCATCGACATTATCAATATTTACCAAGCAGGTATTAGGATGATGAGTAAAAAGCCTGATAAATGCTAAATAATTAGCAATGAGTCAATTAAAATCATGTGCATGTATATTTTCTCTCCTTGAAGCACCAAAAAGGGCAAGATATACCCTTGCTATGACCCATTTGAAGTGGAACAACACTGTCAAAATCTGTATTCATAGCTCTCAGTTTATCCAACTTTTGACTGATATTTTCAATCATGTGGAAGGGTACGTTCAGAGGCATATTGTGCTTGGGAGCTCAGGGAGCGGAAATCGAATAGTTCAGATTTGCTTTCATGAACACGCAAGAAGTCTTTCCAAGTCTTTTTATCGCAGTGGTGAGATGCACCAACACACCACTTTATCTCTTATCATGCTTATGTCAGCTTGTGCTTTCCAGAATGACATCGATGTAAACATCCAACACGATATCAAAAGGTCTCAAATTTAAAACTTCACATATTGTAGAAAGACATCAACGACATAGTCCCGAAAGGCCTTTGCAACTCCTCGATTCAGTATCTGGACCTCTGCTAACCATGCGTGCAATGGATGCATCCATGAGTGAGGTATCAGAAGATCATTGATCTCTTCAAGGAAAGAGTTTCCCATCTCTTCAGTTATTAGTTGCTGCTCATTGCGGCATCTTTCCTGGCTAATTTGATGGGCTGGTGACCTAAAAGTCTGCAGCAATTCTGAGCAGCAGAGTTAATATCATGCAAGATTACGAGGTAATAAGGTAAAAATTTATGTTAGAATTTTTGATTGCCGCACGTCATCATGGGAGGTGGACCATGAAACACAAGCCTTGTGCTTTTGGTGATCTCCCTATACAGCTTCCAGCTCGTCATAAATCACACCCTGGTCTGGTACAGCCTGTAAATCCATGGTTCAGCTAGATATTAGTTCCATGAGACAAGTTAATTGATGTTAAAAATCTATTATTTCAACAGCTTCTTTTGTGAAGAGAACATTTTCAATTCTCAGCCACTGCGCTCAATTTGAAATGACTGGCGATCTCTTTACAATGTTTGCTATTCTAACTAAGTTTGTGGCAACACCATCATGGTCACAACCTTTCTGAAGAGCACCTGTGATGTCAAGAATCTATCTCTTCCCTGATAATATGTCATTTAGTCCGGTAATATATACATGTAGTAGTATAAATAATAGTCTCTGGTCGTGTGGATACAGTAGCAGCAGAAAAGAAGGGTGAGCAAATAAAGGCCTAAAAGTATGGTTTTCTACAGGCTCGATACAATTACAAAGCAGGACATCTGTGGAATCATGAAGCAGAGGTAGAGCATTGAATCTGGATAGCACTGTTAATTCAGATTGAGAGATAACGATCAAGGTTAAGTCACAGTACATTACAATGTAGCATGTGATGGAAAGAAAATAGATGTTGATTCCAGATAGATTTGTATGAAGATAATACACCAATTGAAAGGGAAAAAGTGTTTATTTCAAGTAAATTACCTTACAAGGGTGCCAAATGTTAAATGCATTTTGTATTCAGTATACCACAGAAACATATTGCTTGAAATCAATCTGGAATTTCAAAGAAAGGCGCATGTTTTCTGGAAAATGCACATCATATTAGAATCAGCGTTTGCGAGGGAAAAACGAATTATTTCAATATTATTATCAATAACCTCTCAAGGTCACCAAATGGCAAATAAATGATGTCACTCATCTGAAAAATATCCCCTAAACCAATTTACTTGATAGGAAAGTGAGCTTTCTGAGATAAAGTGCATATGTTACTAAAGAAACTCAAGGTTTATGTAAAGGGTCACATGGCAAAGGTGTGAAATGGGGCTTTTGAGGTCTCTCAAGTTCGGCAAACATTAGGCATACACTGTATTTAATTCCTCGGAATGAACACATATGCATTTGGGGTACCTTAAATTTTTTAAATGAAGAAGAGTACACATTTGCACATGAAACACACTCATATTATGAAGTTGAATGTGTCAAAATGTAAAAAACACACATTTTGAGGAAAATTGTCTCAGGGTCATAGAAGATCAAATATTTTCATTCCTTGGAGTTTTACGGTGATCAAAACATCTTCATAACAAAATAAATTGACATATACCAAAAAATATACAATTTTGATGACGTTAACAGGTGCTAAATTGAAAAAAAAAACATGATTTTGACATCAATGACCTTTCAAGGTCACTAGAAGCTTAGGTCATAACAGTGACATTTACCAAAGAAACACACCATTTTTATGAAGGTAGCAGGTGCTAAATTGAAAAAAAGCACGATTTTGATGTCAATGAAGATTGAAGGTCACAGGAGGTCACGAGAGGTCAAGTACAAAGTGCTTCCATAGCTTAAATCGAAGCTTAGGTCATAACGATGACATTTACCCCAAAATACACAATTTTCATGAAGTTAGCTGGTGCTAAATTGAAAGAAAATGACGTCAATGACCTTTCAAGGTCACCAGAAGTTACCAGAGGTCACCAGAGGTCAAGTACAAAGTGCTTCCATAGCTTTAATCGAAGCTTAAGTCATAACGATGACATATACCAAAGAAATATATAATTTTAATGAAGTTACCTTGTGCCAAAGTGAAAAAACATGATTTTGACGTCAATGACCCTTCAAGGTCACCAGAGGTCACCAGAGGTCAAGTACAAAGTGCTTCCAAAACTTTAATCGAAGCTTAGGTCATAACGATGACATATACCAAAGAAATATATAATTTTAATGAAGTTACCATGTGCCAAAGTGAAAAAACATGATTTTGACGTCAATGACCTTTCAAGGTCACCAGAGGTCACCAGAGGTCAAGTACAAAGTGCTTCCATAGCTTAAATCGAAGCTTAGGTCATAACGATGACATATACCAAAGAAATATATAATTTTAATGAAGTTAGCTTGTGCCAAAGTGAAAAAAACATGATTTTGACGTCAATGACCTTTCAAGGTCACCAGAGGTCACCAAAGGTCAAGTCCAAAGTGCTTCCATAGCTTAAATGAAAGCTTGAGTCACAAAGATGATATGGTGAAAATTTCATGCTTTAGTCATAAAGTGCACAATTGTTGTGGTTAACTGCCTAACTAATATGCTCACATGGTTTTGACATCGTAATTGATTTTTCTAGCTTCTTATCATTAGCTTTTAACATTTCATCTCCCCTAACAGTGCCACCAAGAGGAGTCGAAATTCGAGATGAACGAACAAATACAACATATCCAAATAAAACGAATTTGTTATTGACGGAAGGCGTCTCAGTGTCTTTAGTGTGTGAAACGGCCAATCCTGTTTGGCCTAATGTAATTCTAACATGGAATAGCAATGCTTTGAACTCGCCGGGCTCGCATGAAAACGTAACCACCGAAAGTGTGGATCTCAAGGACTCGCAACTCGTCATCAACTACATCAGGCTGGCTTTCGTCCCTCGCCTAGAGCACCACGCAGTTGAGATCACATGTGAAGCTCTTGAGGCAACACGACATGTATCTACTAGTGTATCGCTCTATGTCCGAGGTAAAACTGTCTATTCAACATTTTTCATATTGAGATATTAAAATGAAATAAGGAGTGGAATTTTATCATTCAAAATATAAATTCATTGGCGTTAATTTATCAGCGCAGATTTTGTTAAGACCCATCTGCATTAATTTTCCACTCATGCCGTTGTCCGTGACTCTACAACTATTTTTGGACAGAAGTATAATAGAAGCCACAAAGACATTAACATGTTGTGTTGCCAACGATTATATCCTGTCTCCAGAACAAAGTGGCCAGTGGCATTATGCTATCAGGTCGTTACTCTCAAATTCCTTAATTTCCAAATAATTCCCAAATATCTTTAGAGGATTGTAGCAAATATGATATGTTTAATAAGGTTAACCAAATCACAACAGGCGATAACAGGATACATAATACAAGATTCGTATTTGCTTCTTCTTTTACGAGTTTGCTTAACCATAAAACATTCTTTCTATTCCAAAATAAGTATACCCCAGTGTACCTCTAGTTTGCATGGTTGTTAATCCTTTTTGAATTATTTACAATACCAGGGCTTTATATTTAATCGCAGAATATATTTTACACAATATGTACAATATCTATTACCGTAAGTATGTATTCAACATTTATTCATGCTGTATTCTCATTCTTATGTGTGTTAATGGTACCAGACACGATTAGCATTTCATGCTATTTTCTGATTCCACTGATCCTCATATTACCTTTGTAAAACTTTCAGTTTCGCAATGTTTTATTATACATAATTTTTGTTTGGATAATAAAACATCAAACTCATTTCATTCTTGTTATCATTATGTGTCAATTCATTTTAATAGACAATTTCTAAACAAAAGGCCTTTATAATTCCATATGTATATGCTTTTGCATAAATATATGTATACATCGACATTCATACTTTCCAATACAGAATTATTAAAAAAACGGATGTGTTCACATTTTATGCACTACAATTTTCTGATTTTGAATCATATATCATTTGAGCAGCTAAACTTGAAGGCAAACGCAATCTCGAAATCACTGTTGCTGGAACCGGAGCTGGTCTGGCACTAGTTGTCATCATTGTGTCTGTCATCAAAATGCGCGTTTCTGCTTGCAGAGAGCGAAATGGTGAATTAACTTCGATTAAGAATTTTGTTTGCTTCTTGATTTTGACTGATTCCTTGTTACTAATTTGTTGAGTAAAAAATAACATTTAAACAGTAATCGCATCAAATTTATTGCATTTGCTTTCGTGCTTACACTATCTTCTAAGAAAACATATTTTGGTGAGCTTCATTTACAACATTTGTTGTGACACAATGTCTTACACGATGATAATCCATAAAAAAAAATCAGCAAAATATGTGACACCTACATTGAACCATTAAAAAATGTATGATGCTGTGAAGCATTTGTTGTGATTAATCTTTAAAAAGATATTTCAATATTAAGATGTTAGTGAACGGAAATACAAGTTAGAGCGTACAGGATGCTCATTTCTTAAGGCACAGGTTTAAAAGATATGAAAACGAAATCTATAGCAAATACAAATCGTTTGTTTAGAATTTACCACTTACCGAAATATAGGACAACAAGAACTATTACATAACGAATGTAAAATATAGGCCATATTATAATAATATAGCGTGCATATACCTTCCATTCTTTCTTCAAAATATCGATATTACGAATTCATATCAATAAGTATGTTTGAGGATACAATTGTTATATGATTAAATGATATGTATATATGTTTATTTTATCAAAAAGGATGAATGTATGTCATATATGTAACATTTCTGAATTCTGTAGTTGGCCTCCTTCAGGGCAGGGCTCCTGTCCCAGCAACCACACCAGTTTTGCATCACAGATTACTTCCACCAATTCCACATACGCAGCATATTCGGCAGATCCCATTGCCCTCCCACAGCGCGAACCCTGTAGTCCCGATACAGCGATCGTGCATACCTGTACAACATCCAAAAACACGCACCAGCCCGCTTGTCCACAAGTCACAGGTCGATGCGTCAACGTGTAACATCTCGACAGTGGGGGCAACAGCTGGCATTGCATCTTGGAGCAACACAGCACGTTTGAAATATAAACTTTCGACTCATTTGAAGCATATCTAGTTTGTGAAGTTTAAGCGCAATTATTTGTTTATACTCTTACTTCATTAATTACAAACGAACCATAAATAGATAAAACTTATCTACTATACAAAAAAAAAATGAAGAACAAAAACACTTGTACTTTGTTTGTGAATGCATAATATGTACTAAGACAAGCCATTGTTCTCATATTCCACATTTTCATTTCATTACATCTAACACGTCAGATACTAATATCCGTTATGGATTAAACAAGAAAGCATGACAGATTTGGGAGGAAACGTGAGTAACGTGGTGCCTTGCAATGCAATATGAAAAGTTTGTATAGTCTTACAAATGTTTTGCACATTAGCTTTGCACTTGGTTACTCGATCTTGAACCTATTAACATTCAGTATTCAATGAGTATTGATCTAATGATTGTTTTATATCTATTGAAGTGTTGTGTCCACGAATCGGAAGAGTATGCTACAATGGACGATGAAACAGGAGAATCAACGGGGGAGCGGTCACTATCACCAGCAGCTAGACGTAACAAGGTAAGAATGTTGCCTGACACCACAAAAACACTTTGATTTTTGTACTTTTTATGATAAACTGCTTAAGTGCTGTATGATCTAAAGTGTTTTAAAAAGTAACAAAAAAGGGGGTTCTTGAACATATCATGATTGTCCTTTATTTATCGCGCCAGCCTACTTCAACCAGTATCAACGATTCTTTAGATGAATATGCCTCTTTGAAAGATGATATCATTAAACATGTGCAGAAATGTCCAGTAACAACACTACGGAAGGTAAGTCATTTAATTTACTAAGAATAACATGCTGACAGTTATTCAATCACGATAATAAGAAACGTTACTTATAGAGGATCATAATATGATAATCCAATAACATCTACGCATTTTCATTATTATCAGTATGGTTTCGAATAAGCCTGTGCCTAGTAAAAACATTCATACTGCTATTTAGGTAAACGCTTTGCATTTGAAGTTAGGGCCTCATTAAATAATTTTATTTTTGGATATGCAATATTGTTCGATTTTATCATATTCTTTGTTAGAAGTATAACAAGAAATGCGTATGAAGTAATATTACTATATTGTCATCAATAATAAATTGACTATCGCAATTTTCTCTTCCAGACGCACGTCACGAATGATGAGTACGCGACGGTGAAGAATGATGAAAAACGCACCAAAATACCACATTTACTTCTTCCATCTACCTCCGAATCAGGAATGGTTAGTTAAACTCGTTAATGTACACATGGAATTAAGATGACGACTAAAATAAATCAATTGCAAATTAACATGTACAAGTGTAGATGTTATTGTTTGAGTCATTTTGTTGGTTATATCCTGCAGGTGGCATATGCATTGCCCAGACGTGCAACGCGTGATCATGGCGCAACAGGATGCTCCTCTAACAGCAATACAGAAGAGGTAGCGTATAGTGTATAACAGTCAGGATACGAGGAACTTGTCCAAGTCTAGTAAGAAATATTACACAATTACTAACTCAAAACAGGTATCATATAACACGAATTCCATCTAGGCTATTTTGAAATAATACAATCGGAATAAGTAAACAGTCATGAAAGTTAATTAGATCAATCCATACGTCTAGATGTATTTTTTTCTATTCGTATTGTATTGTCCTTGTTATTGACCCTACACAAATAATAATTATGTTCATGTTTTACATTTCAAATCACAGATGCCCAGCTGCTCTGACATGGACTATGCATCAATTGACAATTAAACACTCCAACCTCTCGAGAAAGAGCCTAATCTATCGTTATTTAACATGTAACACACTATATTCACCGTTAATCCAGTGTTACATTTGCCGTAAAAAAAAACAATTAGTAATGGAGTGAAAGTAGATGGAATGGCCACTCTTTCCGTCAAGAAGCGTGCACACTGGCCTCTCGTTACTGTGTTTTTATTCTATACAGAAAAATATTATAGGTTTGTTGATATATTATACAAATATTTCATGACCATGAGGGATCTTGTGGAATCTATTTGCACCGAGGTTTAGTGGAGGGCGCACGCCCTCCACTTCACCGAGGGGATCAATAGATTCCGCAAAGTTCCCGAATAAAGATCATGAAATATTTGGTTTATATCCTTCATTAATATATTCTTTGTTCATTAATTTAATCCTTACCATGGACCTTGTAATATAGTGTCCATGCTCTAAGCTCCGAACGCAGGAGCCCGATTCAGATGTTTTGTTATTTCCTGCGGCTTGAGCAAACCAACGGAAATTCAAGTTGCACCACGGCCGCAACACCGCGGGAGTTCCGGATCTCTGAATCTCCTGAGTATCTTGCAATTAATTAATATGAGACTGTATCATGGTGCAACAAGTGTTTTCAAACAATATTGTGTTTGTATTTTTGTGTAAAGACAGCGTTATTGTTACTGTCCGAGCCGTCTAGTGATAAATCAGAGTCCGAATCTACCCTAGTGACAGGTCCCGGCTGCTGTACCATATTCCGCAAAGACAAAACTAGGCTTCTCTTTCGGAGGAGCCATCCATTCTTGAACAGCTGCCCCCTTCCCCATCCCTACACACTAAAAACTCGTAAATTTACAAGAAATCTCGAATATAAAGTATGACGGTAATCACTGCGTGTCGGTAGAGTAACATATATACTATAAAGTCGCGTACCGATAAATCACCGTACCGCGCTCAATACTGTACAATAGGCATTTCCAATCACCCACGTACATTATGTGGAAATATTCGTTATTAACAATGAGTCAGATGTAGCATGTATTTAGAATAAGGGAATGAAAGCAAACGATTGTGTTTCAGACTGTTCGTCAAATTGTGATCATAGAAGAGCATGAAAAGATAGATTACGAAGGAATTTTCAATGTATAATAATGCACTCGCTAATGACGTCTATATATCGATACATATATCGGAACGTATATCGCTATTGTGATGTCTGTAAAGAAAGTTGCGTTTATGCTGCAACTTAATGCGTGCACTCATACATGTTGCAACTAAGGACAGGCACTATACAAGTATATTCATTACTTGAAGTCTATTGTGGAGACCAATACATTTCAAAGGGTGATAGTCCTTACATCATTGGACTTTTAAGAAATAGTTCTCTCTTATTTTGTAAGAATGTGCCCAAATAAAAATGACCATTTACATTCATTTATACATATCATAGGCTCGTGAAGTAATCATAGCGACTTTCTCCAAACATGTATATTTAAAGTGATTTGCATGTAAATATCTTTATAAATCAGCTGCTGCAGCAAAACATTCATGGCTTGAACAAGGATAATGCAATACTGTAGATAGTAGAGGTGAGGATACAGTAAACTAATATAAAACATATATGCCAAATGGTATGAATTGTTTATGTTTTTTTAGTTGAGCCACATGTGCACTTATCTAGTTAGTCGTGTTTTTCATGTTAATTTCATTACAAAGAAATTACGTCCGTTAGATGTTAATGGTAACATTATAAATGATGACGATATTTGTCGTTTGTTTCATTGAGGTACTAAACAAGTCAAACATGAATGTGTATGAATATTATTTGTAATTTCCAACACATGTGTGTTAAAATTGTATGGCCTCTTGTTATTAATTGATGTGTTAATTGTGCTCTTTTCACTTGGTAGGGTTTTGACCAATCAATATATTGAAGAAAGGCATTGGAAATACGGTGTTTCCTTCCTATTTCGTTTTGTAGTTCTTTCACAAACATGTCAACCTTTCTGTTTGTCCTTCTGGAGTAGAATACCCTGCAGTATTTGTTGATTATGAATATTCATGTAGCATTTCTAGACCGTATAACAGTATTATATGTAATTTATGTTCAGCGGAATCACTATATGTTTCATGTATTGGTAAATTATATTGTATTACGATTATGTGACATGATTCTGCTAGACATTGATAAAAAAGCATAAGCAGTTGATAATATGTTGTTATAAAATAAATACTTACTTTCATGGCATTTTTTCTTAAATTCACGAACAGATTGTTCCATGCTGAGCGTATTGCACAATATTGTCAACAGTGTCATGTATTAATTGGCAATTTTAAAGCAGACGTTCAAAGCAACGTTATTTCAGGAAAGTCAGTGCAATGGTTTACGTATATGAAATTTGCTTTTGTTTATTCTAGTCCCATGACATTAAGACATGTGTTGTCGGTATCAATAATAAGGCACTATTTCATTATCTGTTACGTTTCAAACGCCCGAGGAATTTTACGATAATAATTTGGGGATTTTGCATTTTATATATCATTGCTATCTGTTTATTACTCTCCAAAATAAAGAATACCTATTTTTTTTTATAACACGGGCATGTGAAGGCAACATATTTACAGCGTAGCCATGCTATTCATAATTGCGCATTACGCTTGTCACTTCTCCGATACATTCCATTCGTTCTACTTGAAAGACGTTATAAAAGCTTCTGAAACTTATCACTGCTTAGTAAATGTTACTTATAGTAGTGTGCTATGCAATAATAGACCATTGACAAGACTATCATTTAATACAAACATCAGACAACATAAAGCGCCGGCAAATACGCTCCTCCCAGATTTTGGCTCCCATTCATTGGCCAACTGGAACCATCAATCTATATTAGGTGATTACCTTGAGGTTGATGCAACAATGCACACTCTCGTAGAAAACAAACACACGCCCATATTGATGACCGATATGCATACACTAATTTTTGCCAAAATCTCCAGCGACTGCCTACACTGGTTTGGTATCATTGCTCTCGCCGGTACTCGTACTGTCTGCTTTTATACTGTCATTTTTTTTTTGTTAAAAGTTTGATACAGCAGTGTAATTTGTGTCGAAAGAAACAAAAAGGAGCAACAATTGGAAACGAAATATTGCTATTTTTTGTGTTCGTTCCCCTGAGGAGCAAATCAAGCTAGAATGTATCTTTAATTTGTACCATTTCATAAAGTAAAAAATATGTTTTATTTGGGAACGTACACAATTAATGTTTCCAATTACGTAACTCGGAGTCGCCAATTGAAGACACAATTACTCAAAAAACATTGTGCCATACTTTCATTATTTAAAGAATTCATATTAATTTCGTGTGCTATTCTAACAAGCAATCTTTGATTCTAATTGTCTATTTTGAGTAAATGATATGCAATATTGCAAGACGACAATTGTAATGCATGCTACATCTTTAAGATGGATAGCGGAATCTAATGTTTATTTCAGCGATGATTAAATTGAAAAAGAAGTGATTTATTTGCACTAAAAGTAACATAAGAATCTAAAGACATCGAATAACGTGGGGAAATAATACCGCGAGTTTAGATGCAAAAAAGGGTACGTAGTACTCTTTACGACGTGTGCTTATGACATGATAAAAACTACAACTGCTGACGTTCCAGTAGGCTGCAGTGGATATTTAGTAAGATCATATTGTCAGGTAAGAATAGAGTCCAGGAATTTGGAGAATTGCTATTTGCATCTCACAAGTATTATTTAACCAAGCTTTTGTTAATCAACGAATAACGCATCAGTTATTTTCTTGATCACATTTTTTGTACAGATTATTGCAGTTGTACTTATTTCCGTCGATAAGAAAGATATAAACATGTTAATATACATTTTAATTCTTGTAGTTATTCTACATATTGGTTGTTCTTTCCTTCTTTGACATGGTGTCTGCGGTTTTTTTTTAAACTCCATAATTTATATATATACACATTGCAATAAAAACGATTTTTGTCTGCTCTTACGTAATTACTCTCAATATTTTTTGTGAAGCATAAGATCTTTTATTTGGTTGACGCTGTTACACACGCGCTGAATCATGGACACTTACAAATCTCAATAGAGGAGATATTGAGGCATTTGAGATGTGGTTATATAAAAAAAATGTTACATATATCGTGGAAACAACATACAGCAAACAAAGAAATATCACAAATGCTTAAGACTACGAAACTTTTACTCAATGCTACTTAAACATGAAAATGCAAATACTTTGGGCATATTACAAGAAAGAGTGCTGTTGGAAGGATGGTTTAATGGGAAGAGACGACGAGGCCGCCCACGTACTCAGTGGATTGATGATACTAAAGGGCAAGATTACCCATTACACTTGTCAATTCTATTTAAGACTTCATTCAAAATAATTGGAAATGGCGCTAAAATGACAGATTTTGGTTGAGAAAGTATCAGACGAAACCTGTCTTACTTTCCAGTTTCAGTCGCCAAAGCGTACGCCGAGAAAACTTACGGCAGTCGCCACTTTCCGCGCTGTCATTCAAAACTGTGACGTCACATACGAACAAATTAAACCTTTACGCTCATTGGTTCAATTTTGTACTCTCTCGTGCCGTAATATCAATACACGTCTAGATATAAAATCCAAATTTCTAGACTGCTATTACAAAAACTGAAAACAAATTTAATGAAATATTTTTATCATTGGTTAAAAACATTACATATATTTGTTTAGCTTCAAAATATCGAATTATCTTTTCTTTGAAACGTCAATCTAACAGCAAATCTAAACAATAGACCATTTTTGTTATCTATGCACATTTTAGTCCCGTCGTTTAAACAATACGTAACTACTGGTAACCCCCAAGGCTTGTCCGAGGTTTGTCCGAGAAGCAACAACTAATAGATTCAGAGTGCGTTCCATCCATTGAAACTGAATTACGAAATACAGGTGAATGTAATAACGCGTCACCAGACAGTTAGGCGAAAGTTGTGAATACAATAATGGCTTATTCTCCAGCTGATTTTTAGCGCTAGACTTATCATTCAGACCATAACTTTGCTCTATATCTCAATATCTTACCACGATCTAATTCTGCTGAATTATATTTCAGAGCACATTCAAAAGAGATCTAAATTTGCAAATTTTGTAGATAATCGCAAATATAAATATCTTTTGAGTGTGCTCAGTAATATAATTCCCCCGAATTAGATCGTGGTAAGGTACGGAGATATAGAACAGAAGTATGTTCTGAATGATCTAGCGCACTGAAAATCAGCTGGATAATTTTTCTGATTTCATGTTGGATTGCCGTTACAAAGGAAAGATAATTCAATATTTTGAATCTAACAAAATATATGTAATGCTTTGAACAAATGATATTTGTTTTATTAAATATGTTTTTATTTGTAGTAATAGCAGTCTAGCGATAATAGACATTTGGAATTCATATTTATTTATATTTATTAATATTACGGCAAGGGAGAGTACAGAGTTCAATCAATTGGTGTAGAGGTTCAATTTGTTTGTATGTATCGTCACAATTTTGAATGGCAGCGCGGAAAATGGTGATTTCTCTGCAAACGCTTGGCTACTGAAACCGGAAATTAAGAGTAATTATTTTGAATGAAGTTTTAAATAGAATTAACATGTTAAATGGGTAAACTTAATGGGTAAACTTTAATGAATGGATGAGGCTGAGTTACGGATGATGTGTCAGACGGGTACATGAACAGGAAATGGCACTTGAAGAAGAAGAAGAAGAAGAAGAAGAAGAAGAAGAAGAAGAAGAAGAAGAAGAAGAAGCATAAGAAACAGGGACAATCATTAATGGAAGAGCATTCTGCAGTGTATGTGAATGTGTTTATGTAAGAAAGAAATGAATATGCATTTAGAGATATTTATATTAATACAATTATTCGCGTCAATGTGCGTGTGTGATTTGATGACTTTGTGTTTGCGTGTGCGTACGTATATGTATATGAACATGCGCGTTTGTACGTATGTATACGAATCTGTGGTTGTGATTTAAATGCGTTGACTGAACATCTTTGTGATTACTGTATGTGGGCAATGTGTACTAGTATTGTGTAATATCTGTTAGAACATAATTGTGAAATAATTAAAAAGCAAGCAATATAATTTCAAGAACGAATTAACATCAAAATTATAAAAGAGGACTTTATATAAGGTGTTTATGATGTAAAGGGAAGATAATATTTGCAAGTCAACTCCTTGTGTTCACCGAGGTTTTTCAAAGATTTAGCCTATAAGAGACCAAACAATAGCAGGTGCAGTGGTATTCACACTTGAATATTGTGAAGTATTACAAATTACTTCCTGGAGTGTTTATGCGATAAGAACAGCAGGAAGGACTTTGAGTTTCTGTTAAATAGTGGATCACACGCGCACGTATTCATCATTTCAATGTACATCTAGTATTTACTCGAGTGTACTTGAGTTGGATGGCGTACAGGCTTGCCTTGATTGATGAATTCATCCCATGATTACAATGTCATTTAGTTTAGTTTACTTTTAAGAGCCTTACAGGAAATCACGACGGTCTGTCTGAATTCATACTAACACGTGAGTTATTTCACTTCCTTATTGGTACATAAAACAAGTGCACACCTCTGGTGATTTAGTACTAAGCACTATTGACATGTGCTGATCTGGCGAACTGAGCGAAGACCCTCGATTTCCATATCAATCTAGGACTTGCAAAATCATGAAGATAACCCTTACGTCTGGAAGGGATAGTTCACCTTAATATTAATTTGGTTTCAATAAAAGCGGACACATAAAATAAACAAATCATTAAGGGTTTGATGAAAATCCGTCAAAGAATAAGACAGTTATAAACTTTAACTTTTTGACTTCACAGGCGAGGTGATCTCCCAAATGTTGTTTACTTTTTTTTCTCGAAAAATAAATGTTCTTTAAAAACATATGTATCCTTTACTGATGCTTATGCTTATAATACATCATTATAACTACGCTTTTGCACGTATGCTAGAAATAAATACATTGTCAAAACAGAAGAAGAGCGATTTACGGAATACAACATAGGAGAGAGCACCTTGCACGTTAAGTCACAAATTGAAATTTCCAAAGATCATAATTTTCTCATCTTTTGACGGATTTTCGCAAAACCATCACTAGTATGTTTCTTCCCTGTTCCTGCTTTTATTGAAAAGAACATATTTTTACGCTGCGCTCTCCTTCTAATTGTGGCAAATTGTGGTAAAATACTGCAAACACGTAACAAGTGTTACTGATTGCAGGATATGTTAACATCAGCGCCGAAAATGACTTATTGCGTTCTAGTAAGGCTTTTAAAATCAAACTAAATGACATTGTTATCATGAAGTAAGTTTACGAATCAAAGCAAAACTGTACTTCAGTGCACTCGGATAAAGACTTTTTTTGCACAAATAATTATTCCAAGTAATGCAAAGTTTCTTGTTAATTGCCATTTTTGACAATCACACAGACCGCAATTCACACACACCGAAATCACACACATACACACTCAAACACACACGTTTACACTATCCTGGTTTTACCGGTTTCGTCAATGTTAACTATTCAGGTCTGAGAATCAAAATCAGGTTTAGGAAGTAGCCAATCGTATCCTTTTGGGATTGAACGAGAATTACATCCTAATGGACAAACACGCTGCTTAACATGAAAACATTGTAATACGGTCAGGCTAGGTGCTGGGAATTCTACTTCAACCCATCAACCCATCTTAGCGAGCAACAAAACAATATCCTTTGTAAGTTACATTGTAGTCGTCTTTCCGTTTCATTGCCGGCTTTGTACATCCTAAATATTGAATAATGATGATATAGTCAACATTTCATTCTTCTTACTCATGGTAGCCTCATGAGTTAGAACATTGGTATTAACAAGGGCCTTCATTGCGACCTCAATCCTTACATGAATTTATCCTACAATGTCCACGTTTCCATTCTACGTATCGAGAGGCTGCACAAGTTAAATGTGTCCGGTACAAACGTATAATAGTGTATGAAGGACAAATATTACATGGACTGTGAAATTAAACAAATACAGGAACCTTTCACTTTCATTTTTTGAGAAGTAAGATAAAGCACTTCCTTGAGTGTCGATAAGATGGGATAAAGGAGAAGAACTTCATTCCGTTACCTAGAGTAGTTACTCATGGTGATGCACTTTATCATGGAGTAACAAACCTATGATGATTAATGACCACTATAAGTGTCGCCACTCAACTTCTCTAAAAAACAATACTACAGAGAAATTGTTTCCCATTCACATCTGAATGGAAATAAGATAGTGGCAACAGTCATTTTAACTCTATGAGCTAACTGGCTCAGTGGGAAAGCTTTTGTTTGAATGTACAAGAGGTGACTAAGAAATAAGTAAAGGGATGAAGGATGAGAATGACGAGGGGCAGAATGGGGTCAGTGAGACTGAAAAGAGAACGATGGCTAAAGGGGGGGGGGGGGGGATACCTGGAATTAGATGTTCTCGTCCTCATCATCCTCCATTATGATTTATCCGTATCCCTCATCCCACCGTTTTCTCCCTGTTTCTCCGTGTTACCACTCATCTTTCGCCTCCCCCATTCCTTCCTATTTTTCTCTCCGTCCCGCTCCTCCTCTACCTTACATGTCCCGCTCTTGTCTTCTTTCTCTGCCAACTTTCTCTTCCTCTCATCATCTTCTTTTTTCTTTTCCTCTTGTGTCCATATCAATGTTCTGAGATGGAGAGATGTGTAATCAAGCTTGCCCCATATTGTCTTTAAGTGTCTAATGTGTTATATGTGGATTTGCTTATGAAGAAACTGATTGCAAAATTGTTTGACATGATTAACGTTTGGAAGTAGTAATCGTTTTAGAGCAAGCCTGTATATCGAAATTGTATCGTTTTGTACCAATTTCTATGCTACTTTTACTAGTTCCATTTATGTTCTCCATCTGTGCAATTTCCTTGTTCTTGCTTATGTGTTGTGATTGCGACTTAAATATTACGCTTCAGGTAAAGTATTTTTCGACCCTTTTCCTAAAATGCTTGATTGTTTTTTGTTACCTTTATATGAAATTGTGTAATGCTTACGCAACCGTGGAATGTGCAGACTTTTAAAATATATAGTATGGTAAAACACTTAATGTTCCCCAATTTGCTGTGCTCAAAAAATAATTCCCGTTTAATTCTTGCTTATATGGGGTTTGAATATGAAACATGTGCGCATATGCATGGAGGACAAATGTCGTGTCACTGAACTGCATGGATTAGCAGAGCAATTTTGATAAACTGAGGGGACAACCCAACACAACATGAGTTGATGAATACATTTTTTAGTAATAATTCTTGTAATGACAGCGAGCGACCGGTGATGAAAATCACGACAGAAGAATACACTAAGAGCTGCATCCAAAACATGTTTTTGTTATTTCCAACGGCAGGTGGGCTTTAGAGTCTGTTCAAGCAAATTTTATTGTGATCGAGTGTACTGATATTTTACTTATACCTTGTCATTTCAAAGCTGTTATTTACATGTCATTAAACAAGACAAAAGAGTCATCGACGGTGGCGTATAAAACTATAAACAATCATATCACTACAAATAAATCCATCCCTCTTTCGTGAATAACTATTTCTTTTGAGATTAAATTGACGGGAATTTTGTTTTCACCCCTGCCAGCAGTGCAACTTGCAAAAGAACATTTCAAGATATAGATACTCATGCCATTTGTTATGTTCTTTCAGTTTTAAGTGTGATGAATGACTTCCTGGAATGCGTGAGAGAGGAAAGCAGACTAAAACATATTAAAAAAAAATCGGGAAATTGTCAGAAGTGATTTAAAGGAAGGGTGTATTGTCTTTCAGTTGTAAGTGTGATGAATAACTTCCTGGACTGCGTATGAAAAGAAAGCAGGCTAAAAGAAAAGAACTCTCGGAAAATGGTCAAAAGTGATTTAAGGGAATGGTGTTGTGTCTTCTCAATGGTGTTTTTTCCTGCTTCGATTCTGATCGAACGAATCAATGTAAATAAACAAATATAAACAAACAAGAATGAGAGCGTATCGAGATTGCCAAAGTTGCAGTACAGCATAGCTTCATTACCTTGAACAAGTTGTAACGTAGACGGCGCTTTCCCTATTTTGGAGTATTGCACGCACATTTAAGTAAATAGATGACCTTTTTTGTCTGCAAAACTGAACTGGGAACGGTATTAAAAACAACTACACATCTACCCACAAATAACAACAAGTATATTATCCTCATTTTGTCGATTGTCAATACGCATCCATATTGAATGCTTGAAAAAAAAGCATTTTACCATCAACACAATGGTTTCAGAATGCATTTGATCCTTTGAGGATGACTCAGTGGCAAACGGGTGTATTCAACAATTCGGTACTTGGCAAAACGATGTGCATATGTGTGTTTACTTGATGGAAACATTATATCGGGCAATTCAAAAGAAGACAAGAAGAAAGAAAGGACCGCATTAAAGGTGTATGGCAGATGAAATTAATACCTTAAAAAGTGAATACAACATAAACTTTGTTTGGATTGATTAGAGTTTTAAAATGGATCAGGGAATCAATGAGAAATCTGTTAAAGTTGGGTTCTCAAGAAACCACTTACCTTTTATCAAAACAACTTTGGACTATTTATATTGAAAGAGACTCAAACAAGTATTTGTCAAGGACCACACTCTGTCAGAAGGTAGTGTTATGAATGACTTTGCGAAGTGCCATTCATGTTAACTGAATATCACAGATTGGAATGAATTTGCTCGAGACTGAATACGGAGAGTGATCAATGATGATGAAAACATTCAACGGGCCATTTGCTTTTTCATCTCCCGGAGTAAGATTATTTGGTGAAAATTTCGTTCACGGTATGAATGTATGGGTTATATTTAAAAACTCAATATTTTACCCTTTAATTCTTTTAATTCTTTTTTTTTTTTATTTATTTTTCGTTAAGTATTTGTTATGTGTTCTAATTGTAAGTGTTAACTTGTAAATCATATTAGTTGTTGGATTGTATTAAGCAAAATAAGTTTCATATTTTAGTTGCAATAACTAAATCCATCAACGAGTACACCTCTTAAAGAAAAGACAGTTGTACGTTGTCACGTAGCGCCTATTAGGAATAACAAAAACTGCAAATGAGTTCAAGATATATATATGGCTATGACAAACGATCACAGGTCCATGGTGTTATACATGTTATTGTTATTAATATCCTTATTTCATATTTATGCAGAATAACACCTACCACATCATTAGTACGATCCGTGATGGATAATATCATTAAGTTGTAGGTAAAAAAAAAAATTGATCTTTTTTACATCTAGGTAACGAAGCTAGGCAAGTTCAGATTTAGTGTACATTACTAAAAGTTAGGGTTATTTACGTTTTCATGGTCCTGCTGAATCTGTTTCAGTTTTATCACATTGCGCCCTCTTAAGTTCGCGTAAGATCGCGTTTGATTGCATAGTTACAGAATGTCGTAAACTGGTTACTTTCGGTTACATGTTATCGTGTAGTTATAAAAGTTCAAAACATGCCTCACAATACAGCAGTGCATCTATGATTATGAGATTGGGTGGGGGTGGGGGTGGGGGGGGGGGGGTGAGGGGCGGTGCACAGTGGGCCAGGCGTGCGCAAAAGTGCGCCAAATATGGGTTTGGTTATCAAGACAAAATTTATTTTTTTTCACACTCTAAGCAAAGATTACAACCTTTGACATACCTCTGAGCAATATTTCTTCTTGAAATTGATTTTAAGTGGGTCATTTTTCTTCAAAAACATCGGATATTTTGATTATTATGTACATCGTGTATAAAATGTATTACTGCGTTTCTTTAATTTTTTTTTAAAGAATCATTTGATCCCCATAATATTGCATTTGCCTGTTGTAGAATAGTTATTTCACATCACTATACAGTTTAGAGGCAAACAAATATTACTCCCCGAAGTAAGTCATGATGCAACCCAAAATAATGACAGGAAAATAGCATACATTTTTTCAGGCTCAAAAGTGGTCAACATTCCCGTCGATTCCCGCGCTACAAATATCATCATTACCGTTATTACAGTTCATGCTTTACAATGGTACCAAATGTGGCTGCACCTTTTTGCACCTTTTTGAGCAATACCCATTTCCCATCCGCATGTTCGTCCATTTTCGCTTAAATCTGGCATGCGATACTGAGCGCGCACTGTGTGCAGTACATACGCAGGCAAATCACACACGCGACATGTACGCGTTTATACACGAATACCGTATATCACAAGCTTCACAGTTTCCTTGCATTTTTCTTAGCTGATGAGTCATGAAATGTCCGAGAATAACTCGTAATGATATAAAAACACATGGATTGCATTTTAATATTCAGTTGCAGCACAACACTATACAGTTTAGAGGCAAAAAAGTATGCCTCCCGGAAGTATAAGTCATGATGCAACCCAAAATAATGACAGGACAATGGCATATATTTTTTCATCCTCAAAAGTGGTCAACATTCCCGTCGATTCCCGCGCTACAAATATCATGATTGCCTTTATTCCAGTTCATGCCTTGCAATGGTACCAAATTTGGCTGCCCGTTTTTGCACCTTTTTGAGAAATATTCATTTTCCACCCGCATGTTCGTCCTTTTTTCGCTTAAATCTGACATGCGATACTGAGCGCACACTGTGTCCAGATCATACGTAGGCAAATCACACACACAACATGTGCGCGTTTTTAGACGAATACCGTACATCACAAGCTTCACAGTCTCCTTGTATTTTTCTTTGCTGATGAGACATGAAAGAGAGATAAATAGAGAAAGTGGGGATAAAGGACAAAGAGAGAGAGAGAGAGAGAGAGAGAGAGAAGGGATATCAAGTGTTTTCACAGTATAGGATTTCATTGTTTACATCGAACGGGGGTCTATGTGGTCAATACCTAGCAATGGTAATAACAAAAATGGCATAGCTAATCTAGTTGCACCCTTAAGTTATAAACATGCATAACTATTATTGTGATAATTGTTTTGTGTTTTCACAGTTTTCACTGAATCACATGGAACCTCGATCACAATCATGGGATTAAACAAGCAAATACAACACCAGATCCTATAACATCTATCTGTTTTAATACATTTCCCAAATATTGAAAATAAATATTTACACTCGTCGCCAACACGCATCCAGAATAGATACGTTTACAGTGAATGAGGATTAGTTTGTCCAATTCTACACCATTCCAAAATATGTAAGGTTACATTATTGGTCATGAGATTACAATAAACGTGACAATACGTGACACCCATATGTTTTGGAAAGCAGGAGAAATGCCAAAAACATTACTACTTGTCTGAAATGTAATATGTCGCACGGTTCTTCAACTACAACGATCTAAAAAATGTCAAACACAAAGAAATAGGCATCTAGAATATACACATATACAATACATGAGCAGTATTTTGTCCGAGATTACGCCATACTTCTATAATGTTATGTTACATTTCTGGTCAGGTAATGACCATTAGAATAAAAATAGGTAATACCTTTTTTTTTTAAATTTGAAGAGATGCCAAACCCCCCACATTTTACACAAATTTGAGAAGAAAATGTTTGATGGCTTTCAAACAACAAGTTACATGCATCCAGAATATACGCGTATACAGAAGGTACGCAGTATTTTTCTAAAATTTTACGCGCGCTTTTCCAGTTACGTTCAGTTATTGATCAGTAGATGGCCACAACAATAGCAATATTGCACCTCCATAAGTGTTGTTAAACTTGAGGAGATGCCAAGTACTAAGTTCAAAAAGAAATATAATTCACTTTTTTTATCCACAACAATGAAATTATTTGAAACCAGAAAAATGAAACAAAAAAATCGTTGCACTTCACACTTTACTTTGCTGTTTTGACATATTTCACCACTGTTTTCATGTCGATATATGACCAACCATTGTGATGTGATACCGTTGCGCTTCCATCGTAGAACGTACCCCGGAAAAAAATGTGCTCTGTTACAGACCCCTTACCCAAATTGATGAACCTTCAATAAAGAAGAGTTAACCAATATTTTCGGACCATGTCCATTGCAACTCGTTTTGCTGAATTCTGTAGAGGCGTCGAAAACAATGTGTCAAATATGAATGTTTTTTTGGCGCTTTAAACGTATAGTTTGAACGTATGGTGCCAGTAACCGAACATTTCTTTATTGTTGTGACTCTTTATCTAATCTTCTCTTGCTCTATTGAGAACTGGTAACTTTTGTGTTCAGTGTTCCCGCCAACAATGGCTTCTGAACCAAGTGTAAAGACGCGATCTCAATCAACATCGTTGACAAAACCACAGCCTAACCTACAAGATACTGGCCTAGTTCAAGAAGTTATTAAGGACCTTCTGCTGAGCCCAAACTTTGTAACATTGGTGAATGACACAATTACCAAACATGTTGGGGAAATGCAGAAGAAAATCGAAGAACTTGACGGCAGAATTCTTGAACTTGAAAAGAGCAATCGTGAAAAAACCAAAGTAATACATGATCTACAAACCAAGGCTGCTTCTCATAGCAACAGTCTCCAGGCCATCGACACTCACCTGAATATCCAGGAGCAATACTCCAGGAGAAACTGCTTGCGGCTGTCCGGGTGTAAGGAGAAGCCAGGAGAGAACACTGACCTCATCGTGCTGAAGGTCGCCCGTGACAGCCTCCATGTCGACTTGATGCTGGATGACATCGAAAGGTCTCACAGAGTTGGCCAGAAGCAGGAGTCGGCTAATGGCGAACCCATCCCGAGAGGCATCATCATCAAGTTCCGGTCCTATCGCAAGCGACAGGAATTCATCTCCAGCCGACGCAAGCTGAAGGGAAGCAGGATGTCTGTTGTACAGGACCTGACGCTAAGGAATCAGAAGCTACTTACTGACTCTCGACGGCATGACGGCGTGGAATCTGCATGGAGCAGGGACGGTCGCATCTTCGCAATATTGAAGAGGCCGGTGGACAACAAGAAGAAACACTTGATCCTTGGCAATGACGATCTTGCTAAGTTATAACACTTCGAACATATGACAATATCTTGTTTCACAACTATAACATTCCTACTCCTGTTGGAGATCCTCCGATATTTTTGAGTTCATTGCTGCTATTTTCACTTGAATTTGTGTATATATCATTATTTCTTCTGTACATATATATTTTGTTCTGCTTTCTTTTACTACTCTCATTTGGTCATGTATGCGAGAGTGCTTGAATATGTATTTTCGTGTGAAGTGTACCTACTAATAAATTAAAACATATTGTGCCGACATTTGTCCTTATCGTATTATATAATACCTTAATCTTACCTTATTTATCATATTGTATTGTCGTTTGGGGCAACTGTAACCAATCTAAGATAAATTCCATAATTAAGTTACAGAAAAAAGCAGTTCGGATTTGTACAGATAGTCATCATCTTGCATCCTCAGCCCCTCTATTTAAAAAATTGAATGTTTTGAAATTGTATGATTTGTTTTTGTATCATATTGCATTATTAGGATTCATGTACTTCAAGAATAAATTGCCTCACTTAATTTCTAAACTGTTTTGTATAAATAGTAATATACATCAGTATGATACACGTAATTGTAATTCATTCCATTTGTTCAAACTAAAAACAACCTTTGCCAAAAAAATCAGTAAGATATAATCTCCCCGAAGTTTGGAATTCACTACCTATTAACATTCGTACCTGCTTTTCGTTACAAATGTTTAAGAAAATGTTGAAAACTTACTTATTACATAAATATTGATCTTCTGTATGTCTTATTTAAGGAACCTTTTTGTGTGAATGAGCAGTTAAATGATATCTTTTGTGCCCTTTCATTATTATATTATGTTCGAGGACTTTTTCCCCCACAAGGCCTCATGGCCTTTCTATGAAGTTCTCTTCATTTCACTTTGTTATATTAAGGCTATATTTACTTCATGTTTAATTATCTCGCGTGTGTTATGAATATATGTTGTTTATCTTGTAAATATGTTGTTAATGAAATGAATAAACCAACCAACCAATTTGTATAGTAAGTTGCTAACACTAAATCTTTGCTTTTTTACTGCGAGCGAAAACGCAAAAAGCTTGAGTATATAAGCAAATAAAGCAATCCTTGTTATAAGTTTTTGGAAAACTTCTCGGCATGTACTCTGAAGAAAATTATATATATGAGAAACAATGAATGCTAAGTCGCTCGTATGACATTAGCAATGTTATAGAAATGATGATAAATGTCTTAGCCTTGATACTTGCATTTCAAGTTTAAGCACCACCACTGTCCAGTCACCCCAGTGGCAATACTCATTCGTCACAATTACGTATGTTCACAAGCGGGACTGGTATGATGCTCCAAACAGCTATCGCATTTTAGATGTGCCGTGCACAGCATCATTTATCATGTTGTGAAGAAAGCATAAACGCACAAGTTAAAGTAAAAGCGAGATGATCTTTTCAGATGGTGCAGTGAAAGTACAATGGTGGAGACACTGTGATTCTGATTCACCCTTCAACCAATCAGTGATAAAAGATTGTTAACGCTGGCTTCATGTTTGCAGAGTATCTATGCATATGATCTGCATGTCGCTTAACAATTCAGAGCCAACACTGAGATGTTGATCAAATGCGCAAAAAAATAGAGCAGTGCAAATGGTACAGTCAGGTGTCTTATTGACATTAACCCCCCCCCCCCCCCCCCCTCCCCGCTCAATCCCTCCCGAATCACCTCGGCAGTATAAATTCCGTATCAATCAACACGCTGATATGGTCCATTAAAAAATAAGGGAGGCATGTTTGTACAGATATTCGCAGGGTAAATTTACATTAGATTGTGAACAAAATGAGGTTAAAGGTTGTTCATCAAGCGTATATGTGCATGATACGGTCCTGATCCACCTACAACGACATGCGAAATGAATCAGACCCTCTACACCGTTAAGACAATATATGTTAGAAAAAGGCATCCATTTTTAAATAAACACTTGAACTCCCTACGATGTCTTTGTGACCTATATGATTGGCATTCATGTGCGGTAAATAGCCCCTTTAAAAGCCTCGAGATATGAAAATAAAACTCATTTTCCTCTTTTCCCTTTTCCCAGTGTCATTTCTCACTTTTCGACAAATTAATAACTCTTTGACTAAAAGGATAAAACTTAAATTTTTGTTATCACTGCCACGCTTTGCCTAATTAAGCAATTCTTCATATCACAATTTCCATCGTAACAACAGCAAAATTAAAAAAAAATAGCAAATAGTCATTGCAATTACACCCTCCTTTTAGTGTCTTTACACACCGTCTAACAACCTTCCACAGCGCAAAGGGCGTTGCTATATCAGAAATGCTGTAGTGAGGCCAAGGAAGAAGAAATACGTTTGCATAATCTGAAGACGTCAAACAGGTAAATCTTTGTTAAACAAAATCAACATAAAGGGTTTTGAGGAGAATAACTTGACATAACTGATCATTGACTAACCTCTGTGGGGAATTAGTATATTGTGTTTGGTCATAAACAGATAATATTATATCAAAGCGAACATGTATTTTTCCAAAGGTCACAAGAACCAGTTTTAGAGTCTGTAAAACGAAATTATGGCTAATTGTGTTTATGGTGTACGTTTAAAGGGGATATTCAACTACATTGTTGTGTTCTGAATTGATTATTTGATACACAACCGTTTTCTGGTACAAATTTGACCCAAGAGGCGCATTCTCATTGCACTTAAGAAATCGAGATATTAGAAAAATCGCGAAGTTAGGGTGAAAGTTGCCTAGCAACCGTGCCAACATCCGTCCGAAACTTCGCACGAAACTTCGCAAGTCAGAGTGCGATTTTTCTAACTTCGCACCGTAACTTCGCATTTTTTTTGCAATGAGAACACACACAGCAAAAAATCGCGAAGTTATCCACGTGACTTCCGGCGTCTGCTATGCAGTAGTGCGCGATCGAGTAGCCAGCTGATATGTGCGCTCCAGTACTACGTACATTACAGGCTAGGCTACTGTCATATCGGATGCGGAGTGTCGTACTAGTACTGCATGTTTCTACCGTGTATTGTTTATTTATCTATGAACGTCAAACTGCACGTCAAACGGCAGCTGCACTCACTAAACTAGATCAATTCGGCGATGACCGCACTGCGCTACATACCCTACAACTAAGAGAAACTGATAAATATGGTCTTAAAAAGTTGGTCTGTAGTGAAGAGTCGCGCTGCGTTTTCATCTTGACGCGCTTAACGTTGTTATGCACTACATAGCACTGGGTAGCTGCTGCTAGTACTAGCTCCACGGAAAATTAATAAACGTTCCGGTAACCTAACGTTAGATCTAATCGTAGTTACAGATGAACTTTGGACTAACCTTATTTGGGATGAGTCTAAGAACTAATCGAGATGTTAGACTAGCCTAGTCACGGAAGATATTGAACTGTTAGAGATGTTTACACCACGGGATTGCCCTGCTCCTTCGGGAAAATACTACGTCAGATTGCTGTTTTGTACACGGCGATTGTGTGCATACGCGTACGTGCATTCGAAGTTAGAAGCTAGCTTGACCGAGCGAACCAATTTTGTGTATGTTTACAACAAAGTTCACGCGAAACGAATTGCATGCCGGGAATGGTCGATCGAGCGTGCTCGATTTTTTAACTTCGCGTAACTTCGCGACTTTTTGGAGTAATGTGAACACGATTGTAAAATTTTGCGATTTTTAACTTCGCGATTTTTTGTAATGAGAATGGCCCTAAGGTGAAAGTTTAATTAAATATTCTAGCATCGTTATAAAGCCTGTACAAATAATTGTTAGGGAAGTGTCAAAAAGCTTTTGTTATAACATAATATTATTAGGTGATGACAGAAGCTGTTGAAACTTTTCAAATAGGCCTATTTGAAAATAAGTTTCTTTTTGAATCAAGCCGACATTTACACACACATCTTTTCCGGGCACGTTTCTGGACATTCCATCCATTTTGTTAGAAATAATAATTATTCTAAATGTTGGATGAGATTTTAACTTTTGGACAATTTTTTTCGTGTGCGTGTCAGATGACCAGGTCAGCGTGGAAGACTGGATGTTATGCATCCCACATGTCAACCCACAACTTCTTTTATGTAAGAAATATCATGCATTATTAATGATACTTTGTTGGCAGTTGCTAATGGCTAAACAGTTGTGATACACAATGATAATTGTTTGGTAATGAATTGACTATCAGATACACACAACTTTTGAGATTCATATTTGTTCAAAATTTAAGATGTATTACATATTCCAAGTATTATAAGAAAAACAGTAATTGATAAAAATTTAAGAAACCTGATTTGAAACAAAGTTAACATCCTTTAGCGTTATAGACAACCCGTCCCTTTTTCAGATCATCACAAAACCATCAAACCATTGACAAAACATAAAGAGAAGTGTTAGCAAGCTGTATATTCATAATTTGAAACTGATACGTAGTGTAAAATTCAAATAATGCACGTTAACAACGTCTGATTAATAGTCTTTACCTCAGGCTCTTAGCAGTTTGTGTTGAAATATCTGCTTTATTGATTAATCTGCTTATTGAATTATATAAGGTATTAATAGAAAAATTGTTCTATAGAAGGAATCATCTCCAAAGTTTGGTAATTACTCATAAAATTAGGATTTCACACATGCATAATAACCACATAGAGACTGTAACAAAGACTAATACTTTTTTCGTAGTGCGAAAAAAGTCGGTTTGAAATTTAACTGCTGAAATTTTGACATATACAGAAAGCTTCAACATGCTATATTCTTAGAAATGATCTTGAATCACACCTTGTTCAATTTACGATCATGATAGACGATTTCAAATTTGAAGTTTTAAAAAAAAAGGGACGGATGATGTGTCAATTTAAACACCTAGTTCGTGTACAATGACAAACACATTTAATATTAAAAAAATTTAGGTCAAAATCCTTTTTGGTAGCAGCTTTTGTTAAAGCTTATCTTTATTAGGCTATAACAATAATCATTGAAACATTTCAACTTTGAAAAAAAAAGTAGTATGAACTTTCTTTTCTGTACGATATGATTAATTCAGATCACAAAAATGTTCATTGTGTGTCACACATGTTGATTTTCGAGGGTTTTTGTGTTAGTCTAAGCATAATGAATTATCAATGAGCAGGTGATGGCTAGTTCATTGACAGGTATGATGCGGAGTGGCCATCGGTGTCTTTATAATTAAGTATGTGATACACAGAGTTTGTCAACAAATGAAAGCTAATTGGGTAGGATTATTACATGTTGGACTTCTTGATTAATATTCTTCTAAAGTGTCAAATGAATATATTTTTTCAACACCGAATGTGAACCTTTATAGTTCCATTATATGATCAAGTGTAACGATGCCATCATCAGGGGTTCGATCATCTTGCATCCATATTAGTCGTGCAATCAATAGGAATTTACTCTACTCGAATTGAAAAGGAAAACACCGAACAAGCTTTTTCCAGTACTTTATTCGGTAGTTTATTAACGACTGAAAACATATTTATCACCAGATATAAAGGTTTATGAAACTTTGCAATTATTACTTCAAATACATTTACAGATATTGTTTTTATAACGTCATTACAATCACCACTTCAGTCGTAACGTCAAATAACGTCAACGAAGACAATATATCATCAGCGGAGTCCAGGGTCCCATTATCTTTTTTTTTTAATTTAGTAGTTTAATTGTAATATTTGCTACATTTACCATGATTTTAGGGTTAAACGAAGCCACCTTCGACCAAAGTAAACACAGCCGCAATATTCAAATATATCATGCATTGATGGCCTTTAGTGGAAACACGGAATCCTGATGTGTCCCCAAGATATCCTTAATTTCACTAGTGGCTAAAAATAGTGCATGATGTATATGTTTACATCCCTCATTGGGACGTAGGTCCGTTTTCTAACGCTTATATTTCCGGACTGGAGCATCATAGAACCATCATTTTTACATAAGATTTGTAGAAAATTTCATGCTCTGTTACACCTTGGAATTGTTTTTCGCATATAATTCATGATTTTAAATCCATTTCTGTCTAAATTCATTTGTTTTGATTTCGCCCCCCAAAAATACCAAAGCACAGTATTCTCCAGTCCAAAAACATTTTCTTTCAATAAAACTTAGTAAACCGTCCGTTTTCTCAGCTTTACAATGGCACAAAAATGTTCAAAAATAGTTCACAAATAGAAAAGACATAAGCTTTAATAGAAAGAAAGGGATGTGAAAAAAGCAACTGAACATGAAGGATTTATTTCTTCGACATCCATTATTGGGAGAATTAGACCGGCACGATGCATCTACGACCTCCGAACTTCACACATGGATTTGTATTACGCAATCGTATTGCACAAACGGAGATACAGCTTGTGCCTTAGCCACAATACCGCGATACTGTCCGGGTGCCGTATATGCTCTAACTGGTTGTCCGCATAGGAGCAAAAAGGCAGATGAAAAAATGAAATGCGCTTTGCGGCGTGTTGTGTTTTTTTAATGATTTAGCCATCCACACAATATGCACATTTTATCAATCATATTTTTGCATAATGCGGGAAATCAAAATGTCTGGGTTCCGGCTACGAACTTCTGTCTTAATCGAACTTCAATCATAATTGTAACGCATATCGCTGTCATTATCTCAACACTAATGCAGACCCACTCTATGACCTCGATAAATCAACAGGTGGAATGGCATGGCTACAAGCACTTGAAGAGCAGCGCAACCGCACGAAAAGTAAAACATATTCACAACACGCATGCCAAGTCCACGGTTCCCTAAATATATAACATTTGTCTATACGGCTCTCAATGTAGATAGTATTAGTCTAATTATAAACGAACGTATTTTTTTTTCAGATAACCAGTAAAACCCTAGTAAGAGACACTTTGGGATTCAACATTAGAGTAATGCTCTTAAACATGTTCTTACATTTATCATGATCAATTATTAACTATACTTAAATTTGTTGAACTACCAAAGGAAGGGACACACTACCCTTATGGGCAAGCTTTACCATTAGTCCAAATCAAACGCAACCACAAACATTGCATTACGTTCGACTGATGTAAAAATTATGACTTTGTTCAACGTAAGACTGTGTTAAATATTGGATAGAAAATTTTCTTAAAATTACGCACACGGTGCACAAGTTATGTCGCTCTTCGGGTTTGTGTGTGAAAAAGCTAGCGCGCGTTATCTCGTTCTTCGGGCTGAACGGGTTTAATGCAAACGAGCTCAGACCAAGAAGGAAAGGCGTTGAAGTCGTAAAACATATGTATATATATTACTTTTGATGAAGTTCGAATACCAAATAATCGATAAAATGTTCTTCGCCTTTCTCATCATTAATTTGTTCGTGTTATCATATGCATTTTCAAGCCATTGCAACCTTATATATTCTTAGCCATTGCAAGCTTATGTATTCTTCTCCCTCTGTATATACACATCCATTTATTTACATATGTAAAGAAAACACATCGATATAACGTAAAAAGACAGGTCTGAAATGATACCCCCATTAAAATGGTCATAATCATTTGGAAGTTTAATAATGCGTTCATGATTATATCCTCATAGAGTTACTGTAGCCCCCCCCCCCCCACATGTTTTTGGTCTTACATTTATATTTTGATATTTGTATGCATGGCTGAACAACGAACAACCTTCGAATGACTGCAAAATGCCACTTGCACTAAGTAACTGGATGAAGAGTACAACAAAATGTGAACAAATCTTAACATTACATGCACACTGAAAGACACACACACGCAGACACATGCACACACACGCACATGCGCACAGACACACATGCCCTCTCTCCCTCATGCACTCACACATTCAATACATATAAACACATACGCAGATACGCACTAAGTAAAAATTGTTTCATAATGTACTGTTTGACATGTTCCTATTTTTGATTCATCAATGATTTTTTTTTTTCCAAAGATTGGTGAATATTTAAAATGCAGTTACCTGACAATCATCCCCATTAAATAGTTATGATCACCACCATCCCTAATAACGTTTCCTAAGATGCGCCAGTACTTTTTGAATTCTCTTTTGGGACTTCACGTTGAACCGTTTTGCCCTTGTGCTAACAGATGACGCTTTGATGTTGTGGTTTTTGGTTCTTGCGCAAAATTGGACACAGGCTTAATTTTCATAGTCTTTTCCAACATCAGAATTATGCAAGCAAGGAAACTAAATATACCCCTACACTAATGTTCTTATCCAATTTCGCTGTAACGCATTCACGTTCTTGGTATCATGTTAGTATTAATTCATAAGATATATTCACAAATCCAATAATTCACACATTTTTCTGGCACAGAGCGGGTTCATTTTCATGTTTTTCGATAATACGGTCCATGTCTGACGATGAACCGATCTTACTACTCGCGCTACCTTGAACAACACCACTGTTTGTCAAAAATGACTTCAAAATTTGATAGCGCATATCCACTTGGTCATACACCGATGCGCACTGGTTCACCTGACGTACGCATAACTTTCCGAAATACTTTTTGTCCTCTGTATCCTCCTGGCTCTGCGATGTACTCTGTGTATGTGCGGATGACTCATTCTCCTGTCAAATAACATAGCAAGGGAAACCTTGTAGATTATAAAAATGATTTGAAATAGTGTAATTAAAAGAACATTATATGTAAACCAGATTGAAACTAGAAAACATCCTGCTATATTGCAAAGAGTGCAAATATAATGTACCTTTTAATGGGCCAATGAAAATTCGAATCTTCAAAAGGGGATATTCTGTTGCAAGGACAAATACATTGATTTACAATGAATTGCCAAAGGTTCGATTAATGGCCCTTGAAATAACCCTTTTAGATATTTACAAATTTTTCTTCTTCAAATTTTTATTTATATAGATTCAAAATAAAATATAACAAGTACACGAGCGAAAATATCGTATCTAACACTTCGGCCATAGGGTTTTTCTACGAATGATAAAGGCCTCTTGATGGCACCATACGGCCAAAATGGTGAGTTCCCATATATCTTCGGAGTATTTTTGGATCACTCAAACTTTCCAAACCATGCTGAACTGCATATTCACGTTGTTTACTTATGGTAGTTTCGCATGATGTATAATTCGACTTCTCATGTCATTTTCTGCATCAATATCAAAATCATATTTTTGATCACAGACTGATAAAACGGTTTGGATGACCGCCAAGAAGTCGAAGACGCATTTCCTTTATTAGCGAATATGAGTATTACCCAAAGACAATGTGACGCATATACGCGTGTCTTTGCACTGAGAACCATTTATACTAATCCACAAATCTGTAAGGTACCTAATGTAACTATTACATGAGGTAGATAGCCACTGATCTGCACCCAGTGTATAGCAATATGCGTTCACTAAATGATAACAATTTAAATTCTACCTCTTCCTTCCTCCCATGCACTTTCAAGAAAGATCTCATTTCGCGGGCAACCTTCGAGGTGCGGTTGCTAAGTTCCTTTTCGTCGTTTAGATGAAAACTTTCAATGTTTATGACAACAGCAAAAGCTTTGTTCACAACATCGATGTACTGCTTGGTGACCTGGACACACGAAGATTAAACAAAGGAGGGAAAGGGCCTTACTTCTTGCTCTTCACGATAGATAAGTTCCAGTGAAAAAAAAAAAAACATTTATAAAGCCCAAATGAGCATAACCATCTTCTCTTTGATAAATGTGAATGAATAACGACGTACAAACAGAAGAAATATGCGGTTTAGCCTTGAGAGAAAAATCTTGTTTTGTGACAGGAAAAATGATACGTGATGACGTTAATGAGATAATACAGCATGTAGTTGTTTTTGTTTGCATGCCAATATATCACTAATGAATGTACTTATATCTACGTTCACTAAAAACAGTTTGAATCGTCGGATATCAAAAGATACCTGCGGTATGTAATTGGTCGATGGGACGAAATCAGATGATCGAGATAAACATGCTGTTTCTGGACATACTGGCATAGAGCTGGGCTGCTCACCGGTCATACCAATGATCTCACTCTTGACGTCATCTGCCATCTTGATGTCCCTAATGAAAGACAACATGACGACGACATACCAAGCAAACGCTTCTTTCTGTGACAGCTCCTTTGTCTGAAAATTCTAAAGAAATACCAAATATAGAGTATAGATATCGCATCGTTGCCTTAATGAACACTTTGTTAGAGCTATAAAAGAACAACAACTAGACTTTATTGATATTCTGTGAATTACAACAAAACATATGATACATGTAGACGTAAAGGAATAAGAGTTCAAATTTCCTACATATCTTAGCACTTTCAGAGCCCGTGGAATCATGTGCTATCAATTTCGCTCTCCCATTCTTTAGTGAACAAGAAAAAACACGTGAATTTCTATCATAGAATCCGCATCATGCTTTTCTCTTGGAGAAAGCAGCTCCTAGATGCCACGCGTAAGTGTTTTTAAAGTAGAACACCATTGATTTTAAATAGCCAATATTTTGGTAACATATGAAAAAGGATAGTATAGGGTACCCAAATATTGACTTTTCCAACCTCGCTGATCTAACAGAACGGAGTAACCCTGCATCAAAAATTACAATTTTACTACGTCATAATTCTTCATTATCGACTCCCCGGAACGCTATCAGCATGATGACGTCATTCTTTGAACAAGATCTGCAACCGAGCGAGCTAGCTACCGATACAATACACGTTCACGCATAGAGTTTGAACGAAATTACAACCAGTGATGGCCTCCGAACTTGCTTCAAAGTAAAGCCAACATGTTGGGAAACACACTAGGCCTTGACATCGACACTGGAGAGAATGATTCAGATGAATCTCTTTTTCAATAGTGATATTTATGATGGAGGGGGGGGGGGGGGGGAGGGGGTGGAGACGGAAGGGGAAGGAAAGAAAGAAATGACGATGACGACGGCCATACACACAGAGTCAGAGACGGAGGAGAAGGCGCAGCGGCTGTGCTACGTACCTCAGGCGCGTTTTGAGAACAGCATGCGAGTTTGTCCAGATTCAGGACGCTGTTTGTTAACACACGATAGCGTGCATCATCGGTACATGCCTTGATTTGCCTCAACGCTAAGCTGCATACTGTGCGCATCATTTTCTACGCCTCCAAACAACTGCAGATGGGCACGGTGGTTGTTTTGCGCTGTATGTAGTATGAGCAAGGAGGTGGGAGTTGCATAGCAAGCCGTACGGGTAGCGGACTACATTCGAGTACGTGCGTACGTGCATGTCTGGCTGGCTCGTAGAGCACTGATCCCTATGTAGCGATTGGTGATACAGCTGTATGTCTCGTATAATTCAGTCCAGCGCAGCCGCCAGCAAGCTCGCCAGCTAGCTAGCTAGCATTGCTTCGGCAGCGCTGAGATAAGACGCACGTGCGTAAGAGTAAAAAACGGCCGCGGCTGCAGGGATGTCAATTTCAGGATCGGAGCAAGCGCTAGCGTTTGTTAATGTGCACAAAACCAAGTACATGTACTGCGCTCGCGGGAAGCGTACGGACGGGAGTACATGTACTTTGTTGCAATGTTGCGCGGCGCGCGCCCAATGCCTATAGCTAGATCGGCAAAGATCGGCATATTTCACGACAGAATGACTACTTATCAATGAAAATGTTCAAAAGACAAATGTGTGTGTATCACTATAAGGAAATACTTAATTAATATAAATAATACAACAATAGGTATGAATCAACATTTGCACAGGGAATGCTCTTGAATGATGACGAATTTTGTGTACAATGCGTATGGCGAGTGTGCCTGGGTGTGTGATCTGTTCACATAATGACGTTTCAAAAAAGGGAGTCTGCCACTCACAGTTTCGCGGTAGATGCGGAGATCATGCACGGATGATTAGAATCGTTAATTTTTATATTCACATATCAGTGTGAGGCTGGAAATTAATATTTTCGTGATCTATACGTAACCAGCTTTCCGTAGATGTAAAAATTTACTATGTTTAGAATTTTCAATGGAGTTCTACTTTAATACCTGCGGTAAACAAAATGAATGCGAGACTTGCCTTGCTGACAAGAGAAATCTTGCTTTTAACTGCGTCAAAGTGGTCTTGAGGTGATAACGATGGGAGGACGTAATTAACTTCAATTTCGTGAAGCCGCTTGAGCATATCGACACGATTTTTGTTCTCAAGTTGACGAATCAACAGTTGGCGATATCCTCTGAATAGGTCCTGGATAATACAATTTGAGTATGTTCATTACGTTAATTATAATATAAACAATTCTCGTGTAACAACCAATGCTTACATTCAAAAGTTTTGGAGACCTCATCACGATAAACAAAATAATATAAATCATTCTTTTTCACTACTGACTAATCAACAGGGATAAGATAGTTGTTTGCCATCACTTAACTTTCTTAACACATTCTTTGAAAGTCATCGGATTCTATCGTCACGCTCGCATGCCTCATGCTACACTCCATTATTAGCGGAGACGTTTTTTTTTCATGTTCAGAGGGCGGTGTGGAGATAGGGGGTGGGGGTAGGGGGTCGTACAGGGAGCCCATTATGATCATATATCCCGTCAAACCTTTGCATAAAACAATACTCACAATCACACTTGTGTACGTGACATATTCATAGTGCAACGACCTTGACAGAGAATCCCTGCTATTCATATCACACTGTCTCGTATTTGTTAACTAGTGCATTTAGTTATTTGGGAGTTTTATTACATGATTTCATTTGTACATACCTCCTCGTTGAAACAAATTCACGAATGTGCTATAAATTTGATTCAGAGACTTTTTATTTGTTATATGTGTAATCAAATAATAGTGTGTTAATGGTATCGTAGCATCAATATGTAAAAGTCACAATTAGGTGTTATGCGTGCACTATCTGCATTTTAATGTTTGGAGCATATAAAGAGGGAGGGGGGGGGGGGGCTGTACTCCTGCCCCCTTCTGACTACGTTAGTGCGCCACATCAAATGGAGTAAAATATATTTACTTACTCTAAGGTGTCTTCTTTGTCGATCAAAAGAGAGGTTTGACGAATGTTTATCTGCCGGCTGTAGTAGTTGAAGTTCAAACACCTCATTTTGAAACTTCACTTTCTGATTCTTAGATGAATCGGACGCTTTTGTCTCTTTCTCAGTATTTATTGTCTGCAGGGAGAGCAGATATCATTGACATATGAAGAGCTTGTTTGCAAAAGGGGTTAATTGCAATATTCCTATGCAAAAGCAAATTGTCATGATATACTAGCCTACCATGTGAACATAAAATTGGGTATAAAAGATGTTTTTAATATTGTTTTGCAAAAGTTACCCTGGTGGATGTAGCCCTTTCTGCAAACTAACTGAAATAGATCTTACCCCTTAAGGAATCCTTGCCATTTTTGTTCACTTTTTAATCGAAATGCAAACTTGTCTTAAATTATAAAATTTGATGAAAACAATTATCTAACCCCTTTTGCAGATGAGCTCTTTATATAAATGTTAGCAATAAAGTGAAAATAAATTCGCTATTCTTCAGATAATATAAATAATAACATATATTTGGAGTAATTAGATATCCTGTTTCACGTATCACCTCTTTTTAAGTCACGATGGCTCTACCGAATTCTGTTCGTTTTGTCATATGCACCAAAGACTGCTTGGCAATGCATAATTTCTGGATTATTCTTGGTTAGCTAGAGCACGTAAAGACCAAGACTCTCCTTTTCTGACTTGAACTCCACTTAACGTTAAATGCAAAGGAAGATTTTTTTTTTTTTTTTTGGGGGGGGGGCAGGAAAGGAAAGTGACGGGGGTCATTTACAGCACTTTTCTACGAAAATATTGATTATAAATTTGCATCACAAAATTTAGAAACTAGCGAAGATGGTTGACTGTGAAATTTGATTCTCCGTTATGTACCTCCGCAACTGCAACGACATTATAACAATTACGTTAACACTGTTTCTCCTGAGCTGAGCTTGGCCTATGTTTGAAGACCTATTTCCGTTCAGACGTAACTACAAGTGCAACTAATAAGGTAATGAGTTCACAGCAATTGGCCACGACTAGGTGTAAGATGCCCGAGAAAAGCGGGAATTGTGATGAAATATTTAATTTGTACCCAACTCTTCAAGATTGTGACATCATATTTTTCAAGAATAGACGGTAAATGGTTTTACCTTTTTAATAAATTTGTGTTGCTCGTCGCCCTCTCTCTCTAAATCAGCCTTTGATCCTGAAACATAGTAAAGACGTCAGCATGACAACTTGAAAAAAGGATATGTAGAGAGTGGAAGGCACAAAAGATGTTGAGTGCTTTCACGTCAATTCACAATCAATTTTTCAACATAACCGTTTGTAAATAAAACATTCTTTTTCGTAATTGTTGAAATAAATATAACATCGTCTTGTTGCTCGATCCGCAATGACCTTTAACATTTGTCCTAGGTCTTCAAAAAAATGTATATCTGCTATTATTAGGTTGCAAGTACATTTCTCTGTAACATTGTTTAATTTAAAAAAAACTCGTGTTAAAGGATATGACATTATTGCATTTACAAGTATGAAAACGACATGATTTCGTGCAGTTTAAGCGCACTCAGCCCAATTTCAAGCTCATTATTTCCAGCCACCGCTATTTAAAATTGTCCTTGTTATAGGTTTGAAGGGTAATCTTCAGAGGAAATGGGAATTACAATGCAATATGAAAAACACACTTAACAATGAAGAATAAGCATTCAAATGCTGTACCTCTATGGTTCTTGTACACGTATATAGCTGTAATCACAAGCGCAATAAGAACGGGAACAATCAATGCCACCAAGGGTACGAGGTTCACCTGCTTTGCGTCTGTTTTGACTTCTAAAAATGAAAAAAAAAACACTTAAATAGATTGACTGATTAGCATTTTTCATTCTTGCAATGTTTTACAAAACATGTGGTGAAGAAACATATTATCTAATTGATGTTGGTGCAAGTGGGACATCAATTTTGCAAGCTTAATGTAATGCGTGAGCCAACATGTGCTTCAATTCTGCCAGTTTTATTTTGTTGATTGCGTGCTTAAAACAAAGTTGCAGAAACATAAACTAGATGAAAATCATACCACAGAGCCATAATGTAAACCTTATGAGATGTTTGTTGCAGGTAATTTATATGATTATCAAAATGGTATATATATATATTTTTTTTTTTAACTTTCAGGAATCTGTACAGATTTAAAGGCGTCATCCATGCAAGTACAGAGTCGTCTTTTGAATGAATATATTCGAGTTGGTGTTTACAAAATATGAACTTCAAAATCTTTGGTACCCCCATGCGCCTAGGGTAAGGACAGGGATAACATACTCAGATAGTATCTGGGGCTCATGTAGGAATCATGTGCGTCTACCGGGGCCCATATGTACCATGTTTAACCCATATGGGCCTATATAGTTAGTCCCACCTAGAACCCAGATAATAAAACCACATGGGCCCCATGTGGTTTGTATATGGGCAATGTGGTTTTATTTCCGGGTCGACTGAGCCATATAAAACCCATATGGGTCCCTTAAATGTTTTTCTTGAACTCACATGATAACTGGGATACTCATGAATATTCATGCGTGCATTAGGCCTATTGACGTATTGTCATATTTTTGTACATTTGAATAGATAACCGACACATAACTAGATAGAAGAAATGTTTAAACATACATTCCAATAACCGTTTTATAAAAAAGATAATCAATTAATTAATGCCACCTAATTGAGTCAGGACAACAATAGAAACAACAAAATGTTCATCTTTAGTTGTACTAACAAATATTTCTTATGTAAATTTCCGTAGTACTATATATATGGGAGTGAGTGTACTGAGCAATACGATGGGATCGATAAGGAAAGGAAAGGATAGGATAAGATAACATGAGAAAACATAAGAATAGAATAAGGATTATGTGTTCGTATGTAGCCTATTCAAGTGTGATTAGTCATGTGAAATATCATCCCTTCAATTTTTGGCCCATATCTGCTCCGGACGGGGTGTACGGTGCAAAATGTAGATGGGTCAAAAATGGGCCAAAAATGGTGCCCATATGGGTCCAGATCAACTCATATCTAGCCCGAATGGGCCCCAGATATTTTGCTATCTGGATATATGCACACGGATCAATACCCATATCTAAAACACTTCAAACCACCGTATCAGTAATATATCACCATGAAGAAACAATGACAATTTCAATTTACAAAGAAATTTTAGGCATACACCCAGTAGTAAGGATAGCGTGCTCCATCCTGTTAATGAACGAAAAACAAGTCAGACAAAAATCTTGGAACCAGACGGGATTTGAACCTGCAATCTACTGCTTACCGGGCAGCGACTTAACCACGCAAGCTATTTCTAGTTCACGGGTCAAGACACGATAACATGGAAACAAATACCCGAAAGAGTCTCATTTCATCTGACTCCTTAATATTCATGAGTAGTCCGCCGTAGGGACAATTGGGCTAGATTTTAGTGAAAGGGCTTTCTGGGGTAATTTCAATTTACAAATAAATTTTAGGCATTCACCCAGTAGTAAGGATAGCATGCTCCATCCTGTAAATGAATGCTTGACTTGTTTTTCGTTCATTTACAGGATGGAGCACGCTATCCTTACTACTGGGTGTATGGCTAAAATTTCTTTGTAAATTGAAATTACCCCAGAATGCCGTTTCACTAAAATGAAAATTTAATCGATAATAGAAACTATAATTGGCATTAAAAATGAAGAAGGGGAATCTCAGAGACATACTACACAAAAAGTTATTTATAAATGGCAATTCATATCAACTGTAGAACTATTCATTTGATTACGTTGGAGCATTTTATGATGTCACATGCCAGGAACAGGGCTTCAATATCATTATGTTTGCTAAATGCATACACTTCCTTTAAATGTGTGCACCTGTCCTGCACGGAAGCTCTTTAATGTAGGTTAGGTGTACACGTAAATGACAGTTTAGTGACCCAAGCGCGATCTACACCGCTATTGAGTTAGGTATTGCCTTGAAAAAATGCCCCCACAAACCCAAGAACCTCATCAATTGCTTCATTCTATATTCAGGTATTTGCCCTGAGTTATAGAGCCAGGATCGCACATACCCTCACAAGTCGGAAATATGCCATCGAACTGTCCGTCAGCCATGCACGTCACAATGTCACTGCCATTCAAAGTGTAGTCCTTCTCGCAAGTGAAGCTGCAGCTTGAATTTATAGGTACACTCTTATCATTCAAGCAGTCTCCCATCATCCCTGGAGGCAATGCATGCGACTTATTCATATAGCATCTGATTTCTGTGGATGTGAATATATATGGCACATGAGTTATAATTCAATATGATAAAAGTTTTGTGAATTAAGCTTGTAACCCTATTCCAGATATAATCCTGCTGTATTGTAATGGTATGAATTGATTATTAATAAGGTCACATGTGGCATACACAGTAAGATATACGCTGCCCACGGCATCAAATGTCTTTCCTCAACACTCTGCACAATTCTTTGAAAGGAAGAATGGTTTTAACAACAACATGGATTGTGTGTGAATTGTACCCCCAAAGCAGAGTTAGTTCACAAATCAGCGTTACTTACCTTCACACCTTGGAATTGATCCATCGAAGTGTCCATTCTCTGAACATTTCATAACTTCACGTCCTTTAATAATGTAACCTGCTTCACAGGTAAAGCTGCAATTTGTGTCGAGCGCAATCGTCTTGCCAGGAGTACACCCGTGAGATCGGCTTAGTAAATGTTGAGGGAGAGGCGGCAACGTGCAGACTTTGATTTCTAAAGAAGAAAAAAAAATACATTGCTATCCCTTTTACAAACAATTCTTGAAATACGTATTGCAATATTTACGATAAACATGTAAGCAGTATTTTGTCATAAATTGTAAGTGACGTCATGTAACGTTTGCGAACAGAGGTCTATAGTTTGTACTATTATCAACAAATTCAATACCTTTGCAATGAGGTATACTTGCGTCGAAAAGTCCATTTGCTTGGCATAGAAGAGTCTGATTTCCTTCCAACTGAAATCCGAAATCGCATCCGAAATTACACCGTGTTGCATAATTGATGTACGACAAGGGAAGGCAACCCTCAGAGGGTACAAGAGGCTGCGAATAATTTGGCATGAAGCATCCGCCTACAAGGAAAATGCAAAAAAAAAGGATTCTTCCTCTTAAAAATGTTCTTCTGATTCGTGAATAAAAGTGATTATTACGTTTCTCAAGTCTAAGCTCAATAAACTCAAAAAGTACTCCTCATGAGATCAGTAAAATAAAGATAGAAAAGCTAGGAAGAAGCTCTGACTGTACGTTTCTCTTTATCGTCTTATTCCGAAGAAACTATTTCTTCTTCTATGATAAATTGACATGTACTGTCAAAAACTCTTTTTACTCACCTATAGCTTCGACCGAACTGAAATTGGGCTGTATTTGTTTAGATCTGTCATGATTTTCATTGCTTGAATCATGGTTGTATGAGCACTTGGTACGTCAATACTTTCCCTTTGACTTTCGCATTATGGGATATATTTGTTTATGTTTATAAATATTAGGTTACCTGTCACGCTGAGATGAAACAAAGACGTAAACTCCTCAGTAAATATTGGTGAAACGATGTTGCATTCATATTTTCCACTGTCCGCCATCCTCAGAGCTGATATGTGAAGATCTGCTTGGTTCTCAAAACTGAACCTTCGATCATAGTTTTCAGGATCTACTGCATTGTCTTTTGGATAGAAGGTCAAGAACGGGATGTTGGAAGCGTTGATTTTCCATTTAACGGTCTCTATATCTGTTGTTGGAGATGGGCATTTCAAGGTGATAGGGCTGTGAACTATGCCGTGATAAATGTTGTCTCCTTCTCCTCTTGTGAATTGCACTGTGTACCGAGGAAACGTAAAATAAAGTGAGATTATCGTGAGAAAACATATGCATATGAAAAACTTGTCTTGCGGTCATTTAATTTTCTTTGTCAAAGTTTTTGTTATAACATAATGAGTATTGATTCTGTTATGCCGGTCAAAGAACGTCAAGCTTTTTTTTTATAGTTACAATACACACAAGAATCAACGTTTACACACAGTATACACATGGCAATTTGTGCTCACTGGATCTATACACGCATAGAGACTGGAATTGCAAATATTTCACATAATTCATTTTCAATTGACTTAATACTTTTGTATTATTAAAACCTTTCCGTACATGTATCCTCATAGAAAGTTAAAAAGAAAAGGTACTCACCCATATCCAAATATGGGTAAATGTTTTTTTTATAAACTAATCTACCAGTATAAATGATGATGTCCATGATAATCTTTAACTTTAAAAAAACATATTAAAACCGACAATTAAATCAGATTATCCAAACTGCAGACTCCATTTCTCAACAAGGTGGTCAAAATTTATTTCTCTTCCGATCAAGCTCGTTACCATGGTTCATAATATATTTCATGCGAGCAATCTCAAAGTAATGGCTTGATGATGCTTTTTTCGAAATTGTTATATTGATAGGGCAAAACTTAGTTATATATGAATGGTCAGAAAAGGCATCACCTGTGTCATTCACTGATCTCGTGAACTTGAAGTTGTGTGATATCATCAATACATTGATTATAACTGTGTTGTTCTTTGCCATCTATGACATACGTGTCTTACTTTTATATACTTCACCGAAAGACAATGTGTCTTCTTAGCACGTTTCATTGAAAACAGTCATTGGCTCATTAAATGTTGGCTAAATAAATGTATAATTTGTGACCTGTCACCACAAAACGACCAATAAGTCGCAAGGGAGTTTCCACGTAAACAGCTGCAACCCTAAAAATAGCTTGCTTGGGATGGAAAAGTCGATTTTAAGTTTTTGGTATTTTCTAAAAGTACAACTCTTGATCTTCCATCTATCAAAATTTGAGATTAAAATGATAAATAGATATATGTTTTTTCATGGTTTTAAAATGATAACTTTTTTCAGACCTTGAAAAAAAATGTAACTTTGCTGAGATTGTCCTTATCATAATCAAGCTCTCAAACAACTGAGCATAACTTAAAGAATATTCAGTGTTAGACATTGAAACTTTGCAGTAGTGATGATTGATACCTTGTTAAAAATTGAGCCAAGTTTCAGCTCAAACCCATTTTTCCTTAATAGTGGTTGCTATGGGGTTTTAATTGCACCTTTTTGTGCCAAGGACAATGGCGCACGGTTCAGCACTCTTGAATGAACCCCTTTCTTTAGAACCTGTAATCTCTGTTATCCAAGTGATTAGTGCGTCTGACACCTTCACATTCTCTCCGTAATTTGAAAGGGTTAATTTGGTCCATACAAGTTGAGTTATATACCATTTTAAAGCTTAGAGTATAGGCTTCAAAGCTGCATAAAAAAACAACAAAAAACCCCGACTTATTGGTCTTTTTGTGGTGACAGGTCACATTTGGTCTGACCCCTTCTACACCATACTCTCTCTCTCTCTCTCTCTCTCACACACACACACATATACATACATACACATGATATTGTCGGGAAAGCGTGAACCGTTGTCCATTATACACTGTCAATTATAATGGCAGCAAATATATTACTAACCGGTGAGCATTAAAATGCTGAGTATGAACATAAACCCCATAGTGTTGAAGATCCTTGTGTCATATATGGGTGTGATCTGAAAAAAAAGAGAAGAATAACAAAACCTTGAAATTACTAAAATGGAATCTACAATTAAGGAAATATTGGTTAAAGTAGCATTACATCAAAAAAATTGTCATTCAGATTATATCTAAAATATACGATGCCTTAACACGTACAATGCCGTAGTAGGGTGTTCGTGGAGCCTAACAACATTGCCTTCTATTGCATTGTTATGCCCAACAAGACGAGGGAGGACGTGTGCTATTGAACATGCTAATGATTGTTGCGTGCAACGTTTGAACTCACGAAGCGTCTCTTTCCTTACCCTGTCCATTGCCATCTAGACATAATCTTATTCTCAGTTTGTTTAGAGTTCACATTGAAAGAAAAATCACTGCAATAAAATGCTGCAAAACTGGCTGCAATATAGCGTATTGAAAAATTATCAAATACTAACATGTCTATTAATCAACTTCTCGATCCACGGTGTGATTTACGTATGTACAGAAATATTATTTTGCAAAAGGAGGCTATACTAATCAAATTTTCTTTAAAAATGCAAATCAATTAAACAATGCTTGCAATTTTCGAACATTTCTAGGAATATTACAACCTACCTTCGAGTCATAAGATGATGATCCGCGTGGCAATATTCGATTACACCGTTTTTGGTACGAAATTGTAGCTTTTCAAATAATGCACACCACGTCCAGGCGAATGCCACGTTCACCTACACTTACCACTGTGCGTACATTGATCCGACAGCCCACGTTGAATACAGGTAGCAGAGCGTATCGATCAAAGGTCATGTGCACTTTATTGATACAAACTTATTACAGGCACCTCATTCACGATTTTATTATTTTTGAATTTATGTTACTATGGATGAACACCTTTTGAGCTCCTCATTAACCATTTTCATGATGATACAATGAACAATGAATATAATATTTTGAGTTTAATGATTTACTGTTATGTTTATAATATATGCATTATATGTATATACACATATTCATAGATCAATTGACTAAACTATTGAAAAAAGACCAGGAACCAAATAACGGTACTTGGTACACTACTCTTTATATAAAAATATCGACTATCTTTTGAAACACAAACGTGCTTACGACAATCAGATTCATAACAATGATTTATGCGTTGTGTAAAACTTATTACTCATTTTCAGATAAGTAATGGTCATGACACCTCAACATCAAGATAAGTTTCACTTCCTCATTGCTGCCACGTTGATCACAGTAACTCCAAATGTGCCATTAATCTCCTCCTCCACATGCACTCTGTGTCATTTAGAAACCCTGGGATAGTAGTTAGGAGAAACCCACGAGCCAGCCTGTCTTTAAGGCTGATAGGCGCATTTCTAAACAAAGGCTTTGGTTGCAGTGGATTAATAACAGCTCCTGCGTTTTCATGATCCTAATCATGATAAGATGAATTCCAATGACTAACCATTTGAAAATCCCAGTCCGTGGTGACAGCGATGACTTGAGTCAGATCAACATTTCAGAGCAATAGCTCCAATGAATACATGGTTAGTGTTATATTTACTTACTGTTTTTCTTGGGAACTACCAAACAACAATAGGATTGATGAATGTCACCTATGATAATATCCGTGGATATTTTTGGACAAAATTGAAATGTAGCTTCCATTAGAGAAAAATGCGAGTCGTATAGGTTTTACATTATATGTCTATTCTGATCGTATGACGCAAACGCTTGAGTGATAATGAGATGGTTGCTGCTCCGTGAATTGAGCTGGACATCCGGCAGCCCTGGATTGCAACATCCCCGGGGCTCGAAACGAAATATGAATAGAACAAAACAAAACCAGAACATCTACAAATGTTAGAATTCTGTCTAGGTAACCGCCCTCATCCATCATCTGGAGAACAACACCCTGTTTTTTGTCGGATGATACATTAATCGAAGTAAGGACTGATACTCTCGCATCCAACATTACCAGGAAAACTCCTTTCTCGCGTATTCATTATTGAAATATATTGACCTGTTATATTTTCATCCTCACTTGTGATCGCGTCTGACTTTGAACACGATGCATCAACATCTCCATCGCAGACTCACCGCTGTGTTGTTCATCATTGCTTCTGCAGGTACACATAGATTATTTTGATACAAATAGTGTTGCAGTGAAATATAAACGCTGCGATTTAATTCATACATGGTGAGTCAAAATTAGTGTGAAACAATATATGATATATGAATTAGTTTATTTTTCTGTTCATTTCCTGAGTTTTCAAGTGTTTGTTTGAAGTTCATCATGCATTACAATAACCGTGCTCTATCATCGGGCCATCCATGATCTTAGTATTGCGTGGTACAGTATACTTTATATCCTTTAACTACCCAAATGATAGTGGATTCAATTTAAACTGTAAATTGTTCACATTGTCGCCCTCTTTTGTAATTTTATGTAAACCATATATTTGGATATTAGGCTTTGTGCTAACTTCACTTAAAGCTGCCACACACCGCTATTGCAATAACTTGAGTGTTCGATCACATATTTTGTCCTGTTTGATTTTTCGCCTTTAGGGTGGTTGACTGGGCTTGATGCTATCCTCAGAGAAAGTGTCGTAGATGTTGCAGAGCATGGAAGTATCAGACTGCCATGCAATCCCTCATTGGAAACAAATTCAAGTTTTTCCATAACATGGAACAAAGATGGCAGGGAAATAATTCGATGTGGAATCAGCTGCTCAAATACAAGCATTCATGAATATGAACTTGTTGTCCATCGAGAGTCCAGCTCAAGTTGTTTATTGATTAGCAATGTGAGCGTGCACCATGCTGGACACTACAGCTGCTTGGTGTCAAGTAAGCAGACGCCAAAGTGGAAATTTGTTGAGATCAGAGTGATAGGTAAGATCATAATATGAGTATATATATTGTACCGATACGTATGGAAGTTGTATGTGTTGCACATATGTGTCACCCACAAATAGCGTAATTGTTACATATACAATTGCTACAGCATAAAATTATGTCATCGTATAGTTGCATTCGCTTGCAACAGTTCTTTAAAATAGATTATTCCCATGAGTTGGTGATATGAATGAACTTCAAAGTTGGATTAAGATATTCACCTTGCACAACGTTATACTATTGGTCATTGAATGGAAGAGAAATTTGATTGAGGAAAGCATACTTACACAATGTAGACGGCCCCGATTCGTTTTTTTTTTTTTTACCGTACTTCTGATTTGGCTTCTATGCTATTGTGTATGTCATGTCTTATTTAAGAAATGTGTATTTACATTATTTTCATGATGTACTTTTCGGTTGACTTTAAAAATTCCCGCTTTGCTCCGATTTCCGTTTATTCTCCAATTAAAACAACAAGGGGCAGCAAAAGTACATTTCGAATGTTAACACGGCGTCATCACTATTCCCTTTAATTCCAAGCTCCTCAAAAAAGACTGGTCATTAAAGACGGACAGACAGGCGAAACATACACAAACAACAGCACAGTGCAAGTTCTTGAAGGGATAGAGAAGACATTGATATGTGAGGCAGAGGAGGGCTCCGATGATCTTCCTGTTCACCTCATCTGGAGTGACAGCGATTCAAGTGACTCTCATCCATTCGCTGCTCTTAACCAAGGCTCCATGTCAACTCCAAGCAGTAACACAGCTTCACTATCTTTCACACCGTCGCACATTGATAATGGGAAACACATTATCTGTGACACCACTCGTCCTACCGTTGGGGAAATCTCGACCGAGGTTAACATTGAAGTACAAGGTAATAAGAACATATACGTTTTTGAGGTCGATGTTGCATAGTGGCACAACACAAGAACAAGCATGACGGTATGTTAAGGAGGATTATTTAATGGGCAAGCTATAAAACACAGCGAAAATAACATAGGCACCTGAACAAGAAGTTGACAATCTCACAAAAATTTTGATGATAACCTTAAAAATGATATTACATCAATGTTGGTCGAAAAAAAATTGAATGTTGCCGAAATACATAAACTTTAAAGAACCCGTTTGTTGATTATCAGAAAAAGTGCGGCGTTTTGTTTGTTTGATTTATGTGCTCTACCTGTGAGAAAACACACGCTAGGTACGTGAAAGGTTTAGATGAATGTACCACAAAACTCTGGCAGTACTTGCTACTTGTCTTTTTTCTCTCGATTCAGTTCCACTCGAAGGAGTCATTTTTCGCGACGCAACTACTAACATTACATACGGCCACAATGACACTCTTTACATTACCAATGACACACCCCTGACAATGGTCTGCGAAACAGATACAGCTGTGCGACCTGCTGTAAGCTTTCGATTGGACTCGAGCTTTTCCGCGAACAATTCGTCTCACCCCTCTCCTTTTGCCGTCATTGATCAGGACACGGATGTTTCCTTGATTCATGTTCACTCCATCACGTTCCGTTTTTCACCGACACCAGTTTACCATGGAAAAACAATTTCGTGTACCGGAACCCAGGATGGAATCATCAACGTTAACCTTTCTACGAGTATTACGTTGAGTCTTACTTTGAATGCAACAGATATTATTCGTAAGTATGACATTTAGCAATAGTACATTAAACTACATCTGGTAACCGTATTAGATGTTTGTAAGATGAGTTATTAGGAATAAAAATGATTCACATACAAATAAGTGACCCTTATATGCAAATGTAATGTATAAAACGAATTCGAACTTGGTTTAATTTGAGTTAAATAGGAACTGTGTTCACATTTGAAACACAGGAAGCTGATGCTTGGCTGTTTGATTTCACATGCAAGTTATGAATGTGAAAATTTAGGCAAAATTCATAATAAAAAGTCAAAATACATGTTCATATTACATTTGAGTTTGCCCACATTTTGTGACGTTTGTTGCGTCGTGAAGCTGGAACCTTGTGGAAATATTTTGAAAATAAACGTCAATACTAATTTGGTGTAACTCTTTCATGTGTAATCCAAATATGCTATATACGTATGTTTTCGAAATATCATGCCATGTTCATGTCATGAATATATGTATTGTGTGTGTCATGTTATATTTGCGCTGCAATTATCTAACACTACGTATTCAGCGTAATAGGTGGTATTCCTGTTTTTCCTTTGTCATTTTCGACACTCCAGAAGGCTTCAACTTTTTCAGCAAGTGGCATAACAACTTGATTATAGGACTGGTTCTCTCAAACTCACTCGTCATTGCTTGTTGCTTCGCTATTCTCGTTTCAAGAAGAGCGCATGGTATGATTCCTAAGATACGTATTTCATGAATGTGAAAAATCTTGAAGATAAAAAAACATCCCGCTCCTATTTTGACACAAACTTTAAATCAAACACTATGGGTTAATAACATGAAACAATAGCAACTGATAATATGTGACGATAAGTAAGTGAAAAAATACCATACTTTACCAGAGCTGTTGGTTCTTTGAAGTATTAAACAGGGTTTGTACGTATCTGTAAAAGAGTCACGACTTATTACATATCACTGAATAGTGTGGAAAAGATTATCTGACATATTTTAAACTGCGACAAGTTTTAACGTGTTAGTTGAGGATGGGGTAGGTACTACGCTTCAACAGCCTCAAAATAAACCTAATACATTCCAGAGTACAATTTGTTGTATCCTTTACTGATAAAAAACAAAGGTTGTGTATTGATGATTTATCACACTATTTCAGCCTATCAATACTAATATCTTATTATTGCATTTTGAACACGTATGTTCCCTACAGGTCAGGCTAATTTAGAAGAAGACCGATGTACACATACCATTCCACATGCAGGCATCCATGTGGCTGGCAATGTTCAAGAGACCCAAGATTTGGTAGGTTTCCGTTATGTTCATATTTTAGATCACCTTATGTATGTGTATTATTTTTTAGAAAAAAATAAGATTGATGATGTTAGTTTTTATAACTGCTCCGTCATTCACTTCTGGTAGGTGTTTTAACAATTGAAAATATTCCATGAAAACTTAATTTCTTAAAAAAATATTATGTGTATGTTTTGCAGTTAATAACCATTATGGCTGAAAATGAGTACTATTGTTTATATAACAGAATTATGACGACGTACGTGACGACTATCCTGTTGCCCTGCCTGGATACCAGGATCAGGAATCTCACATTTCATCTTCTACTGACGCTACAACTTCGTCATTGTCCGATGAATCTACCTTCACTGTCCATCATTTCTACGAAAATGACCAACGCCATTCCTTGACTGATGACGAGTACATGGCAATGGGGGCAATACAAAAGGATGCTTCGGCAGAAGTAATCAAAACCAGTCGTTCACATGAGGATGTTGTTTCTGGTAAGGAGACAAATGATACTAACAATTCTCTGAGACGTGGTGTCCCCAAACCTGATCTGTTGGAAGATAAAGATGGGTACATGCTTCCGACCTGCCATTTGCAAACACACGAGTTTCATTCAATGTAATTAACGAGTCAGGTGTTTTTTGTCTGGTTTCCTCGCACATGTCAGTCATATAAACGGGTTGGACAGTACGTGAAATATAAGAACAGGACATAATCCAAGAGTACCACGCATCCGACGGTTAATTTTGTCGACAATATAATCCATTAATAACATTTTTGTTGGTGTTGTTGTTGTACTGTATACATCAATTTCCTATTGGTGTATGATTGTTTACGTGGGATTTGGGCACGAGAAGAGGCCTTTATAGTTTATTACAGTTAATACGACATTTACTGGTCTTCGGAACGTTAACAAGAAAGCCAACTATCTAAACAATAGGACATATAGCATAAAAAAAATTCATTGTGGTCACTGTTAAGCATGTTGATGTTATTTCTTTATTGAAGCCACCTCGTCCCCTGGGCAGTATTTGCAACATGCTAGCAATCTTTTAATTCAATGAATTGATAAGTGATCTTTTATGTGCTTACACTCAAATGTACATGTACATAATTATCGTTTCTAGTACTATATATACTGCGTCTAAAATAATGGATGTCCACAAAGTAATAATTCCACATTCCGGCTTTGCATAATCTAAATGTAGGTCACCATATGCAAAGTAACTTTTATATTATCTTAGATATTTTTATAGCTAGTATAATGGATGACTGAGTTCTATATTATTGATGGTGAACTTACTTAAGCGAATTTTCTGCAAGTTTGGATCCATCCAAGTCAGTATTAACTATTTTTTCTGAGAAGTTACAAACCATGTCAATGAAGTAGAATGAAGGACGATGAAGGACGGACAGAAGAGAAGGAGGAAAATGAGATGAGAATGAGAAGAAAGAAGGAGGAGGGAAGAGGAGGAAAGAGGAGGAATGAGGAAAAGGAGGAAAAATGAAAAATGAAATGAAAAATGTCCTCTTCTTCTTTCTCTCCAAGTCCCATCTTTCCCTACCCCATGATCTGCATATTTTCATTATCCTGCTTCTTTTTCCCTGCCTTCTGTGGATGTTGAAAAATATTTTCACACGTAGTTTCACCAAAAAAATTGAAAAATGAACAAAGCCTGCATTACCTTTGACGAACCTAAACATGTCTTTCTTTAACTCTTGCATAATGTATGTTTTGAAATGTCCATGTAAAGAAAGTAGTCATGTGTGATAAAAGTGATACCAGTTAGGTATACAAAGATAATGAGATGTCCATTAATGTAGAAAACATTTATAATATGCAAATGCACAAATCTTAAATTCAATTCATCGATTACTCTATGGAGGCATACGTCGCATACGTTTACACATTTACTCTTATTTCAGTAATTTGCATACTATCCTGAGCTAACAACAAAGTTTGTGTCACATATATACCATAAGAAATGAATGCAAGATTTTGTGCGGCGGAGCTTAACAAAAGCAAATAATATAAATCATAGATTACACTAGATCTCACTTGGAATGAAGAGATTCGTATAATATAAAACACCACATAATATAATGCATGCCTTATATTCTTTGTACATTGTATATGTATATAATAGGTCATCGTCACAATGTACATGTATTTAAAAGCAGCTTCATGTTGAATAAAAAAAAATACTTTTGTTTTAAAATAAATCACTGTATAAAGAAATGTCATAGTATCTTGACAAGTTCGCAGCTTTATACAAAGTGAATTTAGTAAAGATATGAATGCTGATGTGGACTTTATAGATGTATATCTACTTTTCCACTGTGTGTCACAAGTGTAGGGTATTAACATGCACATTGTAGTGTGATTGTACTAGGTTTTGGTTCTTATTCGATTTATTTTCTTAATAGATCTGAAAACAGCTTTCCCTATACAAAATAGGGAGTGAAGAGAAGGAAATAGTGATATAATTAGTGGAGGGGAATGGAAGATTTGCGCAGTACCCTCGGGATCTAAATTCCACCAAGTAAAAGGCGGCAGCAAGCCAAAACAAAAAAATCTCACCTCTTCCCCCTACTAGCTCCCCACCCCTCCTGCGTAAAATATATTAAACTCTTCCAGATCTGACACTGCATAATTAAAGTTTCATTTCAAAGATAATTAGATCCTGGCTCGAAGAAATAAGCTAAGAAAAAAAAAATGGCTGGACGTTTGGCTGGCTGGATATCATTCTTTTAAGTAACATATAAGTATTGCTGTATTTGTCAAACATTGACCTAGCGTCTGAATTTGCTATATTTTGTGTCGTAAACCAATTTATGCTTTTGACTATGAGCCTATTGCCAGCTGTAATAGCCCTCGTAGTCATAACAGACAAAGTACACAATTAACGTCGAATTAAGGTTTGAATGAAAAAAAAAGAAACATTTAGTTTTGAAAGGTTTCACGAAGGATCACTTTCATGACAAATCTTCCCTTCATTGTCTCGCGTTTCCCCCAAGATGAAAATGAACCATAGAGGCATTGCAGGAGTACGGCATTGAAGTGGTAATTATTGTTCATGCTCGCAATTTGGAAAGGCTTACTTGGCACAAGCCATGGTAGCTTTTCACACCACACAGTGATTGGTTACCTGAGCGGCTTACCGCCAAACCACACACTTTGCGTTTCAATACGCCAAATAAAAGTATACACTAGTAGCTAAAAATGGAATCATTCAAACAAAAGCAGGAATTGATTTTACTTATAATGAAGTTTTGACGGAATGAAGTCATTCACGTTATTAGTACGGTCTACTTCAGCTTCCTGCCAAGTGTCTTGTCAATTCCAACTTGGGATTTTCTGTCTTCTGGTTACAGGTTTATACTAATTCTTGACCTTTCGTTAGCTATATAGCGCCCTCACATAGCTGCCTTTATAAATTGTTGTGTCGAGCTCGATCATGTCATATATCGGGGGACGATGACCATATTTGTATTTCCATAAATCCGTGATTGTTCTAAGATAAATGTTGATATATTTTTTAGTTTGTTTTTAGTCTCCGAAGATGTACGATTAATTGAGCAGCGTGTTAAAAAGAGAAATTGAAAAGAGAACCTTGTTTGTGTATTTTGTCTGTTTTGTAAAACGAAATACGACTGACATGGGATGGTGTCGTGTGTATATACATGGGGGATGTGTGTGTGTGTGTGTGTGTGTGTGTGTGTGTGTGTGTGAATGTGCTAGCGTGTGAGTTTGTGTGACTTAATGTTATTTAGCATGATTGAATGAACAGAAATCCCTGACACTACAATGAAGAAGCTTATTTAACCTGCTTTGCAATAAAATCAAGCTACGAGTTGAACTCGTTTTGCAAGAAAATTGTAACCCCCCCCCCCCCCCCGTGTACACAGTGATGCTCGTTTAGACTCAAACTACACTCTTCTTTCCGACATACGCGAGTCTTTCAGGTCCAATTGTCCAAATGTTACTGCGTTTGATGTTTTACGGACAACTTTTCATTTTAAAGTTTGACTTTTTCCATCACCTCAGTAAAATGTAGGTTATCGTTGGTGCACAGAAAAGGGTGAATAAGTACCAATACAAACAAATTAATCATAGTTTCATTGATAAATGTTTTTGTTGAGATTTGATTTACTGGAAAAGTTGAGCGCTGCTAGCTGCAAAAAGTACATTCAAAGAAATTGATACTTATGTCATTTCTTTTACGTGTTCAGTGGTAATGTGATGAATCACTTCCTGGAGTACCGTTAAGAGGAAAGTTTGTGTACACAACAAGAACTTTCGAAAGGTAATTCGCATTGATTAAAATGTAGGGTGTTATGATTGATTAAAATATATTGCGCATTGTCTCAAGACTCTCAGATTCCACATTTCCCTTCTACGATACCTATCCAACAAATCAATGTAAATATGCAATCAAAAGTCCTGAGAACACTTTTTAGCTGGTCGAGATTGCAGTACACCAGAGCGTCATTTTCATTAGAACGTAGACGGCGCTATTCCTCTTTGTGATGTCTGAAGTAGTGCACGCACCTTGAAAGTAACTGAATGATATGCTACAACCTGTAAAGCGGAGATAAAATTGAAATATTTGTCATATGTTTTTGAAAAATAAATATATACATGTTTGATCCCTCCGCACTTAACTAGCAGGGTGACGCAATACAATGTTTATATTGCATCATCACTAGCCTTTAAAAGGAAGTTCGCCAAGAGGATAAGTTGGTTTCAATAAAAGCAAAAACAAAAGAATATGATTATCAATAAAGATTTTGACGAAAGTCCGTCAAGAGTTATAAAAGTCAAAATCTTTTGAAATATTTATATTGTGACGTTATGTGCGAGCTGTTGTCCCAAATGTTCTGTGTTGTACGATGCCAAAGCTTGGTGATGCATCCTTTAAAAAAAAATGATAATTTTCAAACAAGTTCGTAAAACGATACATGGAAACGCATCTTGCACGTAACGTCACAAACTTAGAACTTCAAACAATCGTAACGTTCTTATCCTTTGACTGATTGTTATTATACATTCAAATTTGTTTGCATGCTACTGCGTTTTATAAATCTAAATTTTTGGGGGAGGTTATGATTGGATAATGTACAGCTCATCGTATCTAGGCTCCTAGGTACCGCATTTCCTTGTTACGATACTGATCGAACGGATCAATGTAAATAGACAAATATGTGCTACAAAATGAGCGCACATCGAGGTTTTCCAGATTGCCGTACACCAGAGCTTCATTATCATAAGGACATGGAACGTAAACGGCGCTTTCCCTCTCCTAAAGTATTGTACGCACATTGCAGTAAATCAGTGATATGTTTTGCCCGTAAAACAATGCTGAAATTAATTTATGTGTCTTCAGTGTTTGAGTAAATAATATGAACACGTCCCCTCCCTCAATATCTTACAATAGCGTAAATAGAGTAAGGGCAAACAAATATGTACAAGAGGTCCTACACACAATACCTCTGACTAATAACATATTATTCAATATTCTGATTAAAACAAAAAAACTTTTAACACAATTTTTACACGTCCCCTTAAAAAACAATGGAGAGGCTTATTATTTAGAAAATGTAATTGCGATTTTTCCAATCGATATTCATAAAATGAATATAAAACACCAAGAAATTGTTTTTTAATCAATATTTTTTTTTATTTTGATATTTTTCTTTTCCATGTCATCAAAGTAAGACATATACTAATATTTGGTGGCGTTAAGAAAGAAAAGAGCAAACATATCAACATAGACTAATCCATCCAATTTTTTTATGAGATTAGAGCAGCCGTGTTTGTTCTACAAGGACATTTAAGAAAATTGATACTCATGTCATTTGTCATACTCTCTTTCAGAACTAAGAGTGATGAATAACTTCCTGGAGTGCGTATAATGAGAAGGTTGGCGGAAACCTGTCTATACGACAGCTTTCGCTAAGTGATCAGGTGTATTTCAAAGGTACGGCATTATCAGGAGGTAATATCTTGCCCTTTCCATGTGACAATGATGATCTAACAGATCGATATACAAGTTTGTTTAAATTGATCAGTCTTAAAGATGGATCAAAGAATCGATGGGATTTCTGTTGAAGATTGGTTCTCACGAAACAGCTAACCTTGTACCAAAACAACGTTTGGACAATTTATTTTGAAAGAGACGCAAGCAAGTAATTGTCAAGGATCATACTCTGTCACAGGGTAGTGTTATGAATGACTTCGAGAAGTACCCTTCATGGTAAGCCAATATCACGGATTGGACTAAATTTGTTCGAGACTGAATATGGAGAGTGATCACTCAAGACATGATGAAAACATTCTAATGCGCCATTTTTTTCTCATCTCCCGGAGTAAGATTGTCCGTCGAAAATTGTCTTCACCTTATTAATGCATTGGATAGACTCAAGAGCTCAATATTTAACACGTTTCTTTCTTTAATTTCTCTTTCATTTATTCAATTCATTAATTTGTCTTTAAATATTTGTGATGTGTTCTAATTGTAAATGTGTATTAACTTGTAAATCATATTATTTGTTAGATTGTATTAAGCCAAATACGCTTCATATTTTAGTTGCAATAATTAAATGAATCAACGAGTACACATCTGAAAGAAAAGAGTTCGTGACGCATGGCTATGACAAACGATCACCGCTCCTTGCTGTCCCCCCTTTTTTTGTTATTGATATCTTTATTTCGTTTTTCTGCAGAATCACACTCAATCGTCAGCACAATCCGTCATAGATAATTTCACGAATTTGTCGGTAAAACAATGAATATAATTTTTACAAACAGGTGATAATGTTTTGCTATTTCCTATTTTTAAACAAAACTTAATGTGTGGGATATTTTTGATTACACACGCTCACTAAATCTATTTAAGATTAATTTCGTTGCGCCTCTTAAGCTAACTCATAAACGCGTTCGATCGCATACTACAGAGTGCCGTAAAGTGGCTACTCTCGGTTACCTTTTATCGTGTCGTTAAGACAGATTACACAGCATGCCTCGCAAAACAGCGGTGGATCTATGATTAAGAGATGGGGTGGTGGTGGGGAAGAGGGGGGGGGGGGGGGTGTTGACCTGCCTTAAATAAACCCAAAAGGAGGTGGCAGGCAATGATAAGGACAATGAGCAATTTAAATATGTTGCCCGAACACAAGGAGGGTGATTTTTTTTGCGCCCCCGCCTGGATCTACCACTGAGACAAAAAGAAAGTATGTGTGCATATGCTTGCATGTTCTAGTATGTTTCAGCGAAGAAATTAAACTTATCCCTCCAGATTTAGTAATAGTGCGGTATGGGCTTGCAAAAATGTGAATGACGAATCCTCTTCTCAGTTTCGCGCGCTAATGGAATGAAAACTGCAAGAAAATGCACATAATACACCAACGCATCTTCGTTTCTTGTTGCAGATTTTTTTTTTTTTTTATATTGAAGTGAAGGATTATCATCTCATAAGAAACCATTTCCGAGTGAAGTTGGGAAAGGAAATGTGGATGACAATACACAGCGTAATCATGCTAACCTTGGACGATGGGAAGAGGGAAAGAGAGGGGTAGAAAGAGAGAGAGAGAGAGAGAGAGAGAGAGAGAGAGACAGACAGACAGACAGAAGGGGGGGGGTTCATTGAAGGAAGCGGTTGTTTGAGATAAATAATATACTTCCCTATTTAATGCGTTGTATTAACAGGAAGGACGGATAGAGTATAATTAATAATTTACGGATGTGTACACGGATTTGTCCATTTTCATAAAACAGATATTGCCGAAACATTGCTCAAGCGTCTGTTTGTATCCCTGACACTGTCACTTAGTTTTCCCTTTTGAGACCAGGCAGAAGCAATGTGCGTTGCTGATGCAAAAGAAGACAGATATCAGCATTTGATATCGTATGCAGGCTCATAATTCAAACTCAAGCGCCTTTAAGACGGTTAAGATGGGATTTGCACATTCAAATCTATGTACACAGTCATATCGTGATGACGATAGTTACGTTTAGTTCATCATAAAGCAGCAGCCAAATCAAGCCCCTTCATAGTAATACTTTCGCATGGAAGAAGATATAAATAAAGAATACATTTTGGAGGACTATAGTATTTGGAGTAGCGAATGTAGTAAAAGGTATATACAAATATACACTTTCTCTCAACAATATCTTGTATATTCTACAGCAGGCTCAACAGTGATTATTCCAGCATGTGAGCGCTTGTAGGTATGTAAAGTATTTGCAACAAGTATATTAAGCCCTCAATTCAAATCAAACATTTTGTTTGAATACACTGGTGTGAAGGGTTTCTGTTCTGCACCTTTAAGACCACAGCCAGGTAGCCGTTCATGGCTGTTATCAGGAAAATCAATATTGGTAAAGTACATCATCAAGAGGCTCAGACTTTCAAATATGTGATGTATTAAAATATATATAGCACGCATTTCGAACCTCTTGCTACTTCATGATATAAACTAGCACTATTCATGTTAATTTAGTTTGATAATATTGATAGCAAACTCGAATAAACACTTGAACTTTTTTTTGGCTCGTAACCACAAACCCCAAATGTAATAAACATGAAATATTCAAGGCCGCTTTGAAAAGTAATTCTTGGGAACATTTACTGTAGAGAACATAATTTGTATTTCCTTCTTTAGGCGACTTCCTCTTTCATTTCATTTCATTTCGAGAAAATCAACGTATTATATAATATGTAAATTTTGACTCGGCAATAGTTCTTTCATTTTGGGGACCTTAACATAATTTCATTCGATCATATCACAAAAGAGATTACACTATTGGTGTCTAATTTGAATTTATTCACAATTGTTATAAACTATTTCTATGATGTCCCTTTTTCGGTACAGAAAGGGTTGAAGGGTGCTTTCTTTACGTTTAAATGCATGAGTACATTGCAACTGACGGACTAGTTCACTTAGGTAGCGTGACGGTTGTGAAGATAACCAATATAACAAAGATAGCTTATGTATATCAAGATGCCAATGATAATTTACAATATATGATAATCTGTGCGACCAAACAAAAATTTCTACACCTGTTTTTACCTTCTCGGAGTCGGGCAAATTGCCGGGTTGCATAAACACTCAAAGACCGTACACATTTGTCTTTCGTCCAAAGTTCGTAATCAATATGATAAGGGGGCACTTGAGTTTGCTTCCACAAATAATGATAGTCCTGCTTCTCCACGTCGTTACTCTCCCTATATAAGGTGTCCCTCAATAACAACCTGCACCAGGTGTACATTACAACATATTAGGGGTACAAACCAAAGCGAAATATGTAGAGGGGAAATAGGGAAAATCTACAACAGAGAAGGAATATATGGAGGGAGAGGATAGGTTGAGATATAAAGGGGATAGTGAAAAAATGGTTTGGATTAGATTACAATCGTATACATTTACACGCAACCATTCAAAAAGCCAATGGAGAAAACACTTAACACAATTGTAATTGTATACAGAATATGTCATTTATATACGCATGAACTCGCATGTTGGCATACAAAGGTAAATTACGATATTTTTTTTTTAGCTTTGAGCTCAAAGCAAGTGTGCACCTTTAAAAAAGTTGCAGAGAAGTTTTATTTGTGACCTGTGAGATGACATGCAAGAAACGTGCCTTGTGTCGTAATGGGAATCAATATTAGCTTTTTATGTAATAAATATATCAATAATAATATTCGCTCTATCATTCAATAAACATGTGTTAGGGGAACAAACACTCCATAATGTTGATAACAAGCCCTCCGCGATGTAATAAACAGAGCAATATAATTTACTTGTTAGCAATCATCTGCATGGTGTTATAAATTGTGATGAAATGTTCCTTAAAGACGGTATGCCTGGTTCCTGTTGTTTAACTCTTCACGCGGCTAGATCGGCGGATCGGCATACGTGCAAATCTGCTTAAATCCACACAGTTCTTTTTCGTCTGAGTAAGAGTACAAGAAAATGAAAAAAAAAATCCCCACCATTAGAAAAAAAAGTAATACTGTCCCCGGATCAGTCACTTTCTGCTCATTGTGAGCGAGCTCTTATTTATTAAGTAAACACCTCTTTACAACTCAAGTCTGCTTCCCTCTTGTCTCAACAAGGATGGTAATTCTGGTTTCAATATAAAGCTGATATCATGACCTGAACGACTTTGTTTCAATTGGGACGTGTATAACAAGTTATACCCTACATAATGAAGTAATGATGAATTAAAAAAAAAAATACCTATACAAGTCATTATAGGGAATATATTGGACAAGAGACAAATACAAGTGTGGAGAGATTGGAAGATGAAATGAGATACCACAAGATAGATCGATAGATAGAGAGAAAGGGAAAGAAACAAAGGTGAACGAGAAGGAGATGTGACATGACTTTGTACACGGACAAATCGTTTTAGTGGTTTTCTTATCTTATTTAAATTGATTAAATTAACACACCATACTAGCTTATAACGTGTGACTATTACATTGAAGACATTACACACAGGACACAAATTTGATGATTTTAAGTAACATAACTTTATTCACGATCAATGATACGCCCGTATGGCCATTACACAACATATACCACAATTTTCACAAAACAAAGTACTTGCTAAGAATTCGAGCATGTCAAAATTGAAATATCAAGGAAAACACAATTATTATTCATAGAATGCAATTACATCATACAATACCACTACCGTGACTATTTATATACAGAATAAACAATCGTATACAGTCCAAGTGACAATGTTCCGTTAGGACTTCACTATTACGAATCATCATGCAGTGTAATGAATGTGTGCATATATTACGGTATACAGCATGATCTATGATGAGTGCAACCCGAGATATGACCGGGTCTTCACACATTCAATGCGTAGTATACTTTCTTTTCTTCATGCGCTCGATCGCCACGAAATGTATTTGCCTCTACATGGATTTATTGCGATGTAGTTGGCTACCTTTTGTATTGCATGTTATACAAACGACACTTAACACGAACACTCCTTCACACATGCACAGTACAATTTATATTGCGCCCAGTTTTCTCTATAAAAAAAAATCTAAATTAAGCTGAAGGAGAAAACATGATACAACATCTACTCAGAAAAATAACTTTGAATACCCTATATGATAAATTGTCTACGGTTAGCAAATAATAAGGTATCATTTAAATCGTATATATTAGTATAACATTGTTCATTTGCCTATGGCGCATACTAAGTGTATTAAACTTAAATGGGAAAAATGTACTACAAATAACAATTCTCTTTTTCATAATACACAGATGTTAAACAAACAAGGCCATGTATAATGCGGTAATCCACTGAAAAAATGATTCATCATCACTGTCGGGTGATGTTGAAACTCCTCTTAATGTAAATTAGGAGCATGCGTTAGTCTAAACAAGTATATAATTCAAAAGTGTGATGGAAATTTCTCCGAGTAAAATAAATACAGACAAATAAGTTCAACATGTTCATAGCATCAAACAAAACGAATGAAAAATTGGCTACAAATAACATTTTTTTTTTCATAATACACAGATACAAAAGACACGAAGCCAAATATAAAGCGGTATTGCACTAAAAACATTTCTCCATCATTTTCGGGGGATGTTGAAGCTTTTCCAAATGGACATGAGAAACATACGTTCCTGAGAAAAAATATAGGACAATTGAGTAAATCGTGCTAACTACATCAAACAGATTGAATAAAAGTGTGCTACAAATAACAATGCTGTTTTGCGTAAAAACAGACCCCCAAAACCGAAGGGGTTGAACACCTCTGTAATGGATATGCGTTGACACTTGCTAGTTTGTCAGTAAGCAAACGTTTACATCTGCCACTCAGCGTAAAATGCTTTGACTACACATCAAACAGCTTTCTAAAAATGAGTGAAGGTCATCTGTATAACACATTGAGATTATATTTTAACCGCCTTGTAGTAAATAATTCATTTTTACATCACCAGTAAAGCAATACAAAACAATCCGTCATAATTTTTATGAACACTAACAACGAGAAAATTTTTGTATTTTATTTCTGTACAAAATTATATTTTGATTTAATTCTCTTGGATTTGGATTTAGTCCCTCTGTTGGAAAATTTTGATTTTGGATAAAAGAGTCAACAATTCACACTATAATATAGAATTTGGGTAAAAAATGTAGTGGACTTTATTCTAAAACTGCAATGCATTTTGAATGATATGAATTAAATCACTTGGAATGACAGTCCTAGTATTCCCAGTGTGCTTCTAAATGCCAATGTATTTATCAAATAATCACACACTAAGTCAATTATCATTAAAATCAAACTAATCTTTAAAAAATGTGCATATTTTTTTAATATATATCTCAATTGACACGGTTATAAACTTACCAAAAAAATTCTCCTCGAAGGATTTAGCAATTTAAAATCAAATATAATGCACCCACTTGTTACCATGGACGTTTAATTACAGGGAGCACCGTCAGCTATTTATTCAATGCAAATTCATTTTACTTTCCTTCGAGTCACAAACGAAAGCTTTAATTGGATTTCCCTTTAATCATATGTTTGATGCCGGCGACTTCTTTTGGTGTTTCTGCTTGGATTTCACACACGAGCCAGAATATGATACATCGACGATTCAGGTAAAGTTGCAATGCCAAGATGCTTGCACAGTTTTAAGGATCAATACATAAGTGAAGATTTCATTGAGTGATGGTGTTCCAATAAGCGACACTGGCTGTATATATGATTTTATGTTGCAGTACAAAAGCATATATTTCACACTGTTCCGCTCCATATTCATAACCAAATTTATCAAACCGCTACCATACAACAATTTCCTTAACAACGATAGCATGAGACATTCATCAAATTTTATACCACTTGCCTTTAAATAATATCCCACCAGCACTACGTGGCTGAACTAAAAATGTGTCAGTGAAAATTTAAATCTATGTATGTTTAAAATATTGGTGGACATGCAACGCATATTAAGAGCAGCTTCCGATCATCGATAATACGTGGCAGCATTCTACTTCATTTGAAGCGATAGAGACCTCTTTGGACTTCCTTGGTGTTATACTAGATATGAGCATTTTTGAGTATGGCAACATATGTGAATACATATCAAGCAGTGCATCAATGTTTACCTGGAACCTCATTTGAAATATATACAACGGCATCCTAGTATTGAGTATCGCTATGTCTATAATAGTTTAGCAAGAAAATTATAAAAGCTTAGATATCATTTACATATAAAGAATACAAAGAGCATACACTTGGCCAAATACACAGAAGTACTTCAGAAAGTCATTGCCATACTGACTGAAGTTACGCTCACTGTTAAATGTAGCCTTTTACACAAACATTTTACAAAATTATGAACAATCGTTGTTTTGTACACAGAAATATAACATATGCAGGAAAACTTATACACATGAAGTAGTGATATTTTAACAAAATACATAAATGAAATTCATCTCATTCACTGCCCTAGAACATACTACTTCCTTTAAAACAGTCGGTGGTACATATCGATTCAAAATGTGTCAATTTGCTACCTTTACTTTAGCAGTATAAAACAACAATACAACAGCCACAATGGATGGTATAATACAAGTCACAACTACACTTCTCATAGTGACGAAAGCAGGTTCGATCTCATAGAATGGATAGCTAGAGGATGGTACCCAATTGGTGAAGGTATGCTCGGTGGAATTTGGGAGAGATCGATGCTTTTGGGCGGACACAAAATGATGATACTTCTTCTATTGCTATTTGATGATGGCACACACGATATTGTGTGATTCTTCACAATGTGTATTTAAGCTAAAAAAAAAAGAAAAAGATACCACACTTTGTACTGAAGTAACGCATATTTTACAGAGTAAAGCTGTACACGAATATCAATCATTTGTGTGCCAGATAAACTGCTGCCCTAATAGGAATTGAGTACATTACTTGTGAATGAAGTCAAATGTGGCACACAAACAGTCAAATATTGACACATTTCCCCCCTTCTAAATGGCCATATGTACAGAAATATAGCATGTTTAGGTATGTATACAAATGTGAATTCGCAATCCCGTTACAAAATTATTGAAAGAAATGAATTTATACATATTGCGTCAAAATAAGAACACCCCTTTTCAATACATATTACAACAGTTCGTGTTCATAGACATTGCCTTGCTTTAGTTAATTAGAAGAAAATAATACAATGCCATAACAACGGATGGTTTAAAAAAAGTCACAACTACACCTCCTACAATGGCTATAAATGATATGGCGACCAAACGGTAAAGGTATGATTCGCGGTGTTTACGCGATATCGACATTTTGTGGGCAACAAATAATGATGATACAAGTTTTACCAACGAAAGTTTTGAAATAATATTCAACAAAGACACATGTGTATTCTTGTGCATGACCTTTTTTTTACAGAAACAAAATATGAATCCGTGAAATGACATAGAACTACATTTACTGCGTCACAATCTGATACTGTCTTGTCAAAACATTCCCATGTAATATAAGGTGGTTCAGCGCGGGGTTAGGCCATTTCCTGACCTTCTTTTATCTGACCTAGTCTTTCTGACCCACTTTTTTGCCATTCACTCAGTACGGCCTCTGTTATTGGCTACTGTGCTAATAAATATTCAAGACTATGGTATGGCTTGTCGAACATTCGCGCCGGCGCGGCCAAAGAGGCGGCCAGGAGGCGCAATTTCTTTTTTACACGCTAGCTCATAGACGCCAGAGCTTTTCACAGCTGAGAGAGAAATCCTTGCTCTCTGCAATCGGCGACAGCCTGCGAGAGCACGCTCATGCCGATATCAGCTGTTCCTTTGTACCATTGTATGTGGGTAATTAGTTGATATAAGGACACTAGAAAACCTATTACTGTGCACAAATGCCATGTTGTGATAAAAAGTTTCATGTTTGCTAGGCTTTATCAGACTATTTATTATTTTTTTATCAGTCCCTCCCGACATGATGCTCTAAATCCCCTGGAACAAAATGGAATCTCCCGTCTCTTTTTCCCCAAATCTCGCTAGAGAAAAAAATATTGGAGTCATCGACTGTTTGATAGGGGTGCATAATAAATTTCTACCAAAAATATTCCTTATTCAATCATTCAATAACATTTTCATGAGATGATGTATTCTTCAATAATACAACAAGGATAAACAAACTCACTTTTATCTTATTGTCCCACAAAAACCCAGTGTTTTTTACATTATATTTTCTTTCTGAGAGCACCGTCCCCTTTTTCTGTAGTGGAGCAGTCCGGCGCCGGCAATTCCCGCGTGGACTAAGCCACGTGACTCCGAGAGTGTAATCAGAGAGCGGATGCGAATGGGATGTCAATGAGAACGCGCTTTAGAGCGCGAGCTGATATTAGAAACAACTGATAGTCTTACGTTCCTAGACACAATAAATATTTATACTCCGAGAATTTTGATAAGGCACGATCCAAAAGAAGCGCAAGTATCACAACAAGATAACCAACAAATAAAGAAAAATGTTTGATTTTATCACGGAAGCAAGATTTTGTTAGCATTGGTAGCATTGGTAGTCAAGAGATAAGAGCATGTTTATAACAAGAGGAGAACAAAAAGTTTTAGAGTGTAGACTATCAACGTCCTACGAATGACCTTCGTAGTCTGGACGCTACACTATGCATCAACACATTCTTTTGCAAAATGTCAACATTGCAGGCTTGTCTTGGGGGAAGTTCTCAAACTATTAAGTATTATGACCTTCCAGACAGGCATGTGATGTCTACATTTTGCAAAGGAATGCGAATGTGATGTTAAGTATTCATTTTTCTCCATGTTCTTTCAGGGAGTGTTCTTACACCTCAAACTTTGATGGTATTTTTGCCATGATGAACGACATTTACCTCAAGTAAAGAAAAGTTGTGGTTTTCTTGAAAAAAAATTACAGGAATTTAGTTACTACATTGATATAATCATTGCCCTGTGAGGAGTACAGTTTTAGAACATGCATCATGAAGGGAAAAAAAGGTCCATAGAAACACATGTGTTGGAAGTGAAAAAGAAAAAAGCGTGATTATTTTTGTTTGTTTCTTTCTTTACATAGTTATTGTGGATTTCTTTGTTCATCATTTGGGGTTCAGAGAACTAGAAAGATGAAGAAAGGAAGAATGAAAACCTGCTGAGCAGGATCTCTTTATTATACAAGATATACATATATACATATCATCAAAAGGGGGTAAACTGTGACAAGTTGCTTGCAGAACCTGTGGAAGAAAGCAACTAGAGAATAAAAGAGGTCAGCAGCCATTCTCTCTGCACAATTACAGCCACAACACGATCACAGCAAAATGAGTGTTTGGGACTGGGTCTGCGATGAAATTTGAAGTGTTGAGAACACACCTGATTTAAACTGCAAAAAAAAAAAAAAAAAAAAAAAAAAAACTGTTTAGAGGTATACTGATGAAAGCTACACGATAACTAAAACAGTTCTGGTCAGGATTGTGAACCAAATTAGAACTCAAATGCGACTGAAAAGGATGCAAAGCAAAAAACCTCGAATCTATGTCTACCTACATTATCGTATTGTTCGCGCTACAGCCCAGTCTTACACACACGTAATGCGTTCACGGCGAGCGAAAACAAACGGCAGTCACACCTCAGTCATCACACAACAGTCATATACCAAGCATTCTTAACCAGCCCGAAACTCACCAAAAACTCAACAAAATGCCACATCCAGCTGTCAGAACCGTCACAATATATCCACACACGGAAAAAATTGCAGTCAGAGGAAAAGGTGACACAAAAGAGGGCTAAAAACAGGAAAGCAAAGGAGAGGAAAATAATCCCTACAGCTTCACTCAGCTAACCTATACTAGGAAAGTGAATGAGGGAGCAGCTAGCTCGCTAACTGCACGTGCATGCAGTGAATGAGAACGCACCCGGGTGTAGAATTTCGACAAGCCATAGTCTTGAATATTCATTAGCACAGTAGCCAATAACAGAGGCCGTCTCATGAAAACTGCCTCGTGTACAAAATGAATGGCAAAAAAAGTGGGTCAGAAAGACTAGGTCAGATAAAAGTAGGTCAGGAAATGGCCTAACCCTTCAGCGCGTGTGAATAAAGAGTGCCTTAATATAGTCTATCAGAAGAAAATGACATTACAATCGATGGTCTAACAACAGTCAGAACAAAAGAAAACGTTTACTTGAAGAATAAATGGTATTTTACATATCACGATATAACTGTCACTGTTTCTCTGTAGACATGATACTGTGTGAAAAATAAACAGTATGTAAACAAAAGCAGTAATACAAACTGAACAAGATTTGTATTAGTAAAAATGTAAGAAACACTAATTCAAGCTTTAAACAATGTTCGTATACCCTGTCTTAACTGGCGAAGTACGATGTCACGCATGTCATTACACCGACTCAATGCACATTTGATTCGAGTAATCATCATAGTACATGTATACGTATTTGCTTCGCCATACGCACAGGAGAGACGAGTTATGTGTATTACCAAAAAAATAGAGTATTAATTCACATACACAATGATAGTTTGTACCTCTACGAAAATTTCTGAAGGCAATATTTTACTCAGACTATTCTATGGATGTCTTGTTTCAATTACTAATGCCATTATGGCAAATGCTTGTTCAGGCGTGATTTGCCCCAAATGACTACGACAAGATTCAAGAAGCCTGGGACTCGGCAAGTCAGAGATAGCTTTCCTCTGTATATTCATCCGCTTGTTTATACATTGATTTCGTTTGCATGCAGAAAATACAATTTTACGAGCAGGGGAAAAAAACAATGAATATAACTGGTATTGATGCGCCAATTAAAAACAAAGTTTCAACCAGAGTAGTTTGGCATGAACTTTGCTTTAGATCTTGTCTTGATCAAACAAGTAAGTTTGGATGGTTCATTTTGATGTTAAATTGTTTTTTTTTTATTGTGATACTGGGCACAATCCTACAAATATTTTTGTTAGCACTGTTTCCATTGTACATAGCATTCATCAGTTCAAAAGTGTTGGGCACAAGTTTCTCCTAAGGACTTCTTTTGGAAGAACCGACATATATGATGCTTTGACAAGTGAATCAGATCTAGTTTCTCATCCTACATGTGAATAAAACTAAATAAGGCGCAATAACAGGACGTAAAGGATAAATGGTACAAACATTACTTGTGTGCAAATCTCGTTCTTGCTGCAAAATATGTTTAATCCATAAATAGCATTTCATTGGCTGTAGGTTTATCATTTCGCCGAAGTCTTCAAAGAGTTGCTCAAAAATGCCTTTCATACGAATGTTCATACGAATTTGTACCTGCCCATTGTGCTATGAGAGGGTTCTACTTCTTCAAGAAACAAGCGTCTATTTATCTTCCTTATGATTAAACTGCAGTGTCAATCTACCAACGGCATAAATATGACCTTTCTGGCAAGCATGGTACTACGGGTTCCATTGGTGACATTCTTTCTTCAGTATATTACTCTCTTGCGTGCTTGGTGAAGAAGACATTCACCAATAACTGGATGCCCATTCTGTGGTGACAAGTGCAGGGCAGTGGTCGACCATTCTCTAGTCATGCTAGTGGTTGTATATCGCACTGATAAGTTAACATGTTTACCAGAGTGAACCTTTCATGAGGCATTTGGTTATCCGTAATATTATCTTTATTTAAGTGTAGTACTATGGTCAATGACAATATATTTATGTCCATACTGTGCCGCTATGTCGAGAGTAGACTGGCGTGTATTACTAGCTTCGTTCACATGGGCTATAGCTACCAACTGAACAATGGAAAGATGACCCTTATGTGAGGTATGATGTGACGGGTTTCATCCATCACAGTCCCTTGCGCTGGGTGTAGCTCCGTGGTCAGTGAGATATTTCACAATGTGTGTTTGCCCATGCCGAGCAGCGATGTGAAGGGCAGTCCGATATTTCGTATATGTTTTGTTAATATCAGCACTAGCCATCAGCAACCGAACAATAGAATTATAACCCTTCCAACAGGCATAATGCAATGGAGTCCAACAGTAACAGTCCAGTGCTTCTGTACTTGCTCCTTTACTAATAAGATATTTGACAATGTTTGAATGACCATTCTGCGCTGAGAAGTGAAGAGCAGTACTCCCTTCTTTGCATTCTGACTTTATATCGCAATGAGGAATTAAACTTTGAACATCAGACAAATGTCCCTGGAATGCAGCATGATGCATCGGGGTCCAACCGTTGTAGTCTCTTGCGTTTGGTGTTGCTCCATTGATAATAAGATATTCCGCAATGTCGGCACGTGCAGCAATGTGAAGAGCAGTCCGTTTTCTCGTATCTCTGCTGTCCACATCAGTTCTAGCAGCCAGAAACTCAACAACAGAAAGATGGCCCTTCCTGCAAGCGCCCTTCCTGCAAGCGTGATGCAATGGAGTATCCCCGTCATAGTCTGCTGCTTTGGGTGAAGCTCCATGTTCAAAGAGGCACTGTGCAATATTTGTATGCCCACCCTGTACTGCGATTTGGAGAGCAGTCAGTTTATTCGTAGATGTCTTGTTTACATCAATTCTAGGAGCCAGGAACTCGAAAACAGAAAGGTGACCCTTCCAGGAGGCATTGTGCAGTTGAGTCCCTCCGTCACTGCTTGCTGGGTTGGGTGTAGCTCCGAATTCGATGAGGCACTTTATAATATCGACATGCCCATGCTCTGCACCGATGTGAACAGCAGTCACCTTCTTCGTAGTTGTCATGTTTACATTAGCTCTGGCAGCAAGCCATTCTACAACAGAAAGGTGACCTTTCAGGAGTCACAATCTGTTGAGTTGGGTGCAGCTCCGTGATAGATGAGGCACTGTACAATATCTGCATGCCCATGCTGTGCTGAGAGTTGGAATGCAGTCAGTTTATTCGAAGATATTTTGTTTACATCAACTTTAGCAGCCAGGAACTCGACAACAGAAAGATGACCATTCCAGGAGGCGCGTTGCAATGGAGTCCACCCGTCACAATCTGCTGAGTTAGGTGTAGCTTCGTGAGCAATGAGGCACCTTTTTCATTAACATCAGTACAAGCATTAAAGAACTCGACAACAGAAAAATGACCTTCCCAGGAGGCATGGTGCAACGGGGTCCATCCGTCACAGTCTGCTGAGTTGGGTGTAGCTCCGTGTTCAACGAGGCACTTCACAATGTCTGCATGTCCATGCTGTGCAGCGATGTGAGGGGCAGTCTGTTACTTCGTTATTGATTTGTTAACATCGACTCTAGGAGCCAGGAAATCAAGGACAGAAAGGTGACCCTTCCAGGAGGCGTGTTGCAATGGAGTCCATCCGTCACAGTCTGCCGAGTTGGGTGTAGCTCCGTGTTCAATGAGGCATTTTACAATGTTTGTATGTCCATGATGTGCTGCGATATGGAGAGCAGTTTGTCTATTGGTATTTCTATGGTTCACATCATCACTAGCAGCCAGAAACTCAACAACTGAAAGGTGACCCTTCAAGGATGCATGGTGCAAGGGAGTCCACCCGTCACAGTCTGTTGAGTTGGGTGTAGCTCCGTATTCAATAAGGCACTTCACAATGTCTGCATGCCCATGTTTTGCCGCTATGTGAAGAGCAGTCTGTTTCTTGGTGAATGTTCTGTTTACATCAGCTCTAGCAGCGAGGCATTTAACAACCGAAAGATGACCCTTCCAAGAAGCATGGTGCAATGGAGTCCATCCGTCACAGTCTACTGAGTTTGATGTAGCTCCGTAATAAATGAGACACTTTACAATATCCGCATGCCCATGCTTTGCAGCGATGTGGAGAGCAGTCATTTTCCTCGCAGATGGTACGTTAACATTAACTGTAGGAGCAAGAAACTGAACAATAGACAGATGGCCCTTCCCGGAAGCGCAGTGTAATGGGGTTTTCTTTGTATAGTCACTTAATTCAATATTAGCCCCATGATGGATGAGATATTTGACTATGTGTATGTGCCCATTCTCCGTTGACAAGTGCAAAGCAGTGAGTCCTTCTTTGTTTCTTGTGTTTACATCGCAATGAGAACTTAAACACTTAACGACAGAAAGATGACCCCGCTCTGATGCATAATGTAACGGAGTCCTCATGAAAAAGTCCCTTGATTTAATATTAGCCCCTTGATGCATGAGGTTTTGAACTGTTTTTATGTGCCCATTTTGCGCTGACAAGTGCAAAGGAGTTAGTCCATCATTGTTTTTTGTGCTTATAGGGCACAGCATAGCTAAACTCTCAACAACAGAAAAGTGACCCTTCCAGGAGGCATGGTGCAATGGAGTCCAACCGTCACAGTCTGCTGAGTTGGGTGTAGCTCCGTTTTCAACGAGGCACTTCACAATGTCTACATGGCCATGTATTGCCGCTACGTGAAGAGGAATCAGTTTGTTCATATTTATTATGTTAACATCAGCTCTAGCAGCCAGGCACTCAACAACAAAAAGGCGACCCTTCCAGGAGGCGTGGTGCAACGGAGTCCACCCGTCACAGTCTACTGAGCTGGGTGTAGCTCCGTATTCAATAAGGCACTTTACAATATCTGCATGCCCATGATATGCAGCGATGTGAAGAGCAGTTAGTTGCGTCGTCGTTGTTACGTTAACATCAACTTTAGCAGCGAGGGACTCGACAACAGAAAGCTGACCTTCCCAGGAGGCATGGTGCAACGGGGTCCATCCGTCACAGTCTGCTGAGTTGGGTGTAGCTCCGTGTTCAATAAGGCACTTCACAATGTCTGCATGCCCATGTATTGCCGCTATGTGAAGAGCAGTCTGTTTCTTGGTGAATGTTTTGTTTACATCAGCTCTAGAAGCAAGGCATTTAACAACCGAAAGGTGACCCTTCCAAGATGCATGGTGCAAGGGAGTCCATCCGTCACAGTCTGCTGAGTAGGGTGTAGCTCCGTGTTCAATGAGGCACTTTGCAATATCTGCATGCCCATGCTGTGCAGTGATGTGAAGAACAGTCAGTTGGGTCGTCGATCTTGCGTTAACATCAGCTCTAGCAGCCAGGCACTCAACAACCGAAAGATGACCCTTCCAGGAGGCATGGTGCAATGGAGTCCATCCGTCACAGTCTACTGAGTTTGATGTAGCTCCGTAATAAATGAGACACTTTACAATATCCGCATGCCCATGCTTTGCAGCGATGTGGAGAGCAGTCATTTTCCTCGCAGATGCTACGTTAACATCAACTCTAGGAGCAAGAAACTGAACAATAGACAGGTGGCCCTTCCCGGAAGCGCGGTGTAATGGGGTTTTCTTTGTATAGTCACTTAATTTAATATTTGCCCCATGATGGATGAGATATTGGACTATGTGTATGTGCCCATTCTTCGTTGACAAGTGCAAAGCAGTGAGTCCACTTTTGTTTCTTGTGTTTACATCGCAATGAGAACTTAAACACTTAACGACAGAAAGATGACCCCGCTCTGATGCATAATGTAACGGAGTCCTCATGAAAAAGTCCCTTGATTTAATATTAGCCCCTTGATGCATTAGGTAATTAACTGTGTTTATGTGCCCATTTTGCGCTGACAAGTGCAAAGGAGTTAGTCCATCATTGTTTTTTGTGCTTATAGGGCACAGCATAGCTAAACTCTCAACAACAGAAAGATGACCCTTCCAGGAGGCATGGTGCAATGGAGTCCAACCGTCACAGTCTGCTGAGTTGGGTGTAGCTCCGTATTCAATGAGGCACTTTACAATATCTGCATGCCCATGCTGTGCAGCGATATGAAGAACAGTCAGTTGAGTCGTCGACGTTCTGTTTAAATCAGCTCTAGCACCAAGGCAATTAACAACCAAAAGATGACCTTTCCAAGATGCATGGTGCAACGGAGTCCACCCGTCACAGTCTGCTGAGTTGGGTGTAGCTCCGTGTTTAATGAGGCACTTTACAATATCTGCATGCCCATACTGTGCAGCGATGTGAAGAACAGTTAGTTGCGTCGTCGTTGTTACGTTAACATCAACTTTAGCAGCGAGACACTCGACGACAGAAAGGCGACCCTTCCAGGAGGCGTGGTGCAACGGAGTCCACCCGTCACAGTCTACTGAGCTGGGTGTAGCTCCGTATTCAATTAGGCACTTTACAATATCTGCATGCCCATGATTTGCAGCGATGTGAAGAGCAGTTAGTTGCGTCGTCGTTGTTACGTTAACATCAACTTTAGCAGCGAGGGACTCGACAACAGAAAGCTGACCTTCCCAGGAGGCATGGTGCAACGGGGTCCATCCGTCACAGTCTGTTGAGTTGGGTGTAGCTCCGTATTCAATAAGGCACTTCACAATGTCTGCATGCCCATGTTTTGCCGCTATGTGAAGAGCAGTCTGTTTCTTGGTGAATGTTCTGTTTACATCAGCTCTAGCAGCAAGGCAATTAACAACCAAAAGATGACCTTTCCAAGATGCATGGTGCAACGGAGTCCACCCGTCACAGTCTGCTGAGTTGGGTGTAGCTCCGTGTTTAATGAGGCACTTTACAATATCTGCATGCCCATACTGTGCAGCGATGTGAAGAACAGTTAGTTGCGTCGTCGTTGTTACGTTAACATCAACTTTAGCAGCGAGACACTCGACGACAGAAAGGCGACCCTTCCAGGAGGCGTGGTGCAACGGAGTCCACCCGTCACAGTCTACTGAGCTGGGTGTAGCTCCGTATTCAATGAGGCACTTTACAATATCTGCATGCCCATGATTTGCAGCGATGTGAAGAGCAGTTAGTTGCGTCGTCGTTGTTACGTTAACATCAACTTTAGCAGCGAGACACTCGACAACAGAAAGGCGACCCTTCCAGGAGGCGTGGTGCAACGGAGTCCACCCGTCACAGTCTGCTGAGTTGGATGTAGCTCCGTATTCAAGGAGGCACTTTGTAATATCTGCATGTCCATACTGTGCAGCGATGTGAAGTGCAGTTAGCTGTGCCGTCGTTGTTACGTTAATGTTCGCATGCCCATGCTTTGCAGCGATGTGAAGAGCAGTCCGTTCCTTCGTCAATGGCTTGTTTACAATAATTTTTGAAGCCAGGAACTTAACAATAGAAAGGTGACCCTTCCAAGAGGCGTAGTGCAACGGAGTCCATCCGTCAATATCTGGTGAGTAGGTGGAAGCTCCGTGTTTAATGAGGCACTTTACAATATCTGCATGTCCGTGCTGTGCAGCGATATGAAGAACAGTCAGTTGCGTCGTCGTTGTTACGTTAACATCAACTTTAGCAGCGAGACACTCGACAACAGAAAGGCGACCCTTCCAGGAGGCGTGGTGCAACGGAGTCCACCCGTCACAGTCTGCTGAGTTGGGTGTAGCTCCGTATTCAATGAGGCACTTTGCAACGTCTGCATGCCCATGCTGTGCAGCGATGTGAAGAGCAGTCCGTTTTTTCGTTAATGGCTTGTTTACATTAATTCTTGAAGCCAGGATCTGAACAATAGAAAGGTGACCCTTCCAAGAGGCGTAGTGCAACGGAGTCCATCCGTCAATATCTGGTGAGTAGGTGGAAGCGCCGTGTTTAATGAGGCACTTTACAATATCTGCATGTCCATGCTGTGCAGCGATATGAAGAACAGTCAGTTGAGTCGTCGACGTTCTGTTTACATCAGCTCTAGCAGCAAGGCATTTAACAACCGAAAGGTGACCCTTCCAGGAGGCATGGTGCAACGGAGTCCATCCGTTACAGTCTGCTGAGTTGGTTGTAGCTCCGTGTTCAATGAGGCACTTTACGATATCTGCATGCCCATGCTGAGCAGCGATGTGAAGAGCAGTCATTCCGTTAGTAAATTTTGTGCTAACATCAACTTTAGGAGCCAGGAACTGAACAATAGAAAGGTGGCCTTTCCAGGTAGCAGAGTGTAATGGGGTTTTCGTTGTATAGTCTCTTGATTTAATATTGGCCCCCTGGTCGATAAGGTATTGGACTATTTGTATGTGTCCATTCTCCGTTGATAAGTGCAAGGCGGTGAGGCCACCTATGTTTCTTGTGTTTATATCGCAATGAGCGATTAAACACTCCACGACAAAAATATGACCCCTTTCTGAGGCATGGTGCAACGGAGTCCTCATAGTGCAGTCCCTTGATTTAATATTTGCCCCTTGCTGCATGAGGTATTGGACTGTGTTTATATGTCCATTTTTCGCTGATAAGTGCATGGCTGTCAGTCCATCTTTGTTTCTTGTGTTTATATCGCACTGCGTAGCCAAACTCTTTACAACAGAGAGATAGCCATTCCGGGCGGCGTAGTGTAACGGGTTACAACCATCACAGTCTAAAACATTGCACCTAACTCCGTGGTTGACGAGATACTTCACGACATCTTTGTGACCATTCTGTGCTGACAAGTGCAAAGCTGTAAGTCCGGCCTTGCTTGTCATGTTGATATCGCAACGAACAAGCAAGCACTCCACGACAGAAATGTGACCCTTCCGGGAGGCATAGTGCAACGGGGTATATCCGTCACAATCCTGTGATTCGCACGTAGCTCCGTGATCGACGAGATACTTTACAACACTTGTATGACCATTCTGTGCTGCCATGTGAAGAGCAGTGAGTCCGTCTTTCTCCGCTTTGTTGACATCACACATAAATTTTAAACACTCAATAATTGCAATATGACCCTCAGAGGAGGCTTCGTGAAGTGGTGTCCGCTGGTCATCGTCCTCACATATCGCAGCCCCGTTTTGAATAAGATAAGCCACAATATCCAGATGCCCATATTTCGCTGCAATATGAAGAGCATTAGGTGCAGCCTTGTTATCACCTTTACCAGTCAGGTATTGAACGATCGTAACATGCCCACTGTAGCAGGCGTAGTCCAACGGCGCCCACCCTTTAGAGTCTCGTAATTCCGTTTCAGCCCCCTTATTGACGAGTCGTTCAGCGACTTCAATATGACCATACTGTGCAGCAATGTGAAGGGCAGTAAAGCCCCTGCAATCTACGGTATTAACGTCAAATTTTGATGCTAGAAAATCAGCAGTAAGATCATGACCATTCCAGGCTGCAAGGTGCAATGGTGTCCATCCTGTAGAGTCAAGCACTCCAGTCACAGCTTTTTTTCCAACAAGAGATTTTACAATGCGTGGATACCCACACATAGCTGATATGTGGAGAGCAGTGTGTCCAGTCTTAGTCTTGCTGTTCACATTGGGCATAGTAGACAGATACCTAACAGTCTGTAGATGTCCATACAGAGAGGCATAGTGCAATGGTGTCCATTCTTGAAGATCCCTTGCTTCAAGTAAGGCCCCGTGTGCAATAAGGCACTTTACAATATCAATACGTCCCTCGTGTGCTGCTATGTGAAGAGGTGTTTTCCCATCGGGGCACAAAGCGTTTACGTTAGCTAATGGCGCCAGATACTTAACTACGTGTTCATGACCATTTTTGCAAGCATAGTGGAGCGGAAACCAACCTTCCGTGTCACTAACATTGACACCAACGCGTTTTTTAACCAATCGTTTCACGAAACTTAGGTTTCCATCCGCTGAGGCAGTATAAAGAGATGCTTTTCCATCTATCTTAATATGACGTTGCATCTGTTGTGGTTGATGCCTTGTGCTGCTGGATATGATATGAAAAAATATGAATTTAAAGTTGACATCACTTAGGCTCAATTTTTTTCAACATCGCATACTCCTTAAAACATGGTAAATCTTCAAGTTCATTTTTGTTTTCATTCATTACATTATGAAAATACATACATATACATGGACAAATACATACATACTCTACATGAATATGTATATCTGATATTATTGACTTAAGTCATACTAATATGATTGAATGAAAACGTTTTAGAGGCCACAGGGCATTGTGAGCAAATCATCATGATAAAAATGTAATTATTTTGGTATAATGAAAGTAAAGATAGCTATCAATAAGAGAATACAAAATAATCGAAATTATGAAAATCCACAAAATAAACAGTATCAATGAATGTGTAAATAATGGTGTTGAAGTGATCTTTGAAATCATATTAAATTAGAATGAGAATGAGAAAAAAAACGGTTTTGGTAATATGTTCCTAGCTATTAGGGGATTAAACTGAACAGATTTTTTTTTAGAACATGTTGTAGTAACTTTATACATATAAAATGAATTATCTATGAGGGTCTCACATTTGTGAATATCTTTATTAAGACAAAACGTCTGTAAAACATTTCATGGTAATGAATGATGAAAGTAACAAAAGCCAAGTACAGAAAATAATACAAATAAAGTTAACCATTCCAGGTGTACGTAAAGTGCATCTTCACTACAGGTTAGTTATATTATACTACACATGTGTCAGTATGTGGTTGTGTCGGAGTAATCAATTTGGAAGGTAGGATGATAGGTCACATATTCTTGCCTGTTTACATGCATTTTTAGTTCATTACACAATCAAGATAATACCAGTATGTAGTGATTATTCTACTTTCCTTAAGACCTTTAACTTACGCTTTTTTCATGCGAAAGTATAAACATACCTATACATCCACTGAACCGCTTGATTTCATTTAAAATAGTTATGTAATTACCTCCCTGAGTTGTCGACACACGTCGTTTTGTTGTTGGCCGTTTCATAACGACGAGAATCATTTGATTTGCCGCTGCCTGTGATTAGTAAACAGTATAAGTGAAGATGTCGTAAGCAATAACAATACTACAGTTACATTATATACACACTTATTTAATCATGAAGAGCTCCAAACGTGATCAGGCTAATACCAAAATGACATTTAAAACAAAATATCAGTATCCCACTGATGATCCTCAAAGAAATGAGAACAAAATAAAAATTGAAAATAGATATTCCTTAACATGAACACTGACAGACGGCGCTAGCTGTTAAAACTTTGGGTTTATTAACAGTTTAAATAGGTCAGCTCCTAATTCAGGTTGGCAGAACTCATACGTTACTTCGTCGCTTTTTCTGTATTGAAAGTTACCTCGGACAAAATCCTCTGGAAACTGAATGAACGAATTACAGACTTCTCTAGACAATTTTAATGTTTGTCTATATACCATTCATGCACATTTCCTTTTGCATGCCGCCATCTGACACCGGCTGACATAAACATTTGGACGCATTTAGACCGGAAATCATTTAACGGCAGCATTAGCGAGGGCATTAAAGAATATGACCTGCAAATGGATATTCTAAAACAATTTCTACAGTCCTACATAATCATATTTTAGTTAATTATATCATAGTTCGGTAGGTTGACCATAAGTGCACAACTTTGTGTCTTGCGAGTCTCAACTTCTCATAACAGAACACAATTCTGCGACGGAATCGAGAGAGAATCAACAGATTGATGAAATACTATTTTATTTTTTTACTTTCCTCAGGTCTTTGATCAAGAAAATCACAAGCGTCTCCTTCTTAAGTTAAACCACTATCAAAGGTGAAGGAAGGGACAACTCATCTTATGGATTCATGATTTCTTCACAGGGCAGAACCAACAAGTTGTACTTGAGGTGGAAAATAGCAAAAACTACAGTTGTATCAGGCGTGACTCAGGGCACTGTTTTTGGTCCTTTACAACTCCCACCAGTTACAATCACCAATAGTTTTATGATTCCCTCCAAAACTATTTTTAACTCAGGTGCCCCCTGTGATCAGAACATTTCAATGCGCTGTCATAGGAATAGTGTTGTCGTAAAACCTTTTTTTTTCCACGGAAAAAATAAAATATGTAAATCTATTTCCAAGTTATCCAGTAAAAATCATTTTTGATGAGCTTACGTTTCTTCTTTTGTCTTACTTTTACATTTTCATACGAATCTATTATGTTGAACTCCGTATAATAAAATCGCATCCACAAATTCTCCAAAAGGCTTAAACAGAATTGTTAAATTTCATTATTCCCTCCTAATTCAAGCACTACATTATAAAATAAATGTTTGTGTGTATGTGTGTAACCTCTACTATTGTTTACGTGATTATAGGTTATGCAAACAAGACAACTGCACACAGATTAAACGATTGTTGTCCTCCCGCTACAGACTAAGTATTCACGTTAGAAAATATTACTTTCATACTAATACAAATCGTAACAATAAAACATATACATGCATTTACAAGACAACAGTAAGTCTATGATACGCCCACAGAGCTCCCAATGTGCAACCGCCTTCTTATCTTTAGGAACTTTATCTTTACAAAAAAGGTGTTTCTCATAAAATGCAATAAATTCAGGATATGGTTACTGACTCACCTCTTTTCATACTGTTGGTGTGTGGACCATGGTAATTGTTCAGATTTTGCTTTTGAAACGTTGAATTTTGTGTGGCCTTTCGCAATGAAGGATTGGACCTCACCTGGTACATTAACTGGCAAAGCAAGAAGGCCCGGACAAACATAATATATTATTACCGCAAGCCTGCATTCTGAAGAGTAACATGTATGATAAGTACAGATTAGATTCATTGTTGCTAGGATTGTTGTTTAGCCTAGAGGAAATAGATATTTGGTAAATGTTACACACGGTACTCATTGACGGTAACATATCCCACCTATGGCGCTTTATAAACGACCCATCATTTAGTAATGTTAGTTACGTTCATTTATATTACTGTTTTGCAGTGATATGTGTATACCACGATGGAAATAAATGTATAAGCACCAAGTCCTGTGACGTAGGCGAGTATGAAGTTCCGCATCTCTCTTTCGCAAGGTCTCAGTATCAGCTTTACTTCATTGTAAACAACCTCTTGATCATAACCCTTAATATGCTACTTGTGTCTTTTTCATCATCAATACATACAAATCACACACAGCAGGATTTTACCTGGTACACGAAGGGTTATTGACCTAAATATGACCTATATATTGATATAATAGATGAAGCATGCTGATAATTGACATAAAATTGTTCATTTAATTAATTTTGGAAATAGCCTGTCACATTCTATTACCCTGCCAAATGATCAATACTAGAATAGTTGCTGTAAATTAATTATAAATACTCTAGCACTGAACCTCTTGATACACAGTGCATCATTGTACGCGTACAATTTGTATCTCAGGAAAACGTAAGTATTTGCAGTTACCATTAATTGTGGATACATAGTCAAATAAAAAGTATCCCTACCAAAACAAAACACTTATATATCCTTGTGTATTTAAGGCGGTTCAGAAATCAACATGGAGATCTAAAAAATGAACCCAGGGTATTTTTAACGTTCAGATAAGAGTAAAATACAAAAGAAAAAAGAATACTCCAGCGTACAAGCTAATATGTAAATTTCAAGATATGGCATACGTGAATGAGAAACTAATTCCCGCCCCATCCTGATTTTGTTCAATGTTTCTGTTAAGAACATCGAAGTAATGTGTAGTCTAAATATGTTTATTTGGTTTTGACGTTTAAGTAGTTGTTATAATGAACAACATCTACCCAGTTCCGATGCATTTTGGTACCTGTAAAACGCTTTATTGAGAGTTACCTGTGAGCGCCTGTCTAGGAGTGCGTACATCTCCATTAGGACACGTCTCTGCAGGTAGCATTGATATGTCCATACTGCCACGAAATCCCGGTCAGATAGGACCATAAGGCCTGGTTTACGGGATATGCACTTTTCATGGGCCCCCTTGAGAAATCAAAAGGAAACAATCATGCTCATCGTGCTGATGGCGGAAGGTATTTTTTAAATCAATGAAACGAGAATGGCTTACAAATCCATATGAACGTACAACATTTATGCTTGCGCAAGGAGTGATTACTACTCCTCCTTGCGCAAGCAGAAATTTCGTACGTTCATAAAGAATATAGCCTTAGCTATTAAGGCAGGATAAGTACATTTCCTTAGACGGTTCGCTTAATATCTAAAAACTTTAAAAACACGATCGTATTGTTGTTGCATTGGGGAATCCAATGGCTGTGAGTGTATGTGTGTGTGTGTGTGTGTGTGTGTGTGTGTGTTTATGTGTGTGTGTGTGTGTGGGGGGGGGGGGGGCATTGAGACCTCAAATTTAGATAAATGTTATTAGAATTGTATTTTGACAGGTTTAACGCATTTTCCCCCTCTGTGATATTCCACTGCCCCCTCTAAAGAAAAAGTAAATCAGGGGATCTACGAGGTTTAAATACCCCCATTGCGATAAAACATGAAAGACATCGTGATGTCAAGAATGTGTAACATTTATATTGAAGAAGGCACACAACTCTACAGACATGTTCTGTAAGTTTGCTTTACAAATTCCTCGATATTGTTAAAAACAAAACAACGTAAAATGATGAATACTACTTCCAAAGGAACGGTTCTTGCCTGCGATTCTTGTATCAAATTTGTCATCGTCTGGCGTAGCACACTTGGTTTGACTTGTTTGTACTCCAGTGATAATAACAAGTGTGATTTTAAAAATTCTACCAACGCAAACGTATATGCTGCTAGAGTATCTGTTGAATGGATCTGTTGAAAGGAAGAAATAAAGACAGTTAAAAAACCTGGATTATCTTGTAAAGGCAAAATCCTTTTATTTCGTTTGTGATTGTGCTTCAGATTACTGAATTATCACAATTGCATATTTAAACACAACAAAAAAGTAACTCCCCCTAAACAAATTAGCATAACTTTTTAACGAAGAAGTTTTAAGCAACAAAACTGTCCGTGTGTAAATCAAATTAATCCACCTAGTCATGCATGAGTGAGCACACTTTAAAGGCAAAATTGTCACTTTCAAAAGTCACAAGCGTCAGTTTTGTCTGTCTGTAAAACAAATTTTTGGTGAAACCTTTTTCTGGTTCACGGTAAAAAGTGAAGACAATATTACCGGCAAAATAAGGATAATCAATTGCATGATATTTATGACATTTTCAGCTTAAATGTGTGTTTAATGTGTGTCATTCAGTTAAATGCACATTTCTTTTTATAATGGCACGCTTGAGTAGATACACCATTAAGATTAAAAGAAATCACATTTAACTGAAAAAATAAATATACATTTTGATGAGAGAAAGGCTGATTTAGGATCTTGGATCTAAGGTGAAATTCTCTTCCTGTAATGACCTCCTCATATATTGTATGACATTGTCACTGGCATTTCACGTTTTAATTTGCACAGTATGTGCGTTAACAGGCAATGCAGGATAAAGCACAAACTCTGTTATCATGTTGCGACTAATGGAGCGCAATCCTACAGAAAGCAATAATTAGTGCACCTAGTGTATGCAATGCAAAATGTTGAATGTGTTATTTTTCATACAGTTCTAAGTGTATTTCTATGTTTTTTTTTAATTCATTGAAGACCTGAATGATAACCCTGCCGCTTCCATCATTCAAAGAAGGCTACAGTGTGCTCTCTGTTACCAGGCAGTCTGTAATCAACATAAAATGTTATGGGTATTTTGATAGGATTATCACTACTGATATTATTTTATGTATTCGCTTGCGATGGAAATGTCAACAAAACATGTCACCCATTATCAGAAAATGTGTGAATAGGTCATTGTAAGAATGAAGTTGTACATTAAATCATAGTATCATGAATTAGTCTTCCTTGCTGCAAGTTTGATATTTATTTTATGATTGAAATGTGTTTCTTAGCGTCAATTTTGAAACTTCTCAATAATGACTTGATGGAAAATTTTTATTTAACACAATGATACACATTCCGAAAGATAGATGACAATCACCTTGCATTTTACCTGAAAATATGCAATAATTATTGTGCAATTAAAAATCTCAATTTTCTGTCATATTGTGTTCACTTAACCATGCAATATCGATCACAGTATCAGGTTTGAAAGAGTTTTTAATGGATAAATTACACACAATGCTAAAGTGAACAAATTATTAGTAAATAAACATATGGATTTATGCCACAACAGCATTGAATATCAGTATTGTTTTGTTTCATGTTAAAAGTGTGCTCACTCAATCATGACATGGCGTCTTCCTCTTATATTCAAACAGCGTGTGATGATAAATGTTGTTAACAAGATCCCATGTTAAATCAATCAATATAGACAATTGGTGATGTAATACTGGAAGGATTCAACAACCCCCCCCCCTAAAAAAAGTGCTCAGTCAACTGTGAAAAGGCTTGAAAAGTGCCAAAATAGTCGTAACATTGTCAAACAATGGATGATTAAGCAATTGCAGCAATTGTACCTGTACCAGAAACAGGATTTTCAACATTTTGTTTAACAGACTCACAAAACTGCCTCTCTTGACTTTTGAAAAGTGATGATATTGCCTTCAATGTGTGCTCACTAATGTACGACTGAGTGGATTATCGTGCTTCTCACACGGAACGTTTCGTTGCTCACAACTTGTTTTGTTGTGTTTATTTTGATATCTCTGAGTCTCCGTAAAAATAGATTTCCATAAACCTGATAATAAGAACATGTCGCTTTCTGTTGAGCAAATGTTAGTATTCGTCGTTATATCATAAGTTTATCCATAAAACAAGTACAGCAAATAAGTAACGTCAACCATTATTAAAATCCTGTTAAGAAAATCCGCTGTTTCATGACAGCATCAGATAATTCGTCTTGCGCCCATTAAAGTTACTTTCCTTCATTTCCACCGTTGTAAATACGGGCCAACCTAAACTCCTCATTATTGCACGTGCTTTAAAAGTTAACATTTCAAGAACGCTGAACATATTCATCACCCATCGCGTTGTGTAATAAGAACCCATCTCATGCCACGTTCACGCTGCAGATATTTAGTCAGGAATTAAAACAATAAAGCTTTCATATTGACTCTTTTTTGTCCATTGCTTCTAAAATAAAAATTGGCAGAGGCAACATTTGAATACAGCAAACGCAGCTGGTGTAGTTTACTTCGCAGATTGGAAATGAAAGTGTTAGTAATTAAAGTCTTTTTAGGACATTTGCATAATTTACATACAAATGAAAATGTTACACAGACAAAAAGTTGTGTATTCTCTACAGTAAGTTCGTTTTTTTATTTACTAGAAAATAGTGGTCATGATGTTACTGATTGATAGGATAGCAAGAGTTGATGACGTCATCACTAAATGACTCTCAGTGCCTACATATGTACGTAATAAGGGGCAATCACAATTTAAGACACTTTATATATGATTTGAATGAAAATAGGATTGTTGTAGTTAGTTCAACCAAAGAGATATATGGAACCAATGAACTTTCTATTCTTTGGAAACGAAATTAAAACGAGACATACTTGTGGACAAGTATAAGGTGGTCTGCATTGGCAAATTCATGCACTGGAATGGGCTGGTTAATGCACGTTCATAAAACATCGCCTTACCCATTGAGCCACAAATCTTCGCATTCACCTTTCACGTAATGCCCGCCAGCAGTGGCTAGAATGATTAAGAAATCGATATTCAAGCTGAAATTTCACCATGATCCTGACATCTAATCAAAAAGTGGAGCGGACGAATCCGAAAGCTCGTAGACTGAGCTACAACATACTAAAATTTCAGAGTAACAGATTCAAAAATCAGCGAGATACAGCCCCTAGTAGGTCGTCATGTCATTTCATAAATACCCCTTCCATTGACATAACACGTACATGCGTCCGATTATGACACCAATGCGTAAAATGTAATTGACACCATGAAGACGTCATCAAAATGACAAATAAACGACAATATTTTTTAGAAGAAGGTCTCAGCTACAACATAGTGAAATTTGGGAGAAAATTGACCAAGGATTACTGAGATATGCAAAAGCGGGCAAAAAAAATCATGACGTCATAATTGAAAATTCATTTTTTCGATTCATATGGCTATGATGACGTCACGATGTACTTACCGGTAAAATGACACATGAAATGACATCTACATTTCATATTCTTTCCAAATATTAAACAAAAAATGGGGGTCACCGGCCATTCTGAAGAGCTATGGCCGATTGAAGGTAGTCATGTTTTTTGCAATATTTGCACACAAAAACGTATTGACGCACGCGCAGACTTTGAACTTTGACGCACCCGCACGACCTTGTCATTGCATGGAAATGGCTCAAAATGACAGGATGTGTTGTATGTAGTGTCAGTAACATGAATGCGGTATCAAAACGGAATTTTGACGTTTTTTTTGCGTTATGCACGGAAAAACGCGCGAACGCGCGCGCACGCGCGGAAATTTTTGAAATGCTTAAAATTGCCTGAAACATATGTAAAACAATTTTAAGTTGATTCTGAGCATTTTAAAATTTTGCGCGCGCGTTTATGCACTAACGTACGCGTACGCGCGCGTTTTTATTCATTGAGATTAATTGGCTTATCATTAATTTCATGCATGTCAAATTTCATTACATATCAATGATTGGTTCAAGAGATATATCCGATAATCAATTTTCATTAAATTGCTCGTAGATGACGTCACGATGACGTCATGACCTTGAAAATGTTGCTGGAACATGTTCATGTACATGTTCATGCATGATGAAGATTTCATGAAAAATGGCCCATGCATTGAAGAGATATCCATGCCACAAAAATTTGGAATAAAAATAAACGAGACATACTTGTGGACAAGTATAAGGTGGTCTGCATTTGCAAATTTGTGCACAGACATGGTATGGTAAATGCACGGCGACACCATCGTCTTTCCATGGTGACACCATCTATTTATTAGAAATCAGAGGCAACGCTCAAGAAAACTCATAAAGCCACATGCAATATGCTAACATTTCAGAGACTTGACAAAATAATGACACCTTCGATTGACATAACACGTACATGCGTCCGTTTTGACACTAATGCGAATAATGAAATTTACACCATGAGGACATCAACAAAATGACAAATGAAGGAAATTTATCTATAGAAGGAGGTCTCAGCTATAACATACTGAAATTTGGGAGAAAATTGACAAAGTATAACTGAGATATGCAAAAGCGGGTAAAAAAGTTCATGACGTCATAATTGAAAATTCATTTTTTCGATTCATATGGCAATATGATGACGTCACAATGTACTTACCGGTAAAATGACACATAAAATCACATCTAAATTTTATACTCTTTCCAAATATTTAAAAAAAAATAGGGGTCACCGGCCATTCTGAAGAGCTATGGCCGATTGAAGGTAATCATGTTTTTTGCAATATTTGCACACAAAAACGTATTGAGGCACGCGCGGACTTTCAACTTTGACGCACTCTCACGACCTTGTTATTACATGGAAATGACTCAAAATTTTAGAACGTGATGTTTGTAGTATCAGATAAGTAAAACCAGTAAAAAAACGGAATTTTGACGTTTTGTTCGCGTTACGCACGGAAAAACGCGCGAACGCGCGCGCACGCGCGGAAATTTTTGAAATGCTAGAAATGGCCTGAAACATATGCAAAACAATTTTGAGTTGATTTGGAGCATTTTAAAATTTTGCGCGCGCGTTTTTGCACTAACGTACGCGTACGCGCGCGTTTTTATTTATTAAGATTAATTTGCTTATCATTAATTTCATACATGTCAAATTTCATTACATATAAATGATTGGTTCAAGAGATATATCCAATAATCGATTTTCATTAAATTGCTCGTAGATGACGTCACGATGACGTCATGACCTTGAAAATGTTGCTGGAACATGTTCACGTATATACCCATGCATGATTAAGATTTGATGAAAAATGGCTCATGCATTGTTGAGATATACATGCCACAAAAAAGTGGGGGGCATGGAATAAAAATAAAGAATAAAGAAAATTCGGACGAAATTAGAAGGTGATCTGTCGGTGCACGACAGACCACCTAATAAACGAGACATACTTGTGGACAAGTATAAGGTGGTCTGCATTGGCAAATTCATGCACTGACATGGGTTGGTAAATGCACGTTCATAAAACATCGCCTTACCCATTGAGCCACACATCTTCCCATTCACTTAACACGCAATGCCTAGCAGGGGCTAGAATGATTAAGAAATCGATATTCAAGCTGAAATTTCACCATGATCCCGACATGTGATTAAAAAATGGAGCGGACGTTCCGGAAAGCTAGTAGACTCAGCTACAACATACTAAGGTTTCAGAGTAACAGATTTAAACATCAGCGAGATACAGCTCCTAGAAGGTCGTCATGTCATTTCATAAATACCCCTTCCATTGACATAACACGTACATGCGCCCGATTATGACACTAATGCGTATAATGTAATTTACACCATGAAGACATCATCTGAATGACAAATAAATAAAAGTTATCTATAGAAGAAGGTCTCGGCTACATCATAGTGAAATTTGGGAGAAATTTGACCAAGGATTACTGAGATATGCAAAAGCGGGTAAAAAAATTCAAGACGTCATGATTAAAAATTCAATTTTTCGATTCATATGGCAATATGATGACGTCACCATGTACTTACCGGTAAAATGACACATGAAATGACATCTACATTTCATATTCTTTCCAAATATTAAAAAAAAAATGGGGGTCACCGGCCATTCTGAGGAGCTATGGCCGATTGAAGGTAGTCATGTTTTTTGCAATGTTTGCACACAAAAACGTATTGACGCACGCGCAGACTTTGAACTTTGACGCACCCGCACGACCTTGTTATTGCACGGAAATGGCTCAAAATGACAGGATGTGTTGTATGTAGTGTCAGTAACATAAATCTAGTAAAACAACGGAATTTTGACGTTCCGTTCGCATTACGCACGGAAAAACGCGCGAGCGCGCGCGCACGCGCGGAAATTTTTGAAATGCTAGAAATGGCCTGAAACATATGCAAAACAATTTTGAGTTGATTTAGAGCATTTTAAGATTTTGCGCGCGCGTTTTTGCACTAACGTACGCGTACGCGCGCGTTTTAATTAAATGAAAAAATTTGTCCTATCATTAATTTTATGCATGTCAAATTTCATTACATATAAATGATCGGTTCAAGAGATATATTCAATAATCGATTTTCATTAAATTGCTCGTAGATGACGTCACGATTATGTAATGACCTTGGAATTGTTGCGGGCACATGTTCACATATATACCTATACATGACGAAAATTTCATAAAGCATGGTTCATGCATTGTTGAGATATACATGCCACAAAAAAGTGGGGGGTATGGAATAAAAATAAAAAGAAAGAAGATTCTGACGAAATTAAAAGGTGATCTGCCATGGCATGGCAGACCACCTAATAACGAGACATACTTGTGGACAAGTATCAGGTGGTCTGCATTGGCAAATTCATGCACAGACATGGGCTGGAAAATGCACGGTGAACTATAGACCTTCATTCGTGACACCAACTATCCATAAGCAATGTGAGACAGCGCTCAAGAAAGCTCATAGGGCACCTATTATACTAACATTTCAGAGAATTTCCTAAACGTAACATGTTTATGCTAACGTGATTAATAGTCATGTAAGAGAATGGGGCGAGAGAAAAAAAAATTGGAAAGAAAATCTCAAAGAGAATGACAAAGTGAGGGATAGAACAGAAGAAGATGGCAAAATAAACATTGCAAAAGGAATGCAAAAGTTGACCCTACCCACGCCAGGAATCGAACCGGGGGCCTCGAGATCTTAAAACGGCGCCTTACCTATTGAGCCACAAATCTTCCCATTCACTTAACACGTAATGCCCAGCAGGGGCTAGAATGATTAAGAAATCGATATTCAAGCTGAAATTTCACCATGATCCCGACATCTGATTAAAAAATGGAGACAACGTCCCGGAAAGCTCGTAGACTCAGCTACAACATACTGAAATTTCAGAGTGAAAGCTTGACATATTAGTGAGATACATCTCCTAGAAGCTCGTCATGTCATTTCATAAATACCACTTCCATTGACATAACACGGAAGTGCGATTTTGACATTCATGCGTATAATGAAATTTACACCGTGAAGACGTCATCAAAATGAAAAATGAAGGCAATTGTTACTATGGAGCGAGGTCTCAGCTACAACATACTGAAATTTGGGAGAAAATTGACCAAGGATTACTGAGATATCCAAAGGCGGGTAAAAAAATTCATGACGTCATAATTGAAAATTCATTTTTTCGATTTATATGGCAATATGATGACGTCACCATGTACTTACTGGTAAAATGACACATGAAATGACATCTACATTTCATATTCTTTTTAAATATTAAAAAAAAATTGGGGGTCACCGGCCATTCTGAAGAGCTATGGCCAAATAAAGACAGTCATGTTTTTTGCAATATTTGCACACAAAAACGTTTTGACGCACGCGCGGACATTCAACTTTGACGCACTCTCACGACCTTGTTTTTGTATGGAAATGGCTCAAAATTTCAGGATATGATGGTAGCAATATCAAAAACTTTAAACCAGTAAAAAAACGAAATTTTGACGGTGCGTACGCGCTACGCACGAAAAAACGCGCGAACGCGCGCGCACGCGCGGAAATTTTTGAAATGCTAGAAATGGCCTGAAACATATGCAAAACAATTTTGAGTTGATTTAGAGCATTTTGAAATTTTGCGCGCGCGTTTTCACACTAACGTACGCGTACGCGCGCGTTTTTATTAATTGAAATTAATTGTGTTATTATCAAATTTATGCATATTAATTTTCATTAGCTATAAAAGATTGGTTCTAGAGCTACATGAGGTAATAGGTTTTCATTAAACTGCTCGTAGATGACGTCACAATGACGTCATGACCTTGAAAATGTTGCTGTAACATGTTCACATATATGTCCATACATGATGAACATTTCATGAAATATGGCCCCTGCATTGTTGAGATATCCATGTCACAAAAATTTGGAATAAAAACGAGACATACTTGTGGACGAGTATAAGGTGGTCTGCATTGGCAAATTCATGCACTGGCATGGGCTGGTAAATGCACGTTCATAAAACATCGCCTTACCCATTGAGCCACAAATCTTCGCATTCACCTTTCACGTAATGCCCGCCAGCAGTGGCTAGAATGATTAAGAAATCGATATTCAAGCTGAAATTTCACCATGATCCTGACATCTGATTAAAAAGTGGAGCGGACGAATCCGAAAGCTCGTAGACTGAGCTTCAACATACTAAGATTTCAGAGTAACAGATTCAAAAATCAGCAAAATACAGCCCCTAGTAGGTCGTCATGTCATTTCATAAATACCCCTTCCATTGACATAACACGTACATGCGTCCGATTATGACACCAATGCGTAAAATGTAATTTACACCATGAAGACGTCATCAAAATGACAAATAAACGACAATATTTTATAGGAGAAGGTCTCAGCTACAACATAGTGAAATTTGGGAGAAAATTAACCAAGGATTACTGAGATATGCAAAAGCGGGCAAAAAAAATCATGACGTCATAATTGAAAATTCATTTTTTCGATTCATATGGCAATATGATGACGTCACGACGTACTTACCGGTAAAATGACACATGAAATGACATCTACATTTCATATTCTTTCCAAATATTAAACAAAAAATGGGGGTCACCGGCCATTCTGAAGAGCTATGGCCGATTGAAGGTAGTCATGTTTTTTGCAATATTTGCACACAAAAACGTATTGACGCACGCGCAGACTTTGAACTTTGACGCACCCGCACGACCTTGTTATTGCATGGAAATGGCTCAAAATGACAGGATGTGTTGTATGTAGTGTCAGTAACATGAATCCAGTAAAAAAACGGAATTTTGACGTTTTGTTCACGTTACGCACGGAAAAACGCGCGAACGCGCGCGCACGCGCGGAATTTTTGAAATGCTTAAAATTGCCTGAAACATATGCAGAACAATTTTGAGTTGATTCTGAGCATTTTGAAATTTTGCGCGCGCGTTTTTGCCCTAACGTACGCGTACGCGCGCGTTTAAATTCATTGAGATTAATTGGCTTATCATTAATTTTATGCATGTCAAATTTCATTACATATCAATGATTGGTTCAAAAGATACATCCAATAATCGATTTTCATTAAATTGCTCGTAGATGACGTCACGATGACGTCATGACCTTGAAAATGTTGCTGGACCATGTTCACATATATACCTATACATGGTGAACATTTTATGAAACATGGCTCATGCATTGTTGAGATATTAATGCCACAAAAATTTGGAATAAAAATAAATAAATAACGAGACATACTTGTGGACAAGTATAAGGTGGTCTGCATTGGCGAATTCATGCACAGACATGGGCTAGAAATTGCACGGTGATATGGACCTTCAATCGTGACACCATCTATTCATAAGCAATCAGAGACTCCGCTCAAGAAAGCTCATAGCGCACCTACAATGTCTACTAACATTTCAGAGACATGCCTAAATGGTTACATGTATATTGTGCTAACATGTAATTAATAGCCACGTAAGGTAAAGGGGCGAGAGAAAACGAATGGGAAAGAAAATCTCAAAGAGAATGACAAAGTGAGGGATAGAACAGAAGAAGATGACAAAATAAACATTGCAAAAGGAATACAAAAATTGACCCTACCCACTCCGGGAATCGAACCAGGGGCCTCGAGGTCTTCAAACGCGGCGCCTTACCCATTGAGCCACACATCTTCCCATTCACTTAACACGTAATGCCCATCAGGGGCTAGAATGATTAAGAAATTGATATTCAAGCTGAAATTTCGCTATGATCGCGACATTTGATTAAAAAAAAGATGACGTCCTCGAAAGCTAGTAGACTCAGCTACAACATACTAACATTTCAGAGTAACAGAATTGAACATGAGCGAGATACAGCTCCTAGAAGCTCGTCATGTCATTTCATAAATACCCCTTCCATTGACATAAAACATGCATACGACCGATTTTGACATGAATGACTATAATCAAATTTATACCATGAAGATTGAGGTCTATTAATAAATTAGGGCTAGTTTAACATAGCGCAATGTCTCAGCTATCACATACTGAAATTTAGAAGAAAATTGACCAAGGATTACTGAGATACGCAAGAACGGGTAAAAAAGTTTATGACGTCATACATGAAAATTAATTTTTTCGATTCATATGGCAATATGATGACGTCACGATGTTTTTAACGAACAAATGATACATGAAATACCATTTACAGTTCCCACTCTTTCCAAATATTAAAAAAAAAATGGGGGTCACCGGCCATTTTAAAGAGCTATGGCCGATTGAAGGTAGTCATGTTTTTTGCAATATTTGCACACAAAAACGTATTGACGCACGCGCAGACTTTCAACTTTGACGTACCCGCACGACCTTGTTATGGCATGGAAATGGCTCAAAATTGCAGGATGTGTTGTTTGTAGTATCAGAGACATGAAACCAGTAAAAAAATGGAATTTTGAGGCTGCGTACGCGTAACGCACGAAAAAACGCGCGAACGCGCGCGCACGCGCGGAAATTTTTAAAATGCTAGAAATTGCCTGAAACATATGCAAAACAATTTTGAGTTGATTTTGAGCATTTTAAAATTTTGCGCGCGCGATTTTGCACTAACGCACGCGTACGCGCGCGTTTTTATTCATTAAAATTTATTGTCACATCATTAATTTTATGCATCTAAATTTTCATTGGCTAAATATGATCAGTTCTGGAGATATGAACGTTAATAGGTTTTCATTAAATTGCTCGTAGATGACGTCACGATTATGCCATGACCTTGAAAATGTTATTTTCGCAAGTTCACATGTATACCTATACATGGTAAAAATATCATAAGACATGACACGTGCATTCTTGAGATATCCATGCCACAAAAAAGTGGGGGGCAAGGAATAAAAATAAGATAGAAGATTCTGACGAAATTAGAAGGTGATCTGTCGGTGCACGACAGACCACCTAATAAATAAATAAATAAAGAAAGAAAATTCTAACGAAATTAAGAGGTGATCTGTCGTTGGCGACAGACCACCTAATAATAAACGAGACATACTTGTGGACAAGTATAAGGTGGTCTGCATTGGCAAATTCATGCACTGACATGGGCTAGAAAATGCACGGTGATATGGACCTTCAATCGTGACACCATCTATTCATAAGCAATCAGAGACTCCGCTCAAGAAAGCTCAGAGTGCACCTAACAATGTCTACTAACGTACATTTCAGAGACATGCCTAAATGGTTACATGTATATTGTGCTAACATGTAATTAATAGCCACGTAAGATAAAGGGGCGAAAGAAAACGAATGGGAAAGAAAATCTCAAAGAGAATGACAAAGTGAGGGATAGAACAGAAGAAGATGGCAAAAAAAAGCATTGTAAAAGGAATGCAAAAATTTACCCTATCCACTCCAGGAATCGAACCGGGGGCCTCGAGATCTTAAAACGCGGCGCCTTACCAATTGAGCCACACATCTTCCCATTCACTTAACACGTAATGCCCAGCAGGGGCTAGAATGATTAAGAAATGGATATTCAAGATGAAATTTCGCCATGATCGCGACATCTGATTAAAAAATAAAGGTGACGTTCTCGAAAGCTAGTAGACTCAGCTACAACATACTAAAATTTCAGAGTAACAGAATTGAACATAAGCGAGATACAGCTCCTAGAAGATCGTCATGTCATTTAATAAATACCCCTTCCATTGACATAACACGTATATACGATCGATTTTGACATTAATGTCTATAATCAAATTCATACCATGAAGATAGAATCCTATTGAAATATTAGGGCTACTTTCTCATAGAGCAATGTCTCAGCTATCACATACTGAAATTTGGAACAAAATTGACCAAAGATTACTGAGATACGCAAGAACGGGTAAAAAAGTTTATGACGTCATACATGAAAATTGATTTTTTTTCGATTCATATGGCAATATGATGACGTTACGATGTATTTAACGACCAAATGATACATGAAATAGCATCTACAGTTCCCACTCTTTCAAAATATGAAAAAAAAATTGGGGGTCACCAGCCATTCTGAGGAGCTATGGCCGATTGAAGGTGGTCATGTTTTTGCACACAAAAAAGTATTGACGCACGCGCGGACTTTGAACTTTGACGCACCCGCACGACCTTATTATTGCATAGAAATGGCTCAAAATTTCAGGATGTGTTGTTTGCAGTGTCAGAAACATGAATCCAGTGAAAAAACGGTTTTCCGACGTTGCGTTTGCTAAACGCACGGAAAAACGCGCGCGCGCGCGCGTACGCGCGGAAATTTGAAAAATGCTAGAAATGGCCTCAAACATATGCAAAACAATTTCTAGTTGATTTGGAGCATTTTTTTATTTTACGCGCGCGTTAATGCACTAACGTACGCGTACGCGCGCGTTTTTTTTCATTGAAATTAACTGTCTTGTCATTAATTATATACATGCCAAATTTCTTTACACAGAGATGAACGGTTTTAGAGCTACATGAAATAATAGATTTTCATTAAATTGCTCGTACATGACGTCATGATTATGTAATAACCTTGAAAATGTTCCTGTAACATGTTCACATATATACCTATACATGATGAACATTTGATGAAACATGGTCCATGCATTGTTGAGATATCCATGTCACAAAATTTTGGAATAAAAATAAATAATAAAGAAAGAAAATTCGGACAAAAACAAGAGGTGATCTGCCATGGCATGGCAGACCACCTAATAAATAAAGAAAGAAAATTCGGACAAACACAAGAGGTGATCTGCATGGCAGACCACCTAATAAATAAACGAGACATACTTGTGGACAAGTATCAGGTGGTCTGCATTGGCAAATTCATGCACAGACATGGGCTGGAAAATGCACGGTGAACTATAGACCTTCATTCGTGACACCAACTATCCATAAGCAATGTGAGACAGCGCTCAAGAAAGCTCATAGGGCACCTATTATACTAAAATTTCAGAGAATTTCCTAAATGGTAACATGTTTATGCTAACGTGATTAATAGTCATGTAAGAGAATGGGGTGAGAGAAAAAAGAATTGGAAAGAAAATCTCAAAGAGAATGACAAAGTGAGGCATAGAACAGAAGAAGATGGCAAAATAAACATTGCAAAAGGAATGCAAAAGTTGACCCTACCCACGCCAGGAATCGAACCGGGGGCCTCGAGATCTTAAAACGGCGCCTTACCTATTGAGCCACAAATCTTCCCATTCACTTAACACGTAATGCCCAGCAGGGGCTAGAATGATTAAGAAATCGATATTCAAGCTGAAATTTCACCATGATCCCGACATCTGATTCAAAAATGGAGACAACGTTCCGGAAAGCTCGTAGACTCAGCTACAACATACTGAAATTTCAGAGTGAAAGCTTGACATATTAGTGAGATACATCTCCTAGAAGCTCGTCATGTCATTTCATAAATACCACTTCCATTGACATAACACGGAAGTGCGATTTTGACATTCATGCGTATAATGAAATTTACACCGTGAAGACGTCATCAAAATGAAAAATGAAGGCAACTTCTACTATGGAGCGAGGTCTCACCTACAACATACTGAAATTTGGGAGAAAATTGACCATGAATTACTGAGATACACAAAAGCGGGTAAAAAAGTTCATGACGTCATACATGAAAAATCATTTTTTCGATTCATATGGCAATATGATGACATCAACATAAATTTAAAAGGTAAATCGAACATTAAATCACATCTACATTTCCCACTCTTTCAGAATATTGAAAAAAAATTGGGGGTCACCGGCCATTCTGAAGAGCTATGGCCGATTGAAGGTAGTCATGTTTTTTGCAATATTTGCACACAAAAACGTATTGACGCACGCGCAGACTTTGAACTTTGACGCACCCGCACGACCTTGTTATTGCATGGAAATGGCTCAAAATGACAGGATGTGTTGTATGTAGTGTCAGTAACATGAATCCAGTAAAAAAACAGAATTTTGACGTTTTGTTCGCGTTACGCACGAAGAAACGCGCGAACGCGCGCGCACGCGCGGAAATTTTTGAAATGCTAGAAATGGCCTGAAACATATGCAAAACAATTTTGAGTTGATTTGAAGCATTTTAAAATTTTGCGCGCACGTTTTTGCACTAACGTACGCGTACGCGCGCGTTTTTTTTCAATGAAATTAATTAGCTACTCATTAATTATATGCATGTCAAATTTCATTACACAGAGATGACCAGTTCTAGAGCTACATGAGGTAATAGTTTTTCATTAAACTGCTCGTAGATGACGTCACGATGACGTCATGACCTTGAGAATGTTACTGTAACATGTTCACATATATGTCCATACATGATGAACATTTCATGAAATATGGTTTATGCATTGTTGAGATATCCATGTCACAAAAATTTGGAATAAAAATAAATAAATAACGAGACATACTTGTGGACAAGTATCAGGTGGTCTGCATTGGCAAATTCATGCACAGACATGGGCTGGAAAATGCACGGTGAACTATAGACCTTCATTCGTGACACCAACTATCCATAAGCAATGTGAGACAGCGCTCAAGAAAGCTCATAGGGCACCTATTATACTAAAATTTCAGAGAATTTCCTAAATGGTAACATGTTTATGCTAACGTGATTAATAGTCATGTAAGAGAATGGGGTGAGAGAAAAAAGAATTGGAAAGAAAATCTCAAAGAGAATGACAAAGTGAGGCATAGAACAGAAGAAGATGGCAAAATAAACATTGCAAAAGGAATGCAAAAGTTGACCCTACCCACGCCAGGAATCGAACCGGGGGCCTCGAGATCTTAAAACGGCGCCTTACCTATTGAGCCACAAATCTTCCCATTCACTTAACACGTAATGCCCAGCAGGGGCTAGAATGATTAAGAAATCGATATTCAAGCTGAAATTTCACCATGATCCCGACATCTGATTAAAAAATGGAGACAACGTTCCGGAAAGCTCGTAGACTCAGCTACAACATACTGAAATTTCAGAGTGAAAGCTTGACATATTAGTGAGATACATCTCCTAGAAGCTCGTCATGTCATTTCATAAATACCACTTCCATTGACATAACACGGAAGTGCGATTTTGACATTCATGCGTATAATGAAATTTACACCGTGAAGACGTCATCAAAATGAAAAATGAAGGCAACTCCTACTATGGAGCGAGGTCTCAGCTACAACATACTGAAATTTGGGAGAAAATTGACCATGAATTACTGAGATACACAAAAGCGGGTAAAAAAGTTCATGACGTCATACATGAAAAATCATTTTTTTGATTCATATGGCAATATGATGACATCAACATAAATTTAAAAGGTAAATCGAACATTAAATCACATCTACATTTCCCACTCTTTCAGAATATTGAAAAAAAATTGGGGGTCACTGGCCATTCTGAAGAGCTATGGCCGATTGAAGGTAGTCATGTTTTTTGCAATATTTGCACACAAAAACGTATTGACGCACGCGCAGACTTTGAACTTTGACGCACCCGCACGACCTTGTTATTGCATGGAAATGGCTCAAAATGACAGGATGTGTTGTATGTAGTGTCAGTAACATGAATCTAGTAAAAAAACAGAATTTTGACGTTTTGTTCGCGTTACGCACGAAAAAACGCGCGAACGCGCGCGCACGCGCGGAAATTTTTGAAATGCTAGAAATGGCCTGAAACATATGCAAAACAATTTTGAGTTGATTTGGAGCATTTTAAAATTTCGCGCGCGCGTTTTTGCACTAACGTACGCGTACGCGCGCGTTTTTTTTCAATGAAATTAATTAGGTACTCATTAATTATATGCATGTCAAATTTCATTACACAGAGATGACCAGTTCTAGAGCTACATGAGGTAATAGTTTTTCATTAAACTGCTCGTAGATGACGTCACGATAACGTCATGACCTTGAAAATGTTGCTGTAACATGTTCACATATATGTCCATACATGATGAACATTTCATGAAATATGGTCTATGCATTGTTGAGATATCCATGTCACAAAAATTTGGAATAAAAATAAACGAGACATACTTGTGGACAAGTATCAGGTGGTCTGCATTGGCAAATTCATGCACAGACATGGGCTGGAAAATGCACGGTGAACTATAGACCTTCATTCGTGACACCATCTATCCATAAGCAATGTGAGGCATCGCTCAAGAAAGCTCATAGGGCACCTATTATACTAACATTTCAGAGAATTTCCTAAATGGTAGCATGTTTATGCTAACGTGATTAATAGTCATGTAAGAGAATGGGGCGAGAGAAAAAAGAATTGGAAAGAAAATCTCAAAAAGAGAATGACAAAGTGAGGGATAGAACAGAAGAAGATGGCAAAATAAACATTGCAAAAGGAATGCAAAAGTTGACCCTACCCACGCCAGGAATCGAACCGGGGGCCTCGAGATCTTTAAACGGCGCCTTACCTATTGAGCCACAAATCTTCCCATTCACTTAACACGTAATGCCCAGCAGGGGCTAGAATGATTAAGAAATCGATATTCAAGCTGAAATTTCACCATGATCCCGACATCTGATTAAAAAATAGAGACAACGTTCCGGAAAGCTCGTAGACTCAGCTACAACATATTGAAATTTCAGAGTGAAAGCTTGACATATGAGTGAGATACATCTCCTAGAAGCTCGTCATGTCATTTCATAAATACCACTTCCATTGACATAACACGGAAGTGCGATTTTGACATTCATGCGTATTATGAAATTTACACCGTGAAGACGTCATCAAAATGAAAAATGAAGGCAACTTCTACTATGGAGCGAGGTCTCAGCTACAACATACTGAAATTTGGGAGAAAATTGACCATGGATTACTGAGATACACAAAAGCGGGTAAAAAAGTTCATGACGTCATACATGAAAAATCATTTTTTCGATTCATATGGCAATATGATGACATCAACATAAATTTAAAAGGTAAATCGAACATTAAATCACATCTACATTTCCCACTCTTTCAGAATATTGAAAAAAAATTGGAGGTTACCAGCCATTCTGAAGAGCTATGGCCGATTGAAGGTAGTCATGTTTTTTTACTATATTTGCACACAAAAACGTATTGACGCACGCGCAGACTTTGAACTTTGACGCACCCGCACGACCTTGTTATTGCATGGAAATGGCTCAAAATGACAGGATGTGTTGTATGTAGTGTCAGTAACATGAATCCAGTAAAAAAACGGAATTTTGACGTTTTGTTCGCGTTACGCACGGAAAAACGCGCGAACGCGCGCGTACGCGCGGAAATTTTTGAAATGCTAGAAATGGCCTGAAACATATGCAGAAGAATTTTGAGTTGATTTGGAGCATTTTAAAATTTTGCACGCGCGTTTTGGCACTAACGTACGCGTACGCGCGCGTTTTTTTTCAATGAAATTAATTGGCTACTCATTAATTATATGTATGCCAAATTTCATTACACAGAGATGACCAGTTCTAGAGCTACATGAAATAATAGATTTTCATTAAACTGCTCGTAGATGACGTCACGATGACGTCTTGACCTTGAAAATGTTGCTGGAACATGTTTACGTATATACCCATGCATGATGAAGATTTGATGAAAAATGGCTTATGCATCGGTGAGATATCCATGCCACAAAAATTTGGAATAAAAATAAATAAATAATAAATAAATAAATAAATAAATAAAGAAAGAAAAATCGGACGAAAACAAAAGGTGATCTGCATGGCAGACCACCTAATAAATAATAGGTATGTATAGAAGAAGGTCTCGGCTACATCATAGTGAAATTTGGGAGAAAATTGACAAAGGATTACTGAGATATGCAAAAGCGGGTAAAAAAATTCAAGACGTCATGATTAAAAATTCAATTTTTCGATTCATATGGCAATATGATGACGTCACCATGTACTTACCGGTAAAATGACACATGAAATGACATCTACATTTCATATTCTTTCCAAATATTAAAAAAAAATTGGGGGTCACCGGCCACTCTCAAGAGCTATGGCCGATTGAAGGTAGTCATGTTTTTTGCAATATTTGCACACAAAAACGTATTGACGCACGCGCAGACTTTGAACTTTGACGCACCCGCACGACCTTGTTATTGCATGGAAATGGCTCAAAATGACAGGATGTGTTGTATGTAGTGTCAGTAACATGAATTTAGTAAAAAAATGGAATTTTGACGTTCTATTCGCGTTACGCACGGAAAAACGCGCGAACGCGCGCGCACGCGCGAAAATTTTTGAAATGCTGGAAATGGCCTGAAACATATGCAAAACAATTTTGAATTGATTCTGAGCATTTTAAAATTTTGCGCGCGCGTTTTTGCACTAACGTACGCGTACGCGCGCGTTTTAATTGATTGGGATTAATTGGCTTATCATTAATTTCATGCATGTCAAATTTCATTACATATCAATGATTGGTTCAAGAGATATATCCGAAAATCGATTTTCATTAAATTGCTCGTAGATGACGTCACGATGACGTCATGACCTTGAAAATGTTGCTGGAACATGTTCATGTACATGTTCATGCATGATAAAGATTTCATGAAAAATGGCCCATGCATTGAAGAGATATCCATGCCACAAAAATTTGGAATAAAAATAAATAAATAATAAAGAAAGAAAAATCGGACAAAAACAAGAGGTGATCTGCCATGGCATGGCAGACCACCTAATAAACGAGACATACTTGTGGACAAGTATCAGGTGGTCTGCATTGGCAAATTCATGCACAGACATGGGCTGGAAAATGCACGGTGAACTATAGACCTTCATTCCTGACACCAACTATCCATAAGCAATGTGAGACAGCGCTCAAGAAAGCTCATAGGGCACCTATTATACTAACATTTCAGAGAATTTCCTAAATGGTAACATGTTTATGCTAACGTGATTAATAGTCATGTAAGAGAATGGGGTGAGAGAAAAAAGAATTGGAAAGAAAATCTCAAAGAGAATGACAAAGTGAGGCATAGAACAGAAGAAGATGGCAAAATAAACATTGCAAAAGGAATGCAAAAGTTGACCCTACCCACGCCAGGAATCGAACCGGGGGCCTCGGGATCTTAAAACGGCGCCTTACCTATTGAGCCACAAATCTTCCCATTCACTTAACACGTAATGCCCAGCAGGGGCTAGAATGATTAAGAAATCGATATTCAAGCTGAAATTTCACCATGATCCCGACATCTGATTAAAAAATGGAGACAACGTTTCGGAAAGCTCGTAGACTCAGCTACAACATACTGAAATTTCAGAGTGAAAGCTTGACATATTAGTGAGATACATCTCCTAGAAGCTCGTCATGTCATTTCATAAATACCACTTCCATTGACATAACACGGAAGTGCGATTTTGACATTCATGCGTATAATGAAATTTACACCGTGAAGACGTCATCAAAATGAAAAATGAAGGCAACTCCTACTATGTAGCGAGGTCTCAGCTACAACATACTGAAATTTGGGAGAAAATTGACCATGAATTACTGAGATACACAAAAGCGGGTAAAAAAGTTCATGACGTCATACATGAAAAATCATTTTTTCGATTCATATGGCAATATGATGACATCAACATAAATTTAAAAGGTAAATCGAACATTAAATCACATCTACATTTCCCACTCTTTCAGAATATTGAAAAAAAATTGGGGGTCACCGGCCATTCTGAAGAGCTATGGCCGATTGAAGGTAGTCATGTTTTTTGCAATATTTGCACACAAAAACGTATTGACGCACGCGCAGACTTTGAACTTTGACGCACCCGCACGACCTTGTTATTGCATGGAAATGGCTCAAAATGACAGGATGTGTTGTATGTAGTGTCAGTAACATGAATCCAGTAAAAAAACAGAATTTTGACGTTTTGTTCGCGTTACGCACGAAAAAACGCGCGAACGCGCGCGCACGCGCGGAAATTTTTGAAATGCTAGAAATGGCCTGAAACATATGCAAAACAATTTTAAGTTGATTTGGAGCATTTTAAAATTTTGCGCGCGCGTTTTTGCACTAACGTACGCGTACGCGCGCGTTTTTTTTCAATGAAATTAATTAGCTACTCATTAATTATATGCATGTCAAATTTCATTACACAGAGATGACCAGTTCTAGAGCTACATGAGGTAATAGTTTTTCATTAAACTGCTCGTAGATGACGTCACGATGACGTCATGACCTTGAAAATGTTGCTGTAACATGTTCACATATATGTCCATACATGATGAACATTTCATGAAATATGGCCTATGCATTGTTGAGATATCCATGTCACAAATATTTGGAATAAAAATAAATAAATAAAGAAAGAAAATTCTAACGAAATTAAGAGGTGATCTGTCGTTGGCGACAGACCACCTAATAAATAATAAATAAATAAATAAAGAAAGAAAATTCTAACGAAATTAAGAGGTGATCTGTCGTTGGCGACAGACCACCTAATAAATAACGAGACATACTTGTGGACAAGTATAAGGTGGTCTGCATTGGCAAATTCATGCACTGGCATGGGCTGGTAAATGCACGTTCATAAAACATCGCCTTACCCATTGAGCCACAAATCTTCGCATTCACTTTTCACGTAATGCCCGCCAGCAGTGGCTAGAATGATTAAGAAATCGATATTCAAGCTGAAATTTCACCATGATTCCGACATCTGATAAAAAAGTGGACCGACGATTCCGAAAGCTAGTAGACTGAGCTAAAACATACTAAAATTTCAGAGTAACGGATTCAAACATCAGCGAGATATAGCTCCTAGTAGGTCGTCATGTCATTTCATAAATACCCCTTCCATTGACATAACACGTACATGCATCCGATTATGACACCAATGCGTATAATGTAATTTACACCATGAAGACGTCATCGAATTGACAAATGAATGAAAGTTGTCTATAGGTGAAGGTGTCAGCTACAACATAGTGAAATTTGGGAGAAAATTGACCAAGGATTACTGAGATATGCAAAAGCGGGTAAAAAAGTTCATGACGTCATAATTGAAAATTCATCTTTTCGATTTATATGGCAATATGATGACGTCACGATGTACTTACTGGTAAAATGACACATGAAATCACATCAACATTTTATATTCTTTCCAAATTTAAAAAGAAAATTGGGGGTCACCGGCCATTCTGAAGAGCTATGGCCGATTGAAGACACTCATGTTTTTTGCAATATTTGCACACAAAAACGTGTTGACGCACGCGCAGACTTTCAACTTTGACGAACCCGCACGACCTTGTTATTGCATGGAAATTGCTCAAAATTGCAGGATGTGTTGTTTGTAGTGTCAGAGACATGAAACCAGTAAAAAAATGGAATTTTGAGGCTGCGTACGCGTTACGCACGAAAAAACGCGCGAACGCGCGCGCACGCGCGGAAATTTTCAAAATGCTAGAAATGGCCTGAAACATATGCAAAACAATTTTGAGTTGATTTTGAGCATTTCAAAATTTTGCGCGCGCGTTTTTGCACTAACGTACGCGTACGCGCGCGTTTTTATTTATTGATATTAATTGCATTGTCATTAAATTTATGCATAATAATTTTCATTAGCTATAAATGATTGGTTCTAGAGCTACATGAGGTTAAAGGTTTTCATTAAACTGCTCGTAGATGACGTCATGATGACGTCATGACCTTGAAAAAGTTACAATGACAAATTCACATGTATACCTATACATGGTCAAAATATGGTGTAACATGACATACGCATTGTTGAGATATAGATGACACAAAAACATGGGGTGCAAAAAATAAAAATAAAGAAAGAAAATTCGGGCGAAATTAAAAGGTGATCTGTCGGTGCACGACAGACCACCTAATAAATAATAAATAACGAGACATACTTGTGGACAAGTATCAGGTGGTCTGCATTGGCAAATTTGTGCACAGACATGGTATGGTAGATGCACGGTGACACCATCGTCTTTCCATGGTGACACCATCTATTTATTAGAAATCAGAGGCAAGGCTAGTATTTCATAGAGCAATGTCTAAGCTACCAAATACTGAAATTTTGGAGAAAATTGACCAAGGATTACTAAGATATGTAAAAACGGGTAAAAAAGTTAATTACGTCATAATTGAAAATTCATTTTTTCGAATCATATGGCAATATGATGTCGTCAAGATGTACTTTTCGGTAAAATGACACATGAAATCACATCTACATTTCATATTCTTTTCGAATATTTAAAAAAAATTGGGAGTCACCGGCCATTCTGAGGAGCTAAGGCCAATTGAATACAGTCATGTTTTTTGCAATATTTGCACACAAAAGCGTATTGACGCACGCGCAGACTTTCATCTTTGACGTACCCGCACGGCCTTGTTATTGCATGGAAATGGCTCAAAATTGCAGGGTCTCATGCTTGTAGTGTCAGAAACATGAAACCAGTAAAAAAAACGGAATTTTAAGGCTGCGTACGCGTAACGCACTGAAAAACGCGCGAACGCGCGCGCACGCGCGGAAATTTTCGAAATGCTCAAAATGGCCTGAAACATATGCAAAACAATTTTGAGTTGATTTGGAGCATTTTAAAATTTTGCGCGCGTGTTTTTGCATTAACGTACGCGTACGCGCGCGTTTTTATTCATGAAAATTAATTGGCTTATCATTAATTTCATGCATGTCAAATTTCATTACATATAAACGATTGGTTCAAGAGATATATCCAATAATCGATTTTCATTAAATTGCTCGTAGATGACGTCACGATGACGTCATGACCTTGAAAATGTTGCTGGAACATGTTCACATATATATTCATACACGATGAAGATTTGATGAAAAATGGCCCATGCATTGTTGAGATATACATGCCACAAAAAAGTGGGGGGCATGGAATAAAAATAAAGAATAAAGAAAATTCGGACGAAATTAGAAGGTGATCTGTCGGTGCACGACAGACCACCTAATAAATAAAGAAAGAAAGAAAATTCTAACGAAATTAAGAGGTGATCTGTCGTTGGCAACAGACCACCTAATAATAAATAAATAAAGAAAGAAAATTCTAACGAAATTAAGAGGTGATCTGTCGTTGGCGACAGACCACCTAACAAGACATACTTGTGGACAAGTATAAGGTGGTCTGCATTGGCAAATTTATGCACTGGCATGGGCTGGTAAATGAACGTTCTTAAAACATCTTACCCATTGAGCCACAAATCTTCGCATTCACTTTTCACGTAATGCCCGCTAGCAGTGGCTAGAATGATTTAGAAATCGATATTCAAGCTGTAATTTTGCCATGATCCCGATATCTAATGAAAAAATGGAGACCACATGGCCGAAAGCTACTAGATTCAGCCACAACATACTAAAATTTCAGAGTGAAAGATCGTAACATAGGAAAAGATATAGCTCCTGAAAGATTGCCATATCATTTCATGATTTCAAATAAATGACCCTCCCATTGACATTACACGTGAAAACGCGTGATTCTGACTTTAATGCCTATAATCATATTTTCACCTTGAAGACATTAACGAATTGAAAAGTTAGGGCAAACCTGCCACAGAGCAATGTCCTAGGCACAACATACTGAAATTTGGGAGAAAATTGACAAAGGATTACTGAGATATGCAAAAGCGGGTAAAAAAGTTCATGACGTTATAATTGAAAATTCATTTTTTCGATTCATATGGCAATATGATGACGTCACCATGTACTTACTGGCAAAATGATACATGAAATCACATCTACATGTCATACTCTTTCCAAATATTAAAAAAAAATTGGGGGTCACCAGCCATTCTGAGGAGCTATGGCCGATTGAAGGTAGTCATGTTTTTTGCAATATTTGCACACAAAAACGTATTGACGCACGCGCAGACTTTGAACTTTGACGCACCCGCACGACCTTGTTATTGCATGGAAATGGCTCAAAATGACAGGATGTGTTGTATGTAGTGTCAGTAACATGAATTTAGTGAAAAAAGGAATTTTGACGTTCTATTCACGTTACGCACGGAAAAACGCGCGAACGCGCGCGCACGCGCGGAAATTTTTGAAATGCTAGAAATGGCCTGAAACATATGCAAAACAATTTTGAGTTGATTTGGAGCATTTAAAAATTTTGCGCGCGCGTTTTTGCACTAACGTACGCGTACGCGCGCGTTTTTATTTATTGAAATTAATTGAGTTATTATTAAATTTATGCATGTCAATTTTTATTAGCTATAAATGATTGGTTCTCGAGCTACATGAGGTAATAGGTTTTCATTAAACTGCTCGTAGATGACGTCACGATGACGTCATGACCTTGAAAATGTTGCTGGACCATGTTCACATATATACCTATACATGGTGAACATTTCATGAAACATGGTTCATGCATTATTGAGATATCAATGCCACAAAAATTTGGAATAAAAATAAATAAATAAAGAAAGAAAATTCGGACAAACACAAGAGGTGATCTGCCATGGCATGGCAGACCACCTAACGAGACATACTTGTGGACAAGTATAAGGTGGTCTGCATTGGCAAATTCATGCACTGGTATGGGCTGGTAAATGCACGTTCATAAAACATCGCCTTACCTATTGAGCCACAAATCTTCGCATTGACTTTTCACGTAATGCCCGAAGGCAGTGGCTAGAATGATTAAGAAATCGATATTCAAGCTGAAATTTCACCATGATCCCGACATCTGATTAAAAAGTGGAGCAGACGAGTCCGAAAGCTAGTAGACTCAGCTACAACATACTAAAATTTCAGAGTAACAGATTCAAACATCAGCGAGATATAGCTCCTAGTAGGTCGTCATGTCATTTCATAAATACCCCTTCCATTGACATAACACGTACATGCGCCCGATTATGACACTAATGCGTATAATGAAATTTACACCATGAAGACATCATCTGAATGACAAATAAATGAACGTTATCTATAGAAGAAGGTCTCGGCTACATCAGAGTGAAATTTGGGAGAAAATTAACCAAGGATTACTAAGATATGCAAAAGCGGGCAGAAAAGTTCATGACGTCATAATTGAAACTTCATTTTTTCGATTCATATGGCAATATGATGACGTCACCATGTACTTACTGGTAAATTGACACATGAAATGACATCTACATTTCATACTCTTTCCAAATATTAAAAAAAATTTGGGGTCACCGGCCGTTCTGAGGAGCCATGGCCGATTGAAGAAAGTCATGTTTTTTGCAATACTTGCACACAAAAACGTATTGACGCACGCGCAGACTTTGAACTTTGACGCACCCGCACGACCTTGTTATTGCATGGAAATGGCTCAAAATGACAGGATGTGTTGTATGTAGTGTCAGTAACATGAATTTAGTAAAAAAAATGGAATTTTGACGTTCTATTCGCGTTACGCACGGAAAAACGCGCGAACGCGCGCGCACGCGCGGAAATTTTTGAAATGCTAGAAATAGCCTGAAACATATGCAAAACAATTTTGAGTTGATTCTGAGCATTTTAAAATTTTGCGCGCGCGTTTTTGCACTAACGTACGCGTACGCGCGCGTTTTAATTTAATTAAATAATTTGTCTTATCATTAATTTTATGCATGTTAAATTTCATTACATATGAATGATTGGTTCAAGAGAAATATTCAATAACCGATTTTCATTAAATTGCTCGTAGATGACGTCACGATTATGTAATGACCTTGGAATTGTTGCGGGCACATGTTCACCTATAAAGCTATACATGATGAAAATTTGATAAAACATGGTTCATGCATTGTTGAGATATACATGCCACAAAAAAGTGGGGGTATGGAATAAAAATAAAAAGAAGATAGAAGATTCTGACGAAATTAAAAGGTGATCTGCCATGGCATGGCAGACCACCTAACGAGACATACTTGTGGACAAGTATCAGGTGGTCTGCATTGGCAAATTCATGCACAGACATGGGCTGGAAAATGCACGGTGAACTATAGACCTTCATTCGTGACACCAACTATCCATATGCAATGTGAGACAGCGCTCAAGAAAGCTCATAGGGCACCTATTATACTAAAATTTCAGAGAATTTCCTAAATGGTAACATGTTTATGCTAACGTGATTAATAGTCATGTAAGAGAATGGGGTGAGAGAAAAAAGAATTGGAAAGAAAATCTCAAAGAGAATGACAAAGTGAGGCATAGAACAGAAGAAGATGGCAAAATAAACATTGCAAAAGGAATGCAAAAGTTGACCCTACCCACGCCAGGAATCGAACCGGGGGCCTCGAGATCTTAAAACGGCGCCTTACCTATTGAGCCACAAATCTTCCCATTCACTTAACACGTAATGCCCAGCAGGGGCTAGAATGATTAAGAAATCGATATTCAAGCTGAAATTTCACCATGATCCCGACATCTGATTCAAAAATGGAGACAACGTTTCGGAAAGCTCGTAGACTCAGCTACAACATACTGAAATTTCAGAGTGAAAGCTTGACATATTAGTGAGATACATCTCCTAGAAGCTCGTCATGTCATTTCATAAATACCACTTCCATTGACATAACACGGAAGTGCGATTTTGACATTCATGCGTATAATGAAATTTACACCGTGAAGACGTCATCAAAATGAAAAATAAAGGCAACTCCTACTATGGAGCGAGGTCTCAGCTACAACATACTGAAATTTGGGAGAAAATTGACCATGAATTACTGAGATACACAAAAGCGGGTAAAAAAGTTCATGACGTCATACATGAAAAATCATTTTTTCGATTCATATGGCAATATGATGACATCAACATAAATTTAAAAGGTAAATCGAACATTAAATCACATCTACATTTCCCACTCTTTCAGAATATTGAAAAAAAATTGGGGGTCACCGGCCATTCTGAAGAGCTATGGCCGATTGAAGGTAGTCATGTTTTTTGCAATATTTGCACACAAAAACGTATTGACGCACGCGCAGACTTTGAACTTTGACGCACCCGCACGACCTTGTTATTGCATGGAAATGGCTCAAAATGACAGGATGTGTTGTATGTAGTGTCAGTAACATGAATCCAGTAAAAAAACAGAATTTTGACGTTTTGTTCGCGTTACGCACGAAGAAACGCGCGAACGCGCGCGCACGCGCGGAAATTTTTGAAATGCTAGAAATGGCCTGAAACATATGCAAAACAATTTTGAGTTGATTTGAAGCATTTTAAAATTTTGCGCGCACGTTTTTGCACTAACGTACGCGTACGCGCGCGTTTTTTTTCAATGAAATTAATTAGCTACTCATTAATTATATGCATGTCAAATTTCATTACACAGAGATGACCAGTTCTAGAGCTACATGAGGTAATAGTTTTTCATTAAACTGCTCGTAGATGACGTCACGATGACGTCATGACCTTGAGAATGTTGCTGTAACATGTTCACATATATGTCCATACATGATGAACATTTCATGAAATATGGTTTATGCATTGTTGAGATATCCATGTCACAAAAATTTGGAATAAAAATAAATAAATAATAAATAAAGAAAGAAAGAAAATTCTAACGAAATTAAGAGGTGATCTGTCGTTGGCAACAGACCACCTAATAATAAATAAATAAAGAAAGAAAATTCTAACGAAATTAAGAGGTGATCTGTCGTTGGCGACAGACCACCTAACAAGACATACTTGTGGACAAGTATAAGGTGGTCTGCATTGGCAAATTTATGCACTGGCATGGGCTGGTAAATGAACGTTCTTAAAACATCTTACCCATTGAGCCACAAATCTTCGCATTCACTTTTCACGTAATGCCCGCTAGCAGTGGCTAGAATGATTTAGAAATCGATATTCAAGCTGTAATTTTGCCATGATCCCGATATCTAATGAAAAAATGGAGACCACATGGCCGAAAGCTACTAGATTCAGCCACAACATACTAAAATTTCAGAGTGAAAGATCGTAACATAGGAAAAGATATAGCTCCTGAAAGATTGCCATATCATTTCATGATTTCAAATAAATGACCCTCCCATTGACATTACACGTGAAAACGCGTGATTCTGACTTTAATGCCTATAATCATATTTTCACCTTGAAGACATTAACGAATTGAAAAGTTAGGGCAAACCTGCCACAGAGCAATGTCCTAGGCACAACATACTGAAATTTGGGAGAAAATTGACAAAGGATTACTGAGATATGCAAAAGCGGGTAAAAAAGTTCATGACGTTATAATTGAAAATTCATTTTTTCGATTCATATGGCAATATGATGACGTCACCATGTACTTACTGGCAAAATGATACATGAAATCACATCTACATGTCATACTCTTTCCAAATATTAAAAAAAAATTGGGGGTCACCAGCCATTCTGAGGAGCTATGGCCGATTGAAGGTAGTCATGTTTTTTGCAATATTTGCACACAAAAACGTATTGACGCACGCGCAGACTTTGAACTTTGACGCACCCGCACGACCTTGTTATTGCATGGAAATGGCTCAAAATGACAGGATGTGTTGTATGTAGTGTCAGTAACATGAATTTAGTGAAAAAAGGAATTTTGACGTTCTATTCACGTTACGCACGGAAAAACGCGCGAACGCGCGCGCACGCGCGGAAATTTTTGAAATGCTAGAAATGGCCTGAAACATATGCAAAACAATTTTGAGTTGATTTGGAGCATTTAAAAATTTTGCGCGCGCGTTTTTGCACTAACGTACGCGTACGCGCGCGTTTTTATTTATTGAAATTAATTGAGTTATTATTAAATTTATGCATGTCAATTTTTATTAGCTATAAATGATTGGTTCTCGAGCTACATGAGGTAATAGGTTTTCATTAAACTGCTCGTAGATGACGTCACGATGACGTCATGACCTTGAAAATGTTGCTGGACCATGTTCACATATATACCTATACATGGTGAACATTTCATGAAACATGGTTCATGCATTATTGAGATATCAATGCCACAAAAATTTGGAATAAAAATAAATAAATAAAGAAAGAAAATTCGGACAAACACAAGAGGTGATCTGCCATGGCATGGCAGACCACCTAACGAGACATACTTGTGGACAAGTATAAGGTGGTCTGCATTGGCAAATTCATGCACTGGTATGGGCTGGTAAATGCACGTTCATAAAACATCGCCTTACCTATTGAGCCACAAATCTTCGCATTGACTTTTCACGTAATGCCCGAAGGCAGTGGCTAGAATGATTAAGAAATCGATATTCAAGCTGAAATTTCACCATGATCCCGACATCTGATTAAAAAGTGGAGCAGACGAGTCCGAAAGCTAGTAGACTCAGCTACAACATACTAAAATTTCAGAGTAACAGATTCAAACATCAGCGAGATATAGCTCCTAGTAGGTCGTCATGTCATTTCATAAATACCCCTTCCATTGACATAACACGTACATGCGCCCGATTATGACACTAATGCGTATAATGAAATTTACACCATGAAGACATCATCTGAATGACAAATAAATGAACGTTATCTATAGAAGAAGGTCTCGGCTACATCAGAGTGAAATTTGGGAGAAAATTAACCAAGGATTACTAAGATATGCAAAAGCGGGCAGAAAAGTTCATGACGTCATAATTGAAACTTCATTTTTTCGATTCATATGGCAATATGATGACGTCACCATGTACTTACTGGTAAATTGACACATGAAATGACATCTACATTTCATACTCTTTCCAAATATTAAAAAAAATTTGGGGTCACCGGCCGTTCTGAGGAGCCATGGCCGATTGAAGAAAGTCATGTTTTTTGCAATACTTGCACACAAAAACGTATTGACGCACGCGCAGACTTTGAACTTTGACGCACCCGCACGACCTTGTTATTGCATGGAAATGGCTCAAAATGACAGGATGTGTTGTATGTAGTGTCAGTAACATGAATTTAGTAAAAAAAATGGAATTTTGACGTTCTATTCGCGTTACGCACGGAAAAACGCGCGAACGCGCGCGCACGCGCGGAAATTTTTGAAATGCTAGAAATAGCCTGAAACATATGCAAAACAATTTTGAGTTGATTCTGAGCATTTTAAAATTTTGCGCGCGCGTTTTTGCACTAACGTACGCGTACGCGCGCGTTTTAATTTAATTAAATAATTTGTCTTATCATTAATTTTATGCATGTTAAATTTCATTACATATGAATGATTGGTTCAAGAGAAATATTCAATAACCGATTTTCATTAAATTGCTCGTAGATGACGTCACGATTATGTAATGACCTTGGAATTGTTGCGGGCACATGTTCACCTATAAAGCTATACATGATGAAAATTTGATAAAACATGGTTCATGCATTGTTGAGATATACATGCCACAAAAAAGTGGGGGTATGGAATAAAAATAAAAAGAAGATAGAAGATTCTGACGAAATTAAAAGGTGATCTGCCATGGCATGGCAGACCACCTAACGAGACATACTTGTGGACAAGTATCAGGTGGTCTGCATTGGCAAATTCATGCACAGACATGGGCTGGAAAATGCACGGTGAACTATAGACCTTCATTCGTGACACCAACTATCCATATGCAATGTGAGACAGCGCTCAAGAAAGCTCATAGGGCACCTATTATACTAAAATTTCAGAGAATTTCCTAAATGGTAACATGTTTATGCTAACGTGATTAATAGTCATGTAAGAGAATGGGGTGAGAGAAAAAAGAATTGGAAAGAAAATCTCAAAGAGAATGACAAAGTGAGGCATAGAACAGAAGAAGATGGCAAAATAAACATTGCAAAAGGAATGCAAAAGTTGACCCTACCCACGCCAGGAATCGAACCGGGGGCCTCGAGATCTTAAAACGGCGCCTTACCTATTGAGCCACAAATCTTCCCATTCACTTAACACGTAATGCCCAGCAGGGGCTAGAATGATTAAGAAATCGATATTCAAGCTGAAATTTCACCATGATCCCGACATCTGATTCAAAAATGGAGACAACGTTTCGGAAAGCTCGTAGACTCAGCTACAACATACTGAAATTTCAGAGTGAAAGCTTGACATATTAGTGAGATACATCTCCTAGAAGCTCGTCATGTCATTTCATAAATACCACTTCCATTGACATAACACGGAAGTGCGATTTTGACATTCATGCGTATAATGAAATTTACACCGTGAAGACGTCATCAAAATGAAAAATAAAGGCAACTCCTACTATGGAGCGAGGTCTCAGCTACAACATACTGAAATTTGGGAGAAAATTGACCATGAATTACTGAGATACACAAAAGCGGGTAAAAAAGTTCATGACGTCATACATGAAAAATCATTTTTTCGATTCATATGGCAATATGATGACATCAACATAAATTTAAAAGGTTAATCGAACATTAAATCACATCTACATTTCCCACTCTTTCAGAATATTGAAAAAAAAATTGGGGTCACCGGCCATTCTGAAGAGCTATGGCCGATTGAAGGTAGTCATGTTTTTTGCAATATTTGCACACAAAAACGTATTGACGCACGCGCAGACTTTGAACTTTGACGCACCCGCACGACCTTGTTATTGCATGGAAATGGCTCAAAATGACAGGATGTGTTGTATGTAGTGTCAGTAACATGAATCCAGTAAAAAAACAGAATTTTGACGTTTTGTTCGCGTTACGCACGAAAAAACGCGCGAACGCGCGCGCACGCGCGGAAATTTTTGAAATGCTAGAAATGGCCTGAAACATATGCAAAACAATTTTGAGTTGATTTAAAGTATTTTAAAATTTTGCGCGCACGTTTTTGCACTAACGTACGCGTACGCGCGCGTTTTTTTTCAATGAACTTAATTAGCTACTCATTAATTATATGCATGTCAAATTTCATTACACAGAGATGACCAGTTCTAGAGCTACATGAGGTAATAGTTTTTCATTAAACTGCTCGTAGATGACGTCACGATGACGTCATGACCTTGAAAATGTTGCTGTAACATGTTCACATATATGTCCATACATGATGAACATTTCATGAAATATGGTTTATGCATTGTTGAGATATCCATGTCACAAAAATTTGGAATAAAAATAAACGAGACATACTTGTGGACAAGTATCAGGTGGTCTGCATTGGCAAATTCATGCACAGACATGGGCTGGAAAATGCACGGTGAACTATAGACCTTCATTCGTGACACCAACTATCCATAAGCAATGTGAGACAGCGCTCAAGAAAGCTCATAGGGCACCTATTATACTAAAATTTCAGAGAATTTCCTAAATGGTAACATGTTTATGCTAACGTGATTAATAGTCATGTAAGAGAATGGGGTGAGAGAAAAAAGAATTGGAAAGAAAATCTCAAAGAGAATGACAAAGTGAGGCATAGAACAGAAGAAGATGGCAAAATAAACATTGCAAAAGGAATGCAAAAGTTGACCCTACCCACGCCAGGAATCGAACCGGGGGCCTCGAGATCTTAAAACGGCGCCTTACCTATTGAGCCACAAATCTTCCCATTCACTTAACACGTAATGCCCAGCAGGGGCTAGAATGATTAAGAAATCGATATTCAAGCTGAAATTTCACCATGATCCCGACATCTGATTAAAAAATGGAGACAACGGTCCGGAAAGCTCGTAGACTCAGCTACAACATACTGAAATTTCAGAGTGAAAGCTTGACATATTAGTGAGATACATCTCCTAGAAGCTCGTCATGTCATTTCATAAATACCACTTCCATTGACATAACACGGAAGTGCGATTTTGACATTCATGCGTATAATGAAATTTACATCGTGAAGACGTCATCAAAATGAAAAATGAAGGCAACTTCTACTATGGAGCGAGGTCTCACCTACAACATACTGAAATTTGGGAGAAAATTGACCATGAATTACTGAGATACACAAAAGCGGGTAAAAAAGTTCATGACGTCATACATGAAAAATCATTTTTTCGATTCATATGGCAATATGATGACATCAACATAAATTTAAAAGGTAAATCGAACATTAAATCACATCTACATTTCCCACTCTTTCAGAATATTGAAAAAAAATTGGGGTCACCGGCCATTCTGAAGAGCTATGGCCGATTGAAGGTAGTCATGTTTTTTGCAATATTTGCACACAAAAACGTATTGACGCACGCGCAGACTTTGAACTTTGACGCACCCGCACGACCTTGTTATTGCATGGAAATGGCTCAAAATGACAGGATGTGTTGTATGTAGTGTCAGTAACATGAATCCAGTAAAAAAACAGAATTTTGACGTTTTGTTCGCGTTACGCACGAAAAAACGCGCGAACGCGCGCGCACGCGCGAAAATTTTTGAAATGCTAGAAATAGCCTGAAACATATGCAAAACAATTTTGAGTTGATTTGAAGCATTTTAAAATTTTGCGCGCGCGTTTTTGCACTAACGTACGCGTACGCGCGCGTTTTTTTTCAATGAACTTAATTAGCTACTCATTAATTATATGCATGTCAAATTTCATTACACAGAGATGACCAGTTCTAGAGCTACATGAGGTAATAGTTTTTCATTAAACTGCTCGTAGATGACGTCACGATGACGTCATGACCTGGAAAATGTTGCTGTAACATGTTCACATATATGTCCATACATGATGAACATTTCATGAAATATGGCCAATGCATTGTTGAGATATCCATGTCACAAAAATTTGGAATAAAAATAAATAAATAATAAATAAATAACGAGACATACTTGTGGACAAGTATAAGGTGGTCTGCATTGGCGAATTCATGCACAGACATGGGCTAGAAAATGCACGGTGATATGGACCTTCAATCGTGACACCATCTATTCATAAGCAATCAGAGACTCCGCTCAAGAAAGCTCATAGCGCACCTACAATGTCTACTAACATTTCAGAGACATGCCTAAATGGTTACATGGATATTGTGCTAACATGTAATTAATAGCCACGTAAGGTAAAATGGCGAGAGAAAACGAATGGGAAAGAAAATCTCAAAGAGAATGATAAAGTGAGGGATAGAACAGAAGAAGATGACAAAATAAACATTGCAAAAGGAATACAAAAATTGACCCTACCCACTCCGGGAATCGAACCAGGGGCCTCGAGGTCTTCAAACGCGGCGCCTTACCCATTGAGCCACACATCTTCCCATTCACTTAACACGTAATGCCCATCAGGGGCTAGAATGATTAAGAAATTGATATTCAAGCTGAAATTTCGCTATGATCGCGACATTTGATTAAAAAAAAGATGACGTCCTCGAAAGCTCGTAGACTCAGCTACAACATACTAACATTTCAGAGTAACAGAATTGAACATGAGCGAGATACAGCTCCTAGAAGCTCGTCATGTCATTTCTTAAATACCCCTTCCATTGACATAAAACATGCATACGACCGATTTTGACATGAATGACTATAATCAAATTTATACCATGAAGATTGAGGTCTATTAATAAATTAGGGCTAGTTTAACATAGCGCAATGTCTCAGCTATCACATACTGAAATTTGGAAGAAAATTGACCAAGGGTTACTGAGATACGCAAGAACGGGTAAAAAAGTTTATGACGTCATACATGAACATTAATTTTTTCGATTCATATGGCAATATGATGACGTCACGATGTTTTTAACGACCAAATGATACATGAAATACCATTTACATTTCCCACTCTTTCCAAATATTAAAAAAAAAATGGGGGTCACCGGCCATTTTAAAGAGCTATGGCCGATTGAAGGTAGTCATGTTTTTTGCAATATTTGCACACAAAAACGTATTGACGCACGCGCAGACTTTCAACTTTGACGTACCCGCACGACCTTGTTATGGCATGGAAATGGCTCAAAATTGCAGGATGTGTTGTTTGTAGTGTCAGAGACATGAAACCAGTAAAAAAATGGAATTTTGAGGCTGCGTACGCGTTACGCACGAAAAAACGCGCGAACGCGCGCACACGCGCGGAAATTTTTGAGATGTTTGAAATGACCTGAAACATATGCAAAACAATTTTGAGTTGATTTTGAGCATTTTAAAATTTTGTGCGCGCGATTTTGCACTAACGCACGCGTACGCGCGCGTTCTTATTCATTAAAATTAATTGTCACATCATTAATTTTATGCATCTAAATTTTCATTGGCTAAATATGATCAGTTCTGGAGATATGAACGTTAGTAGGTTTTCATTAAATTGCTCGTAGATGACGTCACGATTATGCCATGACCTTGAAAATGTTATTTTCGCAAGTTCACATGTATACCTATACATGGTAAAAATATCATAAGACATGACACGTGCATTCTTGAGATATCCATGCCACAAAAAAGTGGGGGGCAAGGAATAAAAATAAGATAGAAGATTCTGACGAAATTAGAAGGTGATCTGTCGGTGCACGACAGACCACCTAATAAAGAAAGAAAATTTTAACGAAATTAAGAGGTGATCTGTCGTTGGCGACAGACCACCTAATAAATAAATAAATAATAAATAAAGAAAGAAAATTCTAACGAAATTAAGAGGTGATCTGTCGTTGGCGACAGACCACCTAATAACGAGACATACTTGTGGACAAGTATAAGGTGGTCTGCATTGGCAAATTTGTGCACAAACATGGTATAGTAAATGCAGGGCGATACCATCGTCTTTCCATGGTGACACCATCTATTTATTAGAAATCAGAGGCAACGCTCAAGAAAACTCATCAATCCACATACAATATACTAACATTTCAGAGACTTGACAAAATGATCACACCTTCCATTGACCTAATACGTTCATGCGTCCGTTTATGACACTAATGCGAATAATGAAATTTACACCATGAGGACATCAACAAAATGACAAATAAAATTTACTCTTCTATAGAAGAAGGTCTCGGCTACATCATAGTGAAATTTGGGATAAAATTGACCAAGGATTACTGAGATATCCAAAGGCGGGTAAAAAAATTCATGACGTCATAATTGAAAATTCATTTTTTCGATTCATATGCCAATATAATGACGTCACCATGTACTTACTGGTAAAATGACACACGAAATGACATCTACATTTCATATTCTTTCCAAATATTAAAAAAAAATTGGGGGTCACCGGCCATTCTGAAGAGCTTTGGCCGTTTGAAGGTAGTCATGTTTTTTGCAATATTTGCACACAAAAACGTATTGACGCACGCGCAGACTTTGAACTTTGACGCACCCGCACGACCTTGTTATTGCATGGAAATGGCTCAAAATGACAGGATGTGTTGTTTGTAGTGTCAGAAACATGAATTTAGTGAAAAAACGGAAATTTGACGTTTTGTTCGCGTTACGCACGGAAAAACGCGCGAACGCGCGCGCACGCGCGGAAATTTTTGAAATGCTAGAAATGGCCTGAAACATATGCAAAACAATTTTGAGTTCATTTAGAGCATTGTAAAATTTTGCGCGCGCGTTTTTGCACTAACGTACGCGTACGCGCGCGTTTTTATTTATTGAAATTTATTGTATTATTATTAAATTTATGCATGTCAATTTTTATTACCTATTAATGATTGGTTCTAGAGCTACATGAGGTAATAGATTTTCATTAAACTGCTCGTAGATGACGTCACGATGACGTCATGACCTTGAAAATGTTGCTGGACCATGTTCACATATATACCTATACATGGTGAACATTTCATGAAACATGGTCCATGCATTGTTGAGATATCGATGCCACAAAAATTTGGAATAAAAATAAATAAATAAATAAAGAAAGAAAATTCGGACAAACACAAGAGGTGATCTGCCATGGCATGGCAGACCACCTAATAAATAAACGAGACATACTTGTGGACAAGTATCAGGTGGTCTGCATTGGCAAATTCATGCACAGACATGGGCTGGAAAATGCACGGTGAACTATAGACCTTCATTCGTGACACCAACTATCCATAAGCAATGTGAGACAGCGCTCAAGAAAGCTCATAGGGCACCTATTATACTAAAATTTCAGAGAATTTCCTAAATGGTAACATGTTTATGCTAACGTGATTAATAGTCATGTAAGAGAATGGGGTGAGAGAAAAAAGAATTGGAAAGAAAATCTCAAAGAGAATGACAAAGTGAGGCATAGAACAGAAGAAGATGGCAAAATAAACATTGCAAAAGGAATGCAAAAGTTGACCCTACCCACGCCAGGAATCGAACCGGGGGCCTCGAGATCTTAAAACGGCGCCTTACCTATTGAGCCACAAATCTTCCCATTCACTTAACACGTAACGCCCAGCAGGGGCTAGAATGATTAAGAAATCGATATTCAAGCTGAAATTTCACCATGATCCCGACATCTGATTAAAAAATGGAGACAACGTCCCGGAAAGCTCGTAGACTCAGCTACAACATACTGAAATTTCAGAGTGAAAGCTTGACATATTAGTGAGATACATCTCCTAGAAGCTCGTCATGTCATTTCATAAATACCACTTCCATTGACATAACACGGAAGTGCGATTTTGACATTCATGCGTATAATGAAATTTACACCGTGAAGACGTCATCAAAATGAAAAATGAAGGCAACTCTTACTATGGAGCGAGGTCTCAGCTACAACATACTGAAATTTGGGAGAAAATTGACCATGAATTACTGAGATACACAAAAGCGGGTAAAAAAGTTCATGACGTCATACATGAAAAATCATTTTTTCGATTCATATGGCAATATGATGACATCAACATAAATTTAAAAGGTAAATCGAACATTAAATCAAATCTACATTTCCCACTCTTTCAGAATATTGAAAAAAAATTGGGGTCACCGGCCATTCTGAAGAACTATGGCCGATTGAAGGTAGTCATGTTTTTTTGCAATATTTGCACACAAAAACGTATTGACGCACGCGCAGACTTTCAACTTTGACGCACCCGCACGACCTTGTTATTGCATGGAAATGGCTCAAAATGACAGGATGTGTTGTATGTAGTGTCAGTAACATGAATCTAGTAAAAAAACAGAATTTTGACGTTTTGTTCGCGTTACGCACGAAAAAACGCGCGAACGCGCGCGCACGCGCGGAAATTTTCGAAATGCTAGAAATGGCCTGAAACATATGCAAAACAATTTTGAGTTGATGTGGAGCATTTTAAAATTTTGCGCGCGCGTTTTTGCACTAACGTACGCGTACGCGCGCGTTTTTTTTCAATGAACTTAATTAGCTACTCATTAATTATATGCATGTCAAATTTCATTACACAGAGATGACCAGTTCTAGAGCTACATGAGGTAATAGTTTTTCATTAAACTGCTCGTAGATGACGTCACGATGACGTCATGACCTTGAAAATGTTGCTGTAACATGTTCACATACATGTCCATAGATGATGAACATTTCATGAAATATGGCCCATGCATTGTTGAGATATCCATGTCACAAAAATTTGGAATAAAAATAAATAAATAAATAATAAATAACGAGACATACTTGTGGATAAGTATAAGGTGGTCTGCATTGGCGAATTCATGCACAGACATGGGCTAGAAAATGCACGGTGATATGGACCTTCAATCGTGACACCATCTATTCATAAGCAATCAGAGACTCCGCTCAAGAAAGCTCATAGCGCACCTACAATGTCTACTAACATATCAGAGACATGCCTAAATGGTTACATGTATATTGTGCTAACATGTAATTAATAGCCACGTAAGGTAAAGGGGCGAGAGAAAACGAATGGGAAAGAAAATCTCAAAGAGAATGACAAAGTGAGGGATAGAACAGGAAACTGAAGAAGATGACAAAATAAACATTGCAAAAGGAATACAATAAACAATAAACAATACAATAAAATTGACCCTACCCACTCCGGGAATCGAACCAGGGGCCTCGAGGTCTTCAAACGCGGCGCCTTACCCATTGAGCCACACATCTTCCCATTCACTTAACACGTAATGCCCATCAGGGGCTAGAATGATTAAAAAATTGATATTCAAGCTGAAATTTCGCTATGATCGCGACATTTGATTAAAAAAAAGATGACGTCCTCGAAAGCTAGTAGACTCAGCTACAACATACTAACATTTCAGAGTAACAGAATTGAACATGAGCGAGATACAGCTCCTAGAAGCTCGTCATGTCATTTCATAAATACCCCTTCCATTGACATACAACATGCATACGACCGATTTTGACATGAATGACTATAAACAAATTTATACCATGAAGATGGAAGTCTTTTAATAAATAAGGGCGAGTTTAACATAGCGCAATGTCTCAGCTATCGCATACTGAAATTTGGAAGAAAATTGATTAAGGATTACTGAGATACGCAAGAACGGGTAAAAAAGTTTATGACGTCATACATGAAAATTATTTTTTTCGATTCATATGGCAATATGATGACGTCACGATGTTTTTAACGACCTAATGATACATTAAATACCATTTACAATTCCCACTCTTTCCAAATATTAAAAAAAAAATGGGGGTCACCGGCCATTTTAAAGAGCTATGGCCGATTGAAGGTAGTCATGTTTTTTGCAATATTTGCACACAAAAACGTATTGACGCACGCGCAGACTTTCAACTTTGACGTACCCGCACGACCTTGTTATGGCATGGAAATGGCTCAAAATTGCAGGATGTGTTGTTTGTAGTGTCAGAGACATGAAACCAGTAAAAAAATGGAATTTTGAGTTTGCGTACGCGTTACGCACGAAAAAACGCGCGAACGAGCGCACACGCGCGGAAATTTTTGAGATGTTTGAAATAACCTGAAACATATGCAAAACAATTTTGAGTTGATTTTGAGCATTTTAAAATTTTGCGCGCGCGATTTTGCACTAACGCACGCGTACGCGCGCGTTTTTATTCATTAAAATTTATTGTCACATCATTAATTTTATGCATCTAAATTTTCATTGGCTAAATATGATCAGTTCTGGAGATATGAACGTTAATAGGTTTTCATTAAATTGCTCGTAGATGACGTCACGATTATGCCATGACCTTGAAAATGTTATTTTCGCAAGTTCACATGTATACCTATACATGGTAAAAATATCATAAGACATGACACGTGCATTCTTGAGATATCCATGCCACAAAAAAGTGGGGGGCAAGGAATAAAAATAAGATAGAAGATTCTGACGAAATTAGAAGGTGATCTGTCGGTGCACGACAGACCACCTAATAAAGAAAGAAAATTCTAACGAAATTAAGAGGTGATCTGTCGTTGGCGACAGACCACCTAATAAATAAATAATAAAGAAAGAAAATTCTAACGAAATTAAGAGGTGATCTGTCGTTGGCGACAGACCACCTAATAAATAAAGAAAAATCGGACAAAAACAAGAGGTGATCTGCCATGGCATGGCAGACCACCTAACAATGTTCATGTATATAGCCTTTTCAAGATAAGTGATGTCCAATTAACTACCGTCTCAAATTCCCTACACTTACCACATATGATGACCTTATAAAAATCATATTTACCATGTGTTTTTCCCGTATTTGTCGTGCATGTTGGTTGTTTTGTTGTATCACTTTTCTTTCTGGGGCAGGTGTTTGTGTCTCATTTCCAAGCATTGAAGTTATATTAAACTTCACTTTGTCTCTGGTTCGAGGATCTTTCAGCCTTGAATGCACTGACGTTACGTAAGCCACGAATGCCTCGTCTGGTGTTGGATGTGCATCAAGGATATGGCGTTCCCAAAGATCGAAGTTCTGAAATATGGCGAGAACACATTTTTTTACGAGCAAATATAATTTACTCTAATTATTTCAGGATAAAATTGAGACATACATAAAGATGTTTAGACAAGTTGTTGTAAACGACTTAATGACGATTCACACTGCATCCGACATCCCGACAGACGACACGACATACGACTTCCCGACATTTGATCCGACAAAATAAAAATCGAAACAGTGCAAATCAAATGTGTCCATTCAAACCAAGGCAGCACGACAAAAAAGTCGTGTCCGACAGATTGCGTCATATTAAAAAATCGGATCATAAAGCGATTTTCTAGCACGACCATCCGACATTTAGTCGGAGACCAATCACAACGGCGCATTCTTCTGACGTCAGTCCATAAGTTTGGCTTGTCAAAAGACTTTTGCTTCGCAGGAAATAGTTGAGATGGCCCCATTGCAGTCCTATCTACTAAAATGTATGTTGGACAATGTTTCCCTACGATATCTTAAATCACGTCTTGGTGAAGTATTTTGCCATTGTTTATAAAGAAAGGTGGGCAAAAATGTGATTCCTTATTGGTGATAAGTTAATCAATATTCATTAGAGTTAAAGCGAAACTATGCATAGGGATTATTGATTCATCCAATTGTTATCTTGGTGCATATTTAGTGGTAATTGAGCTTGAAAGGTCTCGACTCGAAACAAGTCTAATGTTTACGTTCGAGTAGGTGTATGTAAACGTTACAAATCATAATTATTCAGGGCCAAGGCCAGCGCCAAGGTTCTACATGTAAAAAGTCACTGATGATTGATGGTGTATGCAACTGTTATCTATCTCCATAAATGTCACCATTCTAGCTTGAAAGTCTTGTGAGACCTAAATCGCACTTTAACTTTGAAAGGAGTCAGCACGTACATGCAACGTAAAATAAACTACATCTAGTTCTAGATGAATAGACTAGTATATACGTTATCGATCGAGGAATATGTTTATCTTTATACTCGGATTAGACTCTAGTCTAGATCTACTACTAGTAGAAAGCTGTTGCATATCTTACAGTTCAACATAAACATCCGTGTTTACGCTTACTCTACTACTAGTCTTAACAGTAGTGTATTTAATTGTAGTGAATTTACATTACTCTGTTCGAATGTCACAGTTTTAATAGATAGATCTAGGTCTTGTTAATAAAAAAATAAAAAAACGTTCGATCTAACGATAAGTGTATAGCATCTAGGTCAACATGGCTGTTAAAGGCTTTAAAATGTCTGTGATCGAAATGACATCTAACGACAGACGTATGATTCTTTATACACAATTTTTCTTATTGAAGATTTTTTTATTTTAACTATATATGTCGATTTTCACTTATCGCAGCGTGGTTACAAATTTTGCAGATTAATGAAGAAATAATTAGAAGGAAGGAACAATAAAGTGAAATAATTCCACACTTCTAAATCAGAGACCATCCTCTCTGCATGATAACCGGGCGAACTCAAGATTGAGCACAGCAGGCACAGATACTTTTTTTCAGATCAGAGGTAGATGTATACTAACTATTAAACTTTCGATGATGTTGATTGTTGGCATTTGTACACATGTAAGATATAGGCCATGTTTTATTTGCATTGTGATTGTGTGATTGGCACCATGCACCAAACCGCTGGCTCCGGACTGTAGCACACACAGTCTGCAATATTAAGCTAAAGAATATTTTAAGGCCCATGCATGATGCATTTTTCATACTCCTCTGTTTTTTTCTCACCCCCACCCTTAATTTTCCATCTTTCCATTTTGTCCGCTTCATTGATGTAGACCTACCATACCTTTGTTCATTTATTTCTTCATCTAATCACGTGCAGTTGTCTGTTGCATCGTATTGCTCATTATTATAGCCATGTTGTAATGATTTTCACGCATGTACTTTTTCAGATTCATCATGGCGATGATGGTTGTGTGTTACAGCCGTCCCTGTCTCGCATCATGCTGGATGTTTCGTCAGTGTTGGTCAAGCAACGTGCCAGGTATATCTGCCTTCGGAGCATGCCAAAGCATATGCAGGATTTGCAGCTTCAATTTTTGAAGGAGGGCCTACTCCAAGTTTCCCAGACGTGATTTGAACCTTAGACAGAGCATGTGTACTTAGGTATGGAAATATGGTATGAGTCGACAAAGAAGTAACGGAGAATATAGGTTGATATTTATTTCAGTGAAATAAAATTCAATGATTCTTCCGTATCAGGGGCAGCTCAGTCTTCAACCATGTTAAATGTAGGGTAGCCCAGTTGCATGTTAATCAAAATTCACGTAAAATGATAGACAGAACTGGAATTTGTCTCTAGCCCGAATTATAATTGCTATATATTTGGTTCCTGTAGTATACAATTAGATCCAAAAAAAGCAATCTTGCACATTATGGCTCTTTGTGCTGCATGATGCGTTGAGAACCCTGCTGACCAGTGCAATATAGCATGTGAATGTAGTCTATCATTGCTAAGAAACTGGATGTTTCAAATGTAAGCAAAGAATTTTTCAAACTTTTCTTGAAAAGTCAATTGAAGAAAGAGTTCTCTGATAGTGCATAATGTTGGATACTCATGTTTTATAATATTGATTTATTATTGAATCGAAGAATTTCATTGTGCTTAAATTTGTTTTTGCAGATTTAAGCCATTGATGCATATGGATGAATAGCAAGCATTGCATCTAGCCAGGTGGCAGTCATCATTCAAGGAAGCTTTGTGAATCAACCCTCAAGCAGTGGTCAAAATGAGAAAGTCCAAGTAGTTGTTGGAGGTCAGTTGGTCCGAGATTTCATTTCAACAGATGTTTCTGTTTTTATAGAACATGTGTCAATGTAACTATTCAGTGATTTTATAATACGAAATGCAATCAGAATCTGTTTGATGTTTTCAAAGAATCCAAAGGATGAAATATAATATTTGTTTAAAATCTATATCAAATTATTAGTGCAATTGTCTGTTAGGCAAATAAGTGCATGATAAGGCATTCCATTATTATGTCATTCCTCTCCATATCCCCAAAATTAAATTATTATTGTAATCATCATTATATGTTTGAGATTTCAATATACACAACGTGAATCAAAGAGAAGAAACATGATTCATTCAAAACAGCAGTGGCACGTATTTGTATGTCTTGGATGCAAAAGGGCTGCCAGGGTAGGGTAAATTTATCCATCGAGTCAAATTTCTCTAGGTTCTTATGTTGAATATTGTTTTTGTAAATGTAATTATTTATTTTGTTGCACCAAATCAAGCTAGGTGTCACTTAATATGGTGGCAGTGCATCTTCTCAATGATTACAAATAACATGTGATTTTTATTATCCCAAAGGTAACTAAATTATGTAAAGTAAATTTCCTCTCGCTGAAAGCCTATAATCTCACATTGGTTTTTCCATGTTCCTTTTTATGTTTATATCTTTCATTCAGTTATACTTGTCAGCAACCATTGATGATACCCCTTCTTCAACCGGCAAATCCTGCTGAGTAGAGAAGCAAGAATGCACATCAACATTGCTGTTTGGCGGACATTTGGACTGCTGAGAAACACAGATTTTTTCTCCTCTCTAATTTTGATGTCTTTTGTTTTTGCTCCCTGATTCCCTGCCCCTTTTGCTGTTATGAATAGTGCTTCTGTTATGATATGAACTATTCACTGACATCTAGCTGTTAAAAATCAACATTACACATGTTTAATTATTGAAGACTGTAGCATTTGTGTCTAGCAAATGATTAATTTAGACAGAGCAAAACCTTTTGTGCATCATGCATATCAATAAACCATACGCTGGCATGTCAGAAAAAAAATCATTAGCTATTAATTACTCTAAAAAGGACATTTATAATCTTATTCTCAATGATGGTGAGGTAAGTGAAGTATATCCTTTTACAAAGAGTAACACATGTTACCAGAAATAATGGATACTTGATTTTGCCCCTTTCTGACTGATAAGCTGTGGATTGGCAGGTGTGCTCAACAAAATAACGTTCTGTTTTTACGTTATTGTCTGAGTCATACAAATGTAATAAAGGAACAATCTGAATAATTATTTAAAGAATTATTGCAAGAACATCAATTCACAACATTTAAAAAAATGCACCAATACAATAAGATATCACTTAGCTTTAGAATATGTGAATATCAGTTTACATCAAAATTTATCTTTGAAAGTATTATTCATCAAAGGTGTAAAATGTGTTTTTGAAACATCTTGTTTTGCATCTGTACAATCCCTTATGATTAGCAATGCTTGGGATAAATGTCAGGATAGCTGTATTTGGTGATTTCTCTCCCTTTCTCTCGCGGAAGACGTTGAAATGGTATAAAAAATTAGTTTTCCACCTTAATGATCGGGCCGTTACCAATGCATACATTGTTTACAAGACTGTAACTAGAAAACAAACTTCACACTTGGAATTTATCATCCAGTTGATAGAGCAACTCCTTGTTGAGGGACAGGTTGAAATAGGCAACCCGTCCTAAGCCCAGCAAGAAAGGAAGAAGACTGTCTCCTTGTTCGCGACATGAAAATCCACCTCGGCTGGAATACTCAACATCTGATCACTGGCCTAACAAGTGTCCACCTACACCGAACAAGCAAGCACCTACTCGGGCATGTGTAGTATGCAAACCTCGTTGGACTGAAACCAGACTGTCCAGCATGCAATGTACCTCTTCATCCTGACTGTTTTCGTCCCTACCACACGAGGAAGAACTTTCATCATGACGAATAAATGATATCAAGTTCTTGCCAAATGTGAAGATTTGGGTCTTTTCTACTTTCCTTGGGGGATTACATTCTACTTGTTTGATGTAATTGTGGCTACATTATAATCGAACAGATTTTGCTTGGCTCGAAATCAATATGATGAACGCATGGGTCATGATGGATCAATACTTCTCACAAATACATTGACATTTGACAATAATTCTATTTCTCGAGAATTGAACCATCCGCATGAAGTTACATGATTGTGTATTCATTTAATTTACCGCATAATTTTATGATTTGCTTTTATTTTTGAGATATCATATTAACCTATTTTGCTTTGTCATCATCTTTTTTCTCGGTGACCGCTTACCTAACAAGTAATTTACGATGATCTTGTTGTCTCCCATGTTGGACCAGTCTTTGTTTTATACTTCTTTGGAAAAAGTATGCAGAGCGAATCGTTATGCTTGCAGTTTAGTTCAGTTGATATTTGTACCATGCCAGCATCTACATATAAACAATGTCATGTTTACCTCAAGTTCTTTTTGCATTATACCACAAATTGTGTTAACTGATGACAGTATTTTTTTTTTACTGTTTATGGTTCGTGTTCATTCACATGTGAATGGTGTAATGGTGCAATACAGATCCGTAAAAGTTTAGAGAAATAAAGCTGATTGATAAACATTAATTTTAAACTGACTTAGTAGTGTTCATGCAATTGACTGGATGGAAATTCCAAGGTGTTGTGGTTTGAAAAGAGTGAACTTGATTAAGGGTTGCCCTTATCTCTGAAGTTTGATAGTAGAAAGAATGGTGAATGCAGGAATGATTTGAGTTGAATAGATGAAAGATACGTTTATTGACAAAAGACAAGTAAACAAAAAGAAGATTATTGCTCTCAAATAATATGAAAAAACATTTTTTTTTCTGGATGCTATTATTGTTCATCCTCTCCTCCTCGTGCCCATTCTTCTCTCTTCTTGTTCTTCTCCTTCTACCCCCCCCCCTCCTCCTCTACACGGTACTTCTTCAGTTTCTCCTTCTTCGTTATTCTTCTTTTCCACCCTGTTCTCCTTTTGTCTTTTTTTCTTCTTCTTCTCGTCCTCCACCTTCATTATCTTCTGCTTCTATTGCTTTTCCTTATTTCTTTATTTTTTTCTCCTTTTCTGCATATCCTTTGTCATATCTTTAGTTATTCTTATTATTTATCTCATTCTTCCTTTTGTGTTGCTTCTTCCTCCTTTTCTTTTCGTCTTCTTCTTCTTGCTGATCTGCTTCTCCCCAACTCCCCCCTCTTCTATTTCTCTTGCTTTTTCTTCTTCTTCATCCCCTTTTTCTTTATTGTGTTCTTCTCAATCTTTTGTATTCATCTTTTTTTATTCTACGTCATCTTTTTAAGTGATTTTCTTAACCTTCTTTTCTGCTGCTTCTTCCTCTCCCCTCCTCCTACGTCTCCTTCTACTTTCCTTATTCGCTATTCTTCCTTTCTACCTTGCTCGTCTTCTTCTTCTTCTTCTTCTCTCCTTTGTCTAGTTGTTGTTCCTCCCTCCCACCCCCTCCGCCTCCCCGTCTTCTACTTCTATTGCTTCTGCTTGTTTATTTTCTTTATCTGTTCCTTCTTCTCCTTCTCTCTTCTTGTTCTTCTTGCTGATCTGCTTCCCCCACCTCCGCCTCTTCTACTTCTCTTGTTTCTCCTTACTCTCTTTTTAAGTTCTTCGTGTCCTTCGACATCTCTTTCGTTATTCTTCTTATTTATCTCCTTTTTTCTGTTCCTTCTTCCTCTTCTTCTCCTTCTCTCTTCCTCTGCTTGCTCATGATCTTCTCCCCAACTCTCCCCTTCTATTTCTCTTGTTTTTCCTTCTTCTTCGTTATCGTTGCCATTTTCTTATGCCCTCATTCTTTTGTATGCTTCTTTTTATCCTTCATCATCTCCTCGCTATTCATTTTCTTATCCTCCCTTTTCTGCTGCTTCTTTCTCATCCCCTTTCTACGTCTCCTTCAGCTTTCCTTCTTCGTTATTCTTCCTTTCTACATTGCTCTTCTTCTTCTCCTCCTTCTTCTCTCCCTTTTATTGTTGTTTCTCCCTTTCTTCCCCCCCCCCCGCCTCCCCCTCTTCTACTTCCCTTGCTTCTGCTTCTTTGATTCCTTTATCTGTTTCTTCTTATTGATGATGTGCTTCTCCCCCCCCCCCCTCTTCTATTTCTCTTGCTTTTCCTTTTTCTTCTTCATCGTCTTTATCTCCTTCTTCTTTATTGTCTTCTTCTCATTCTTTTTTTTATTCATCTGTTTATCCTTCGTCATCTCTATCGTTATCATTCATTTTCTTATCCTCCCTTTTCTGCTGCCCCTCCTACGTCTCCTTATGCTGTCTTTCTTCGTTATACTTCCTTTCTACCTTGCTCTTTATCTCCTCCTTCTTCTCTCTTTTTTCTTCTTGTTGCTCCCTTTCTTTCATTTAGATTACTGCAGCATCCAACATGCAAGTTATCTCGCTCACAACCCCTAATCACATTCTAAACTCGTCTCCTAATATATATTTTTTTATATGATTTTACCAGTTCACGAATAGCAAAAGGTGTACTTTAGTATGCAATACCTGGGGTATATATATTTCCACAAAACAAGAGATGCATAAAAATGATGAAATATAGCAATACATTGACAAAAACATAACGTGTACTTGATAAGAGGCTATAAACACTCCCCCTGTTACAACCACAATTGTAATAATCGCCCACAAATGTAATAACGCCCACAAGTGTAATAACACTTTACCCACAAATGTAATAACGCCCAGAAATGTAATAACACTTTACCCACAAATGTAATAATTTCACCCACAAATGTCATAATAAACTTTACCCACAAATGTAATAATTTGTAGGGGATATTTTGTCGAATTTCTTCAAAACTGAAACCCTGTACTGATGCATCGGTATAGCACGCAGCCTTTATTCCAGACCCAATTATAGGCCCGATCACATTCTCTCTGTGGATTAACGTGAGAATGGCGCCTAGTTTTTCCTCCAGACCCGAAAATTTCAAAAATAAGAATGTAGTCTTTTTTCCAGACCCAATTATTTCATTTTTGGAATCTTCAAAACCAAGGCCCGATCGTCTTATTTTTGTGGAATAACATGAGAATCGAGCCTAGTCTCTCCTCCAGACTCGATAATTTAAAAAAAGAGCGTATCTTTTTCCAGACCCAATCTTTTTCATTTTTTGGATCTTCAAAACCAAGGCCCGATCATCTTATTCCTGAGGGATAAACTGAGAATCGGGTCTAGTCTTTCCTCTAAACACGATTATTAAAAAAAAATGAGAGCCTAGGCTTTTCTCCAGACCCGTTTAATTCATTTTTTTTTAAATCTTCAAAACCAAGGCCCCATTACCTCACTCCTGCAGAATAACATGAAAATTGAGTGTAGTCTTTCCTCCAGACCTGGCTATTTCAAAAGTAAGAGTGTAGTCTTTCTCCAGACCCAATCATTTCAATTTTTCAGTTCTTCAAAATCAAGACCCCGGCATCTTATTCTTATGAAATAACATGAGAATCAAGCCTAATCCTTCCTCCAGACCCGATTTATTAAAAATAAGGAGCGTAGTCTTTTCTCCAGACGCAATTATTTTATTTTTTCAAATGTTCAAAACCAAGGCCCCATTACATTTTTCTTGTGGAATAACATGGTATTCGAGCTTAGTCTTTCCTCCAGACCCGAGTAGTCCAAAAATAAGAGCATAGTCTTTTTCCAGACCCAATTATTTCGTTTTTTAAATCTGCAAAATCAAGGCCATATTATCTAATTCTTGTGGAATAACATGAGAATCAAGCCTAGTCTTTCCTCCAGACCCGGTTATTTCAAAAGTAAGAACATAGTCTTTTCTGCAGACCCATTTCATTAATTTTCTAAATCTTCAAAACTAAGGCCCCATCATCTTATTCCTGTGGAATAATATAAGAATCGTTTCTAGTCTTTCCTCCAGACACAGTTAGTTTAAGAGTTAGAGCGTAGTCTTCTCTGCCGACCCAACTTTCTAAATCTTCTAAACCAAGGCCCCATCATCTTATTCCTGTGAAAAAAATATGCGAATTGATTTTAGTCTTTCCTCCAGACCCGGTTATTTTAAAAGTAAGAGCGTAGTCTTTTCTGCAGACCCAATTAATTAACTTTCTAAATCATCAAAACCAACACCCCTTCATCTTATTCCTGTGGAATAACATGAAAGTTTTAAGTCTTTCCTCCAGACCCGTTATTTTAAAAGTTAGAGCGTAGTCTTTTATCCAGACCCATTTCATTAATTTCTGAACCTTACAAACTCATACCACATCATCAGATTCTCATGGAATAACATGAGGATCCAGCCTCGTAGTCTTTCCTTCAAACCCTGCTATTTCACAAGTAAGTGCGTATTCTTTTCTCCAGACCCATTTAATTCCTTTTTGAAACCTTAAAAAATAAGACCATTATCATCTTATTCATGTGGAATAATGACAACATCTTCCAAACTAAGACCCTGACTGTGATAAATCAAATGCTTAAGCGTAGTCTTTCCTCGTAATTGAAATTTAAAAACAAATCATCAAAACTAAGATCCTATCAACTAATTCCTCTTTTTGTAATAAAAGTATACAACTCAAAAAGTCAAGCACTTTGAGCATGTACATAATGTTTATATAGCTCATTATAAATACTCATCATTATCGTCATCTTTTCTTGGTGATGCACGGCATTGCTTTACATTGTTACATATGTGGATACAACACGTCTCAGTGGTCGGCGGTCACACAAACTGACGAATCAGTCAAAATAGTACATATATATACCTGTATATAACGCACAGAGGTGGGACCGATTCGATGGTACGTTGACTGTCGACTATTCTTTCAATCATCTATGCCTATATTCTAATGGTCCAGTTCAATGGTCATATAGAAACAAAGTAATTGGATAAAATGTGGGCGATTCAAAATCATTACCTTTGTTGGTAAAGGGCGTTACTACGTTTGTGGTCGAAACTATTGCATTTGTGGGTAAAGTGTTATTACATTTGTGGGTGTCTCGTACACCCACAAATGTAATAACGCCAACAAATGTAATAACACTTTTGAACAGGTTTTGAAGATTGAAAAATTAAATAATTTGGTCTGGAAAAAAAACTACGCTCTTATTTTTGAAATTTTCGGGTCTGGAGGAAAGACTAGGCTCCATTCTCACGTTATTCCACAGATAAAAGATGATCGGGCCTATAATTGGGTCTGGAATAAAGACTGCGCGTTATACCGATGCATCAGTACAGGGTTTCAGTTTTGAATAAATTCGACAAAATGTCCCCTAAAAATTATTACATTTGTGGCTAAAGAGATTATTACATTGTCGGTGATTCAAAATTATTACATCTGTGGGTAGAGTGCATTATTACATTTGTGGGTGAAATTATTACATTTGTTGGTAAAGTGTTATTACATTTGTGGGCGTTATTACATTTGTGGGTAAAGTGTTATTACATTTCTGGGCGTTATTACATTTGTGGGTAAAGTGTTATTACATTTGTGGGTGTAACAGGGGGAAGTACGTCATTTCGAGCGTGCGGGGGAAGGATGTCTGAGAAGAGGGGGAGGGGGGTGCCCTACTTTCGATGTAGCTTCGTAGGATAATGTTGTTTTTAGAAAGTTCTCATAGTGTATTTCAGCCGTCTATAACATAAATGATCACATTTGTGAAAGGATAACTAACAAGGGGGTTTAAGGCTGAAAGAAATATGTGCAGATGTAGACCTGGACTGGGGGAGTTTGGTGTGGAGGGGGATATGCCTATGTTGTGTTCATGAAAGAGAGGAGGGGTGGGGGTACTTATGTAGTCTTGTTGCAGATTTGTCAAAGCAGAATCTAACAGATAGATTTACTTTGAACCGGACACTCAAATCACTAAATGATACAAACTGAATATTTTTATTTCAGTAATCGTGATACCTGCAAACTATATTCTACATGTAAATAATGTCATGTTGTTGGTATGATTTATACTGCATATATCTGGTATTGAAAATCCCCAACATGCCTTAACATAGGCATAGCGAGTGAACTAGATAAATACATAACCTACCCATCTTAAAACGGACAATTCTTATGATTGCTGTACTATAGAGGATGTCGTGAATTTTATTTCTGCACCATTGTAAATAAGGATGAGGGTGGGTGTGACGGGAAGCACCCGTTATTCCGAAGGATCGTTATTTAAAACGTTACGCGACATATGCTCGGATAAACGAACCCTTTTTCGTTTTCGGACTAACGGGCATCGAGGTATAGGCAATTTACGTGTAACGTAAACTGTAAAACCCGTGTGACTATGCCAACTTCCCCACCCGAAATATTGATGCTGTTTCTGCTTTATTTTGTGTTTTCTTTTAAAGAATAAGATAAGTACGTATCTGAACTTAATGTAGTATTGATGCAAGAACATGAGGATGAACAAGGAGATGTAAGAGTAGAGAGAAGAAGAAAGAGAGAGAGAGAATGCGTGGAGGAGGAGGGAGATTGTGGAGAAGGAGGAAGACGATGATCATCTAGTTGTCTTTCGCCTTTCGGTCCTCCTCATTTACCCTTCTTCTAGCCATCCTCACTTGATTCTTTTCCATATCCCCTTCCTTCCTTCCTTCCTTGCCATCATGCTCCTCAGCCTCTTCTCCTCCCTTCCTCACCCTCAATCTACCCTCTTCTCCCTCGCCCTTCATCCCTTTCTTCCGTTTCATTCCCTCTTCCCCTCCTTTTATATTCCCTTCCACCTTTTTATGTCTTCCTTCTAACTTTCTCACTCCCGTCTTCTACCGTTCGCATTTCCTCTTCCCTTTTCTCCCGCCTTCGCCGTAAGTTCTTTCGTTCCTCCTTCTTCCTTCTTCACTCCCCCCTCCCTCCTCCTGCTGCCCGTCCTTCTCAGATGGGAAAATACAAAACCTTTTCATATTTTTTTTACCAAGTGAGATTATTTAATCAGCAAGATTAAACTAGGGTTGACTATCGTTTAAGCCTGATTTATTTTTCGTGAAATCATTGCGAAATGGTTTTGTACATCAGCTTAAATAGAACAGAAATAGGCTTAAATCATCCTTTTATAATTCTAGGCTACATTTCAACTGAACATATAATTTGATGACTGGTATTCTTTGAACTATAATCCCGGCATTCTGTAGTCAAATCAATTTCGTAGATCTACTGATGGGTAAGTGACTATGTATCACCACCAGGCAAACGTGAGTCATATACGCTATATCACCATTGCCTATATGCCCAAATTGTGAAATAAATTGTACCATTTGTCAATAATACATTGTATACACAAATTGTACTGCTAATCAATATTTTTCTTGTGTTTATGCCTGATTATTTGCATTAAGAACATGATAATTGATTGACCTACAGCAAATGTCGTGTCATCCGACTTTTTTCACAACATTTTGAAAAGTCGTTTTCGGTGTGAACTGAAATATTGGGTTTCGGATGCAGTGTGAATCCTTTACACGTTACCCAATACATACTTATAACCGATCCCGAATTTACTTTTAGCATTTAAAGAGGATGTCAAGACTTTGAAACTGCATTGCGAGTGTGTAAGCCTTTGTATGAAAACTAATAATTATGTCTCGTGTTCATTTGTATTCATGTTGTATTTTTCACAATCCTGCATTCATGTTCTTTTGGTTATGAATGTTTAGAGATCATGCTTTCGGCGGCGGTTTTGGCGGTCCCTATCTCTAAAAAAGGTAAAATTTCGACAGTCGCGATCTCGCGCGCGTCTTTGAGACGATACGGCGCATGTAGGCCTACTCACAATGAGTGGTGGGTGTATGTTTGTGTTAGCATTGCAGCAATAGCCATACGACATAAGCGTAGCTGCTGTCAACTTCGTGGAGTTCGATGTTACCAGTCCGACGAGCACATAGCGTGCGAGCAATGTGTTCAGGCCATCGGGCCCTTTGCAAAGCCCGTAATGACCTCTTCTCCACGCTGATACTGACGACCGCGCACTTTTGACATGGCGCATGTTTGACAAAATTGACTTAAAGGACCTGTGAAATGAAAAATTATTGAAATCGCAAATTCATGTGAATTTCACATTTTATGATTCTTAAGTATTTCCCAAATGTTATGCAATTTCATGTACACCACGGTAACGCCTCCAAACTCCCTAAAAAGGACATCATATCGCCCGAGTTCAGAAAATTGAAAGCATTACTGTACTTTCGTAGAGCGGGCCGAAATTTGTCTTCAGATGATGAAATCACCCTCGATCTTGAATTTGAAATTCTGGATGAGGAGAGCAGTGATAGTGATAGTGACAGTGATATCGACAACGATGACGGCGAAATCGGAGAATTTGACGTTGAAAATGTTGAAGAGTTTCTGTTGACATAGGGGCATACCAGCATGAACCAGGCCGCAACGACCGGCGGACGATCGAGACGCTCCAAGGCAAGCTAAATTGATAGGTCATGGATCGCCCGCCGGTCGTCGCGGCCTGCTTCATGTTAGTATGCCCCCACGATTATTATATCAACAGCAACTTTTCAATATTTTCAACGTCAAATTCTCCGATTTCGCCGTTACCGTTGTCGATATCACTGTGGCTTTCGTCACTATCACTACCACTGCTCTCTTCATCCAGAATTTCAAAGTCAAGATCGAGTGTGATTTCATCATCTGAAGACATTTTCGGTCAAAAATTTCGGCGTTCTCGTATGCAACGTAGCGTTCAAAAATAGCGCGCGTAGGCTGCTAACTCACGATCGAATCTACAGATTTACGTCACAGAATCTACCGGATGTACTCGTTAGTTCCGCGGGGGCCGTGTTTTGATGCCAAATTCACCCCATGTTTGAACTTGAAATTTTCCGACTGCTGATGTCATACCGCTGTGGAATTTACTTTTATGTATTGATATATATACCCTGTACAGATAAATACCAGTCTCAATCAATTTAAACGAATTTTACTTTTTTTTTTTAATCTCACAGATCCTTTTAGGAAACTCCTGGTTGTATTTATTTGCTCCTTGTAATAAAGTTTCATCTTGTTATCATTTTGTTTGATATGTAAATAACGAGTCCAAGCAAATATTGCATCAAATGCGCTCAAAAGGCGACTCTTTATAAAAACGTTTATGTTAGCTATGAGGTGGAGAATGTGGCATGATTAGATATTGTATTCACACGTTGAAGTAGCATGAATGTCCAAGGATATTATCCGCATTTCTTTGGCTCATGTATTTTTCCTTTTTAAGCGAGGCAAATCCGTGACCTAAAAAGAAAATAACCTTTTGAAACGTATCACTTACGTGGTTCTACGCTTTGGGTACATCTTAAACTAAACGATGTTGAAAGAAAGTAATGATGTACGGTAAGCATGTAATTGTCAAAAAGAAACCAAGACCGTACGAACTAATGTTAATTTTTCAAAAACGAAATGGACGTCTATTCATTTATAGAAATAATAAAACATTAATCTTTGTTTGTAAAGATCTCAATGAAACCATTATAGTATTAATTGACAATCTCGTGCTGAACAAATTATGTTTTACCTTGACAAAGAATTTCTAAAAAAAATATTAATGTAATGCATTGAAGAATGAATGATTCAAACCTGTAACAAAACGTATTGTAGATTTTCCCAACGCGGTAAACGCTAGTTAACATGGGTATAAAGAAATAAAGGCACTGTTTGCCTAGACCCCTTATTTTTATATCAAATAGGTGATTCAATGTTAATAAGCTTTATTTGAATATTTACATAAGGTAATTGCATTTCTACGAATTGAATGAGATGTCCATATACAAATGCGTTTAGATTTAGCACAAAAGCCTCAAATTTTTACATGCAACTATTTGCAAGGAATACTACAAAAATAATTTGAACAGGCAAAGAAAATACACAAGATACATTTAAACAAAATGTCAATAATTTGATTTTTTTATGTCTATAAACATCATAAAGGCGGGATAATTACGGATACAATTATTCTTAATGAGCATGGACAATAACAGTATCGTAGCTAAATTTACATCAACGAATCATTCATAACATAACTGTACAGGGAAACTGGAACTACGATTTCATGGTGTTCTTGTTAATTATTAAAAAAAAAAACGTGAATTGTGTCACACAACCATTCACTAAATTGCAAACTGCTCTCCCCAATGAAGCTATTCACGGGATTTCATTCTGAGTTAAATTGTCTGAACCCCCATCCACTGTCACCGACTTTGGTAAACAGGCAAAGGCAGAAACTGTACAATTAAATTTGAAGCACTTTTAAAGAAGAATTTTGTACGAATTACATATTATCTTATAATGGTCATTTTCTTGCACTTGTCAAACTATGTATATTGGATGGAGCATACGCTTACTTGGTGAACCTCGTCAAGAGGATACGAGATGGATGTATGCGGGAAGTCTTCTGTGCCTTCGCTTAAACCGTATACGTCCATTTGCTCACATAGTGCCTTCATAATTTTGGTCTTGACATGAACCTTTTCCACTTGATCAGTCACGGGTCTTAGAAGCGAAGTTAGGAATGCAGCAAAGCCTTCATCGCTGCTATTGATGAGACTCGTCATCGTCTCACCAGGCTAAATCGATATAAAAAAAAAATGTATTGATATAACTCGTTTAAAAACTCGAAGCTTTGAAGAATTAAATGTAGCATCTTTGCACTTTATAATATGTGCAAATACCTGTCATTTTCATAGTGCCTTTTATGTCATTAACATGTTTAGGACTGCACCTGAACCGCTATAGTAATCTTGGCTTGTTTTTGTTATTAGCCCAATAAATAAAGTTTACAGATTTGTTTAAATAACATGAACTACAATATTGCTTGTTATCCACGATTGAACGTTAGTAAATGTATCAAAGTCAATGAGATGATAATCATCATTAGCCCTACTGATTTATCATATTCAGACATTTTGATTTGTTAATGTAAGGCCAACACGAACACATTGCATGGAAAAGGAATAACCAATTTTGTATGTTGAGTATCCTGTTGTTGAATCATACATTACATATATTATCACACCCTTTATTAGCTTTGTTTGTTAAAAGGCAAAGAAGTTTTACCTACATTGAGACGTTAGGGCTCATTGTGAACGCATGAAATGGTTATTTTAACGCATGGAATCTAGAAAGTAGAACTGTGACGATCACGATAGAGTATAATTATGTATCAAATGAGTCTCTATAATGCTCTGCAAAAGATACTATTAATGGATTCTTCTGGACAGATCACACAATAAACGAGTAAGCTGAGATTAGTACTAAGTCTGTGTACAAACAACCACAATCACAAGTACAAATGGCAAAAAAAAAATACAAACAAAACAGGCAAATGTTACGTTTCAATTAAAAACGCATGCGGGTATAACTTCTTTAATATTGACGCAAAAAGGCAGAGGACGGGATCTGCCTTTGGAACATGAAAGTTATTATTGTTCTTTTAAGACAACTTAGATTATGTAAGACAAGAATGTGAAGCAGTTACGTTATTACGCTCGTAACTGGTGCGCACTGTTAATATGTTCACTAATTACAAATGCTTACATTGTACACGCCCGGTGGCCTTTCAGGAGAAGAACCATCAGCTGCAGACATTGGGGACTCTGCAGGTAAATTACAATGACATAAAAAACGTCATTATTCCTTGTCGTAAACATGATCAAAGTTCGTAGTAATAACAGCACTATTGATGTATGTATAGGTTGTAGCTATGGTATAGTAGGTACCAATACTATTTTCGGTGCATATCGCACACTCTCCTACTTTGACAAATGTGTTGCACGTCTCTTCAATGAAGCAAACGCCATGACGCCTTACTACTCTCAATATTCAGGTGTCTCTAATTACAATGCTTTGTCACAACAATTGAGAAGGTTGAATATCCAAAAGGAATGAAAGAAATAAAGCCGAATGGCCTGGAAAACAGCCTTTGAGTATTGAGTAGATTAAATTAAATTGGTAATTGATTAATTTGATAACTTTCCTTAAAAAAATGGTCACAACATTTCTGAAAACATTACATAATATATACACAACCAAACTTTAAATAAAATGAATACATGAATGAATGAATAACACATAACGATTAATTAAGTTACAAAGAACGGCGGTGTTCTAAGAAATTCTGAACAAAATCATTTGTCAGCATCCATCGAGGTAAATTACATTATATAAAGATTAACAGAAGTAACGTTTTTAGGGGAATATAAAGAAAAAGGTAAATGCAAAACATGAAAGCATAACTGATAAAAAGGGAGAGAAGAAATTCAAAACAGAAAACATAAAAAACAAAGTGTTAGGAACGAAACAAAATATTATTTACCAAAAATACACACAATTTGATACGATAAGGAGTATAAATAATACAGATATATTTGTCTTCTCTATTTTTTAGTTTTGTTTGGAGACTGACTCATGCTAGTGGTTGAATTTATATAAAAAACAAGCTTGTTGGATATATGTGAATTACATTATTATTGTTTAACATATAGCATAAATAGGTTGGAAGCGTGTCACCCATTAATACTAACCAATCTCTAAAGAGCTTACAACAGTCGAACTATTTCTTGTTCACTTGGAATGCTCTGCTTATCGTCTTTTATAAGGTAATTATGAACCGTGTCTCTTCTTTAACAACATCAAAAAGGTTAGGAAATAAAAAATGATACAAAATATATAGAGAGTGACTAAAGAGGTATTTCCATGGATCACTTGTAGATGAATACATCACTCACAATATCTACTCCCTGGCTCGTTTATTCATGTGCTCCTGTCAATCTTGTAAGTAGCAGTTTGAGTGCCCTGGTATTATGTTTTACTAGAAGCAATGCCCGTTGTTAGGTTCAACCGCTGGGAGAACACCTCCCCCTAACACTCGTTCTTCTCCCCTTCCGTGGTACCTCGTCTCCCCCCCCCCCTCTCAAACCCCTATCTCTGGCTTAGCTGGTCTTCCGAGCTTTTCCGGCAACTGATTTTAGCATAACTATTTGGAAATGAATATGTTCTACAGGTCATAATAATGTATGTATGTAGTAGTCTTCGATGACAATGGTACCAACATTTCCAGGTTAAAGCACATTTAGCGAGAAAATAGGGTAGTTTAGATCTGATACACGTGATAATGATGGTTGCGTGTTAAACATACGGCGGAAGACCGATAAGCACAAAATGCTGCTTTAGCAAACATCAAGGTTTGAACTTTGAAGAGCTGTAACTATATTTTATGAAATGAAAGGTAATCTATTTTACACATGATATGAAACATATACATATGCAGATTTTCAAAACGTTTCAGTCCATTAGTGACTTTTTTTTTTTAATTTGAACTAACACATAATTGAATTTACAATCTTAGAAATTGTTTGTTTAAAAATAACATTTTTCCCCCGCAATTTCAGAAGGCTGAATATCCAATTATTAGTATTCATTTGGAGGTTATCAAGTTTTCCTGAAGTATTATATGTGCACCTTGTAGCGTAATTAGAGTGTTATTTCAAAAATCATTGCAAACAAAGACTAGCGAATTAAACATAATATTTAAGATTTTCCCTAAAATGAAACCAATGTGAAATTGCATTGTCGGAGTATTGTAACTCTAATAAGGTTTACTGACATTGTAAGATATACAGTAGAATCATGTGACATAGTAGCAAAATCAAAGCATGTAAGAATATAATTGAGCGGTTAAACTTAAAAACACATGATTCTCACTATTATTGCACAATAACAGGTTTATAATTCGCAAATTAAGGAAACCGCCTGAAATGTTTCCATGTATCAATACTCCTATGCATAAAACGATGACATAAAGGAAAATTTTAACCAAACAAACACTCTAGAAATGTGGTATATGGTTTGAATGAAGTACTCTAATCTAAATCAAAGAAATGCAAATAAACTAATTCTGAAAATAAAAAACTGCGTAGGGTTGCCAAAGCGACAATCAAGGTATATTCCCTTCAAAATGTACGTCGAATATGATTCAATCAACCATCTTGTATTTATCATGTCCCGGTACGCAACCTAAAAGAGCATGTCGCGGACTACAGTCCAGCGATATAGCTGAATAATTGTGCACCACATTCGGTGCACATGTATTAATTTGATTATCTAAAAAAGAATGGATATCTTGCCTCCTTGCATATAGCCCATAGAAGTAATGGCGGCCATTTAAAAAAATGGTTTCCACTTAAAATAAGGAAGCAATACTTATTTTCACCATATATCGTATCACATTAAAGATAGTAAACTTCATTACAAGATGATACCAAACACAGTGGGTGTTGGGGACTTTTGATACAAATGTTGGGGGAAAAGTTGATCCCAATATTTCAAATCTTATTCAACTATGTATTGGTTCATAATTAATAAATCCTTCTCACTAAAGAACTAAGACGTTTTAAAAAAATGCACATGGTTATGTTATCTATTAAGTGGCGCATATTGGGCTCCCGCCATATGTTTAACACGCAACCATCATGACCATGTGTAGCGAATATAACCCCCCCCCCCCCAAAAAAAAAAAAAAAAAAAAAAAACTTTGGAGGGGGGGGGGGTAGTGAGAAGAGTCAAGAGAGGGGGAAGAATGAGGGGAGAGGGTAAAACAATGGGTAAGTTTCCCACTGACAAGAAATTACAGTAAAACATAACTTGTATTTCCTAATACCTATACATGGTTGGATAATGTGATAAATGAAAAGCAAGAGAGGGTGATACCATAGGTGGAGGGGTGAGTTTTGGTGGATGGGATGTGGGATTTAGAGAGAGAGTAGCAGAGATTAAGTTGCATAGATATGACTACATTAATGGATCTTCAATATCAATACACATGAGGAAAGAGGGGGGGGGGGACGAAGAGTATTTGGAACTACTGTTAGAATCTAAGACGTTATGAAAGCACATACCCATGTAGTGCATGCCTTCATATGCCTTCATAACTTACTAGCATTTATCACAATAATGGACCATGGCCCAATGCTCCCATATGGCCAAAATGCCTGTGTATTACCGGCGTCCCATTGTATGTAATTATCTGCGTAACGTTATCTACACAAACCCAATGATGACCTAGATCTAAATTTTAGACCAGCCAGACAGTCCTTATGTCTACGCCTGTATGCGGACGCCAGTTGTAGATAGTGGAAAAATAGCACACATTACACACACGTGCGTGTAAAATATCAACTCACCTGCAATTATTTTCGCTCAAGGTTTTTCGTTCAAAATGATGATTAGAAAATGATGAAGATGGCTCATTCGTTTATCTTCGCCTAATGAAAAAATAAATGTCAAATCGTCTGCGGTATTCTTTGTTGAAAGCCGAATAATGAGGCTACCAGCAAATTTGCTTATATCATATTGCAATATATTGCAGATACTAAAGTCCATAAAGCCTTTCACAAGAACCACCATGCTGGCCACCATATCGGGCAAGTGAAGGAAGAGCAGACAGTGGACAGAAAGTAATTGATTGAACACCCGATCTACCAATTTACACGAGCTGCAAAAAAAAAAAAAATCATATGTTACTAGAGGAGTATGTCATCGAGGTCACAGAAGGATGACTTGTCATCAGCATAATTTCACAGACATGTGTAGCGCACACAATTAATGTAGGACTGAGTATTGTTACTTTCTCGACGTAGACGTGAACGTATATAAGTATATTAAACATCCTTTCACTCTTAACCTGTCGCTTTCGCATTTTTGAGACTAAGGGGTAACGTGCCGCTGTACGCAGTGGAATTCACTCCATCCTACAAGTATGAAAGATATGGGAGTAGCCTAAATGACGAAGCAGCTTATGAGTTTATTTGAGAGTGTTATTGCCTGAAAGATGAGAAAACATGTGTTTTATGAACAACACTGAAGAGTCACGACACTTCAAAGGTAAGAACAATTAAAATTTTATTGACGCGATTGATGATGTTCACTGCGGAGAGCTTGTGGTCAAATAGCCTGCTATACTGACAACCCTTGACTTCACATTTTACTCCTCTCTTGTTGGCAGGAACTGTTCCTATCCACGTACGACACGGCTATCATCGATACTTTCTGAAGCCGTCTAATAAGTTTTCCTATCTGGATTGCTTTCTGTCCCACCTATTTGATCCTTGCATCACCATTTTTGAAAGGAGAGTATGGTATGGTATGATATTACGCCATGTTACGCCATATTGAAATGTTTTGTGAAATCCAATAAACTGTTAATGTCCAAACCACAACTTCCCACGTATATAATTGTCTAATTATGTGCATGGCTGCGATTCCGCTGTAGTTGTAACATTGTAATAAAAAAATCGAACCTCATTGTAAACGTCATGATTGTTTACACTTCTTTGAAAACAACGTGTTAATGAGAGTAACTGTTTAAACACCTGTTTTTTTTAGTCATTGCCCTTGTGAAATGCTTCCGTACATAGTACCATAGTGTATTTGCACACTGTCATATATGCGAATCTAATTCCACGTCACGTTTAAACGGGCCCTTGGTTTCCAAATGCAAAGGACTCAAACAAAAACATCAGCAAATTAGATAATAGCTCTTTATATCAACAACTTACATTTGAGTGGCCATTATGAGTGTGAAATGTTACAGGGTCCGACTTGTCGGGAAGTGTTTACAGGTAAACTTAAATATTGACTACTATTCAAAACTAAACTTGGTTCCAGCAGGGATGTGTTAGGAAGGAGAAAAAACTCGAGCGTAATATATTCAAACATCTGTATGGATATTAAAGCGTGCTAATGAATGTCAAAAGCATTCCACAATCACTACAATGCTTTGATGTCCCATGCGCGCCACCGACATTTAGCTGCTGTCAACTTGGAAAGCAATATCTCTGATTCACTGTTTTGTCTCTGGAAGCTATGTTTCTTATCATATTTTTGTGCAATTTTCAAGAAAGTTACGGGCAACACCACTTAAGTTCCTGTACTCGTTTTTTTTTCTAAATAATTGTTGAATGATGCACAAACAATTAACAAATTTCTTCACTTTCCTCAGATTTCCGCAAACGTGGGATTCAATCATTATCAAAATTATATCTTAAGCTTTTTATTTTCATTAATAGAGTTTGCATGCATTTGCGTGCAACTGAGATATTTTAGTAGAAAAGAACTGGACAAGCGACATACGACTCTACATTTATTTTGTTCTATCTGAGAAACCGTTGCTACGCAATCCTGCTCGTTATTGTTAAAACATCTGAAAAGCATATGTTCATATATGCATGGGTTCAAAGAAAGAAAGTTGTTTCATGTCCTTCCATAACTAGCTTTTAGCCAAGCCATTCGGCGCTGTTATATCCCAAAATGTGCCGAACGAGTCTGCATACATAAGACTATCATGCGAGGAACGAGTCTGCATACATAAGACTATCATGCGAGGCGCTTCAGCGCCGAGGCCTTTACGAACTTGCAGTTCAATTATTTTGTTTCGTATTATACTTGTACGTCCGCTACCAAATCGGTAGATAATGAGATGCAAAGTAGCTTCGCCAGAAAGCCAGCCAAACCACACCTTCTAATCCAATAAACCAATCAGAGTAGACTATTCGAGTAAAATCATGAATATGCATGAATTCAGCCTTGATTGATCGATCATCTTTGTTCGCTCGAAAAACGAACATGGCTGGCGGCGAATTCGAAGAAGACATCGTATCAAAAAGCATTGAATATGCAGCTGGAAGGTTAAAATTGTCAAATATTAAGAATTTGCAGACGAAAGCTATGCGATCAGCATTGAAAGGTGAAGATGTTTTTGTCAATCTTCCAACTGGCTATGGCAAATCTGCAATTTTTCAAGCTATTCCGCTGTGCAAGGACTTTGTACGCACAGCCACTGTCGCTGCCAGTGCTGCAAGCACACAAATCCCATCGGCATTCCGTGGCGAAACTGGCCAGACTTCTGCGGGAGGTACTACTCGCAGTCGCGCTGCTCTGTCAATTGAAGTGATCCATTATACGCAGGGTAGAAGGAAAAACTAAGGAGAATATTTTTTTTCCAAAGTTATCTAGATAACATAATTATGAATACGTTAGTCATACTTTAAATATATTTTATGTAATAAATTTATGTTTTATTGAAATTTGTACCAGAATTCATTGATTATTAAGTACATTAGAATAACAACACCCCCACTATACAATGAACGAATCTACGTAAAACATCACGAAGAAAACAATTACGATTGGTCGCGATCGTCAATAGCTGCTGCATATGTAATACCCTCGTACATATGCAAATGTATAATGAGCTCGCGCGATCACTACTGTAAACGCACACTGCTTTAGTCTTTTTTCAAACCTTGTTCGGCGAGCGAGGACTCGACCAAAGGCTATTCCATAACACATCCCTGGTTCCAGTATCATCAGTGATCCATACCAATTTTCCCAGACACATAGCTGAGTAGTGTCACTTTGAACAAAAACAGTAAAACCAATTGTGTATTTTAAAGTATTATGTATCTCATCCCGATAACCCTGCCAAGTGATTGGTTGACTAGATCTAACCATGCTACAAAAAAGTACCTCATATGCATAAATAATGGTCTTTGCGTAAAAATCGAGCAAACGTATTTCATTACCACAAATGACGTTGAATGGTATTTATAGTAACATTAATGAGACCCACTCTGCCCAAACCCGAAACTTTGATTTTTTTTTTGTTAAAATAAGATTTCCACACAACCGACTTATTTTGCCCTTTCTCTAATATTTGTTTGATAATTTTATACAAATGACTACTACTACTAAGCGGACGCATCCGAGATTGAGTTCACAATGCAACGCCATGAGTCTTTATCAATCATCAATGTCTGCAAATCCCCAGTTTCACACTGGATGTTCCTTGCAATACAATCCATTTAGTTCAGAGGTCTCCTTCAGCTGTCAGGGCATAGGAGTCTCATGCAAATAACATGTGATATTGCTTGGTCTTTAGCCCTAAAGCAGTGGCTAGCGATTCTCGTTCGACGATGAGCGACAATGGTAGAGACAGGTGGTATATTTCCATGGATCTTTATGGATCTCTATTTTTTTTTTTTTATACAAATGAAGAAAGTATTATTTCTTAAATGCATTTCTTATTTACAAAGACAAAAAAAAAATGAAACAAAACCGTTTAAACGTGATGAAGCTCATTTGAGCTGTACAATTATAGGTTTCGGGTTTCGACAAAGTGGGTCTCAAATTTGCAAAATGAGTGGTGACCAGTCTCCGAGTCCCTAATGGGACTTTGCGTGTTGACTCATTTTCAGGCGGGGGCATGAAGCACTCCTAACCATCAAAATTTAGCGCAATCATTCAGAAACACGAAAATATATTGCTGCAAGATTTCATTACCCTTTTTCTAGCAGTCTTGTGCGACTTTAAGGACGGAAATCATGACGAGTATGAAAGTCATGGGAGTGTCACGTTATCTTTGTTAGATAATGTAATGTCAAACTCGACTTTGTTTTGTGATAAAAAAAAGAAATAATAAATTGAAAGTGTCTTCTGTCATAGAATTTTCAAAAACAATCGACTTTTTTCATTTATATCACTTCAATTTATACATTTTTGTCTTTGCATGACTCAACAATGGTGTATTATGAGTAACAAATTAAAATTAACAATTATAAGAGTTATAAAACAAAGGAAATTTTAAGGACTTTATGACCCTAAGAAAAGAAGAAAGTAAAAACATAGCTTTTGATACATATACTACAATGTAAGAAGCTATGATGGCGATATCAATGTGAATACAACACACAAAATAATGGACGCCACATGTCGGTCATATATACCTTTGATAATATATACATATATTCGAATATTAGATATGAAATTACCTGTGTCACACTCCCTTGCACTCCAGAGTATGTCTGCTTGCACGTGAAGACTAGCATGTCGCAAGTTGTAGACCAACGCGTCTCGTATGTGGATTTCTTTACGTTGTCTGTTGACCCAAACAATGAAGAGTAGTTTGAGGACGCCTTGCGGGTAAGATGCCAATGCGTCAATCCATTCCACACTAAATCCCAGCCGAATTCCAAGAGGAATAAGCAGTGCTGGGCTGATTGATTTGATTGTTTCTTCCAGTTCAGAGCGATCAACAGATCTAGAATTTAATAATAAATGAGGTACTTAATTCAAGACCACAGTAGTAGTATTGTTCTCCATTTTTTTTATTTGCTCCCCGTTCTACTGTAAAAAAAAAAAATGCAGTTTCTGTATAAGAACGCTGTCTCCCAGTGCCGCATTGAACATTAAAGAAAATATACAGTACTGGGAAGACATAAAGCTTCAAGATGGGAGATCGTAAGCAATTTTCTTAACAATGGTATCAAATCCATATATTGTCCATTTTAGAAACTTCCTGACAGTAATTTGCCCTTAAATGATCCACACTTGCAGTTATTACTGATGAAATCACAAATCCTCAATTTTGCCGAGCACTACAATCACCCTCTTATTTTTTTTTGCCTTCTTAGTACAATATATTCCCTTCAACCACCAATGTAGATGACTTCTACTATTATTTTCAGCGGTAACGTATACTACAGACTGTTGTTTCTGTTTGATGAACGGCTAAATATACGAAGTAAATATCGGGGTACGTGACTGTACACATTATAGAACAACGAATAAGTAGCTCAGTCTTTTTTTTTTCGAGTGCCTTATGTGTCATTTTTTCAGGTTCATCGCATTAAATCACTAGAGAGGAAAGTGGGCATGACACTATAGTTACCTTGGTGGAATAGTGATTGAAACATCGATGTATTCCGCCATTTTGAGCTGCTGATTCCGAGGTTGAGCATGTGGAGCTGCCATCTTTACGGCGTTAACAGTCTTGCTTGATCATCTTGTGTTTGCATGGATAACGATGACAACAATTAGGGACATTGTCGACCAAAAGATTTCCAATGTGAAGGAGACGGATGTGCAGTATTCCGAAGGTTTGTTATTCCGAAAGGTTAAGTACTTCAACAACTCGTTATTTCGAAGGCTCACTATTTCGAAGGTTCGTTAATCCGAGTTATTAGCGGAGTTCCCGTCCCCACGACGTGGAAAATATTCTAACGCAGCTCATTCCTATTGGAAACGATCCAAAGAACGAAGCCACGTGATTGTTTACTTTGATCAAAATGACGAAATTATTTCTCGGACTTTGAGTTTCCTTCTCTCGAGAAGTACAACTCACCACCTATTATATGTTAATACAGTCACGTCCACTGATGTGTATGCGTTATTTTAAGTGCATATGGTGACTTTTATGAAATTGAATTATGGTGACATTAAAGTCTGCCGGGCGGATCGAAAGAGATCGCCCTGGTAGAGTTGAATCCAATGTACGCCGAACTTTCCGCGCAAAACCCCGTTCATTGATGTACAGGTCCGCTCCGGTTCGTACACCGGCAAAGGATATCCACGATTTTCACATTCAAAATTTGCTAGCACTAAAGTCTTTTTTTTATTAATAACTTAGAAATATGGAGAGCTTGCAACCAAAGGGCGCTAAATCCAATTTTCACCAAGTTGCATGTTTTTCATGATTTCTATAGCCCTCTAGCATGTTTATCTAAACCACCTATTTTTAGCTTAAACTTTTTTTTTTGGAAATACAACAAAAAAAAGAACTATGTGAATGATCAGCTTTCAACCAAAAGGCGCTATATCCATTAGATTTGAACCAAAAGGAGCTACATGTAAATACACTATTCTTAATCCAGGCTCTAATTGGTTGACACCTGCCAGGCGGCAACACTTTGGCGTGGAAATACTGGACACACAGCAGTGTTACAACGTTATTTCACTCCAAACTTTAATCTTAATTCTAATTTTGGGTAAAAAAGCTGAGTTTTATTGTTATTATTATTACAATGAATAAACTTTTTGATATTACCAGTAACCAGAGCAAGAGATAGAAAAACAAATCAGAATGGGAAAAAGGCGATTTGACTCTTTGATTGTTCGGGTCAGTCCCATTTCGTGTAGGCCTAGAGAATATTAAGTGTTTATTTTCACTTGGTTGTTCTTTTTTTACAATATTGAATTGAATTCAAATCAGTTTGCCTAGAAGGTACGTAATTTTACAATTAAATTTGTTTCAGCTTTTCAGAAAACCGTGTTCAATTGAGGCATATTACTCGAACCCTCACAACTCCCCACAGTCCGAATGCGTAGGGTTCAGGTTGTTGCAGTTACGGGTGCCTACAGCTGTGCCACGAACGACAATGTACAGTTAGTAGTGAGTAAAGACACTCAAATACACACAGCAATCACTCTAGATAAAGTTTGATGGCAAACTTCGGGAATTGATGAAAAGAAAATCAAAGTGATAGATATTAGAACTCTTTACTTCTTTAAGCTGTATAAATAATATATCATTATTATAATAATAATATAATAGCGGGCGGGCGTACGCTATTATCCCATGTTGTCCGATATTACCGGAAATATCTGTTTACTCTTTTATAAAATAACAGGGTGAATAATTTTTTTGTCCCCAAAAGGTCGTTCTAAAAAGCAAGTTCCACTGGTAGTGATAATTGCACCCGTCGTATATTACAGAACATACGTGCAGGGTAAGATATTTGAGACTTGTCATGTAATTTCGCTTTAAAAATCCATATTGTTTATTATTTTCACATTTCTCACAACATGTTAGACTGAACTTCACTTATTACTGCTCTTCTCATTTAAGCACAATGAGTCAAACGGGAATTTATTAACTTTCTGAAAGATTGGTGAGTTCCTTTCAAATAAAGAATAGAACGTTGTTCCACAGACCTTGCGTTTTGTGTTATGGCTTGTGTTTGGTTTTAGTAAAAGAAATCTAAGCTGAATTACCATTTTAGTTATTCAAATCTTCAAGAGTTGAATAAATGTATTGATTATATCCGGATCAAATACTAAACCTGTTTTACATAATAAGTACGCTTCTCGATGCATAGGTTTGGATTAAGAAACTTCACTGAAGTCAAGATAATAAAACTATGTAAGGAAAACCTTATCCTCCGCCCTTATTTAGCTCACCACGTGTCCGTAATACCCTTTTTTGGTCGGGGAATAGCGGGCATCTGTGAGGGTACCTTTTTTTAAGATAACTTTAAAAATATTCATTTACACTGGCCAGCAGAAATCGCGATTTTTTTTTAAGATCGCGATCTTTGGGTGTAAGTTGCTAGGCTAGGTGTCAAACAAAGTTGTATTCTTTCTCCCGATTGTTTCTCATTCTACACCGAAGCCATCATGCTGTCCATCCGAGAAAGGAGGGCATTAAGATTGGAGGAGTCAAAGTCCCAAATGATAGATATGCAGATGATACGGTTATAATTGCTGACGCTGGAGAGAAATTGGACACCCTCATAGAGCGTGAGAGAAAAGGGTTGTTATTAAATCGTAAAGAAGTCCTTTTGTCTGTCTTCTCTAAAATATCTCCGGTTCCACCATGCAGGATGATAGTAAATGGTGAAACTCTTGAACAGGTAGATAAGTTCATATATCTAGGCAGTGTTATTGCGTCTGACGGAAGGTGTGAGAAAGAGATCAAACGCCAAATTGGGATTGCTAAGTCTACATTTAAGAAAATGAAGAGGACACTGACAACTCGATCTTTTACTCTTCCTACCAGACGTAGAATGTTGCACTGCTGTATATGGTCCACACCTCTTTATGGATCATAATGCTGGACTATATTCTTCTATCTAATCGTTTTGTAATTTCTTGTAGGCTCGAGAGACATTTTAATAAGACAAGCTTCCAACTTGCTAAACGTGATTCATTTGTCAAACACATGCCCATTGAAGGTATGAACGAATGTACGAGGGATCCCTGTCAGAGCAACAATAGCTGCCTTGCTAGGAACGCAACCGGGTTCTCCTGTGCATGCTCGGGACACTTTGATGGCGATTGTTACTGCCAGATCAGTATGTAAAATTACATTTTACGGAATATTCTTCTTTATATTTTAATACGTGTCTATGGTATGAGGGTTAATATTAATTGTTACAAAAATGGATTGAATTGAATCATGTTCCAGAATGTTTTGGGTATTAAATAAGAACCAGATTGGTAGCCACCTTGGGAACCTTGGGCCTTTTTCCTCCAAAATCTAAATAATTGTTTAGTTTGCATAATTTTGGAGGGCTGATGAAGTATTTGTTGACAAGGATTTCAAACAGACTAGGCTTAGAGGGTTACCCTGTGCAGAGTACTTTATGTTTGTGAATCTCATTTATACACGCTTAAAAGTGGAGATATAAATTTACGTCAATGTGTTTAAAGGGACATAGACAAAGAGACATATTAGCATGATTGTTATCTTATTTATTACGTTGCGTTTGTCATCTAAACATAGGAAGTATCGTAGGGGTATTTTACAACGAAGTTCGTAAGCTTAAAAACAAAACAAAGTATGTGATTGCAAGCGTTTGTGAATCTGTGTTTGTCATTTACAGGTCCTTTTAAATAGAAAAATTAATAGTTTTTTTTATTTAACCTGTACAATACAAGTAAGTATGATTCCAGTCGCGTTAGTGCTTGTCGAATCAGACGCGTTTAGAAGCGCAGTATTATTTTACGTAAATGTATTTCACGTGAACCTGACAAGAATATGGCTGCATTTCCGTTTTTTTTTTGTTATCAAGATCTGCTTAGAAGTGGCGTCATATTTACATGTTTTTAAGGTAAAGTGGTTAGAAAGAATAGGATGATTGCAAATACGTTAATGCATTTTCTTTTTGACCTTAAGACGTGTTTCAAGGTACATTCACAGTTACGTCCTTATTTTTAAAGGTGAAGTGGTCAAAGCAATTCTTTTCATCGATATCGCGTTTATGTTTGCGATTCATACATATTTAGAAGTTCAAAGATATTAACGTCAATGTTTTCTTAAGGCGAACCGTAAAATGTGAATCAATATGACAAGGTTGCATTTGCGTCTGAATTATTTTTTAGACATGCTTAGAAGTGTAATAATATTCATGTAAATGCTTTTTAAGGTGAAAGCTATCAAAAATGAAATCATATGATGGCAAAAGCATTTGTGTTTGTCAATCAGACATGGTTGCGTTAATGTTGTTTGCATTCGAACTTAAAAAAAAAACGAATTCGTATGACGATTGCAATCGCGTTTCTAATTGTCATCTAGGCATGCTAAACAAGATCAATGATATTAAGGTCAATGTTGTTAAATGGGAGGTGGTCCCAAACAATTTATGTATCGCTTTTTCGAGGTGTATTGATATTAACGTGAGTACTTTTGAAAAAAAAATGTATAACAAATTAATGTAATTGCAATTTTGTTTACGTTTGGGCATGAATTATGCGTAACACAAAAACATTCCTACCACATGTCTAAACTCGATGCTCATGTTTGTTCATGATGAGTTCTCAGTACGTTTATCTTGCTTTTGTGCCATCCACAGTCCGTTGGTTTCGAGTTCACATCGGACAAAAAGCCGAACACTTTCTTTAGATGAACGAGTCAGTAGACCGTGCAAGCGGCTGAATGAAAAAGCGTTTAGCCAATGTCATGTCAACACTAAGATTTTTTCACTCTTTAGTTTCCTAATATTAGAAAGCAAATCAAGGAAAAGGAGTTACACGTTCTGCGGCCGCTATTTAGAAGTTACAGTTTAATAGATACAACAGATTAAAATGTCTGGCATATTGCCTCTAAATAATAAATATGGATTTCGAGTTTAAAAGCTGTTTAATTGACATTATCATGGAAAAGTGGACATGCAATTCACCTCAATTAAATAACAATAAAAGATACTAGATATAAAATGAGATACTAGATACAAAATGAGATACAAGATATTACAGTCAGTCCAAAATCATGGAAATTTGCTTGCCACCAGCGCAATAACATCACAGTGCACTACAAATCGTCGGTGGGCTGTTAAAACCTCGTATCTAAAAAAAGCAAAATGTTCTACAAATTATGTGCATATGTGTTGTTATGTTAACTAAAGACTATGTTTGATTATCAATTAAATGTGGAATGGTTGAAATGCAAGAAAAATAGTTTAGATGGCGGGAATTTGAGTTAAGAGGTGTTCGCACTAAGTCCTAAATGAGATACGAGGTTTTCTCTTTTCAAATTGAGTTATGAGGTTTTCCAACTTGATCTAAAATGAGATACGTGGTTTTCGCACGGTGTCGTTCACAGCATCCCATGGTAATATTGTGCAATATGCGCACTTGCGCGCACATACACTCTCAAGCACACACACACACACACACATTCACCTAAACGCACACACACACACACAAACAGACATACACATGCACACGCAGACCAAAAGACGTAACAAATGCATGCAAACCTATGCATGCGTACATAAACACAAAACAATGAACGTTAATCTTATGATCTATGGGCACACACACACACACACATGCGCGCACACGTACACACGTACACGTCGATGCCCCGGCCAAAAGGCGCAAAAAAATACATACAAATCCATGCAGGTGACACACGTAAACGTACGCAAACACTATGGCTATACATTGTTATCTATGCGCACGCACACAAATGGGCGCGTACGTACATTCACACAAATGCACATAGTATACGCACACATACACACATCTCACACATACACAAAAAAACACATACACAAACAGACATGCACGTGCACACGCCGGCCGAAAAGACGCAAAAAGTACATACAAACTCAGGAACACACATTAACGTTCATTTTGTGATCTACGCGCGCACACAGACACACACATGTATGCTCACATAATTATATTCACATACATTTGTTTTCCCAATGATCTTTATTCTGATTCCATAATAATGCAAATTAAATTCATACAATCAGTTTAAATATATTAACACAAATTAAAGAAAACAATCATGCAAATCATATATATATGCATTTGTAAGTACAAATAATCATATAACGATGTTTAATCAAATAAACTGAACGAATAGCTTCCGGAATCAACTAATCCCCCAACCTATAATACACCCATAAAATTAGTATTAACCATTCCAAACTCCCATCTGGACAGCCCCCCCCCCCACCCCCCCCCCCCCCCCCCACCCCCTGACACTGTCAGGAGAGAAATTTATCTTTGATTTTGCCAGTGAAGTGAAATCGAACTTGGTTGAATTGGTAAAAGATTTAGAGCTTTAAAGCTGTCCTAGAAAGCCATTAGGTCAAACTGCAAGAAAGTGACTGTCTGGAAACTCACGTTAAATGAGACAAAGTAAAAGCAAAATAATAAACTGGCATAGCAACAGCGTGTCTAGATCAGTAAAATTCAGACAGGACAGTCACATGAAATGAGACAAAGTAAAAGTTAAAGAAATAGCATGGCAACAGCATGCCCGGTTTGTAATATTATGTATTAATTCAGACTATAGAAATTGAGTGAATAGAGGTGTTATGTAATAGCTCCCATCCAGGTGATGGCTAGGAATGGCTATATTTAAGCATGACGATTGGATGATTCCTTTTAGTGTAGAAAAGGCATGGAAAGGCAAGTGTATGGGAGTGTAAGAGACTTTAGTGTGAACATCTATGGTTAGGGAATCTAAATAAAAAGCTGAGTAATGTAGAGGATCGGGGAGAATCACTTTAATCAGAAATCCAGCATAGATCTCCGCTTAGGCAGCAGTCGTTCTTCTGGGGGTTTTCCACGTCGGTGAGATGCGAGCTCCAGCTGCCGATAAAACTGAACTCGGACAGTTATGATCCGAACTTTGGAAGGGAGCTCAATCTCCATTTGCCTGCTCACCGTCGTTTGAGCTCGGGCATCGCAGGTCAAGGCGTGAGTCTGCATGGTAGCAGGGACCAGTGAAGGCCGAGGAGCTGAGAGGACCGCCGATAGGGTAGCGTCTAGCTGAGTGGCCAAGTCAAGGGATGCTTCCGAGAGACACGTCAAACGACTGTGCCGAGGTCGACGACGAGTGTATCCGGCATTGATGGCGACCGAGCCAGGCTGAGGGGATCACCAGTTCAGGTCATCCAAGATAACCAAAGTTATGTATTTGTGATTTGTTTCTTATTATCTTTTATGCTCAATATATTATTGATTTGCTGATTTGAAATATTAAACTCGAGCATAACTGTATACGAACAGTTTGAATTTCTATTATTTCAGTGTCAGAGTAGCAGAAGAAAAAAAAAGTCACTCACGTGACAGACACCAACCCCACCCCAACCATATACATAACGGCTTAAACTACCCTTCCCTTAAATTCGCTATATACCCCCCCCCCCCCGAAAAAAAAACATACCCATTCACATTATATACGCGCACACACACAAACACACATATGTGCGTACACGCCGGCAAAAGCGCAAATGATACAGACAAACCCTTGTATGTAACATACATTGACGCACAAAAATACAACCTCACATTAACACCCACACTTGAGTCAAACACATTGAAACATGCATCAAAAGTGCGTTTTGAAACGTGCTTAGAAACGCATAAATGATATATTTAAATTATGCAGAAAAACTATGCATCATAAATACAATTAAAACAACGCAAAACCGCCCACTCCAAAAAAAAAAGATATAAAAAAAATCAGTATTCATAATTCCTGTGGGGGGGGGGGGGGTGGGCTTCCTTCACGCGGTGTAGGGCATTTGCTGTTGTAAGCAAATAATCAACGTCGGTGAAGGTAATGGGACGAAATATCACTTCCGAGGCGATCTGGATGTAGCTATCTTTCCGAAGCTTTTAGCTGAGGAAAGATAGCGTACACATTCAGATCGCTGAGGGAGTGATAGTTCGTCTCATTGTCTGAAACCAAAAGTTGATTATTTGCTTTATATTCCACATCTGATACCAACAATCTATAAAATAAATGACAATCTAACGTACAAAAGCATTCGTGTCGGTGCGGCTACATATTCACGCGACGCTCCGAAACCCGGAAGCAAATTGACTTTGTGCACGCTATATAGACTCTACAAATTCTAACGAACACTATGACATGGTGATGCTAATTTGTAAGATTTTGACGGAAAAGCAAGAAATAATCGAAATTCTCTTACCTGTGCGGTATCGGTGAGAACATAGATCCTCCGAGAATGGTCGTCATAATTCTAAGAAATTACAGGCAAGTGAAATTCTAGGTCAATGTTGGTACGACGTGGTAGAGAATTGCACACTTGCTTTGGTGAAATACTGTGTGGGCCTGGGGGAAATGGAAGGCATGTACTGCTTTGTACGTACGCGCGCGGCGCAGCGCGCTATAACCAAAAAAAATAATTTCCGCGCGCGCACCGCGGTGTCGTCTGCGCCGATAGTCCGAGCTACGCACTTTCATTTCGCGCGTACTCAAAATATTGATCACGCGTTAGGACTATGAGGAGTGAAGAGATCAGCGAAACCAAAAAGTACTATCACCTAGAGTGTAACGAACTTTCCTTCTCAAAAAAGTACTATCACCTACAGTGTAACGAACTTTTCTGCTTAGGTGATCAGATGGGAAAAACTACGCTTCATCACGTGATCAACTCTTGACCAATCATATAGCAACATTCTTCGTATGTGGAATATAATAATAAATAACAGTTTCGAGAAAAATCCCTAAACGAAGAGCATGAGCCTGAAAACCCTTGGACATTTCCCTCACTTTTGTAATTTTTTTTTTAAATGATTAATATTTGCGCCCATTTTGTCGTTAAAGCATACAAAACATCGTTTTCTTGACTAAGCCCCCCCCCCCCCCCTAATTATTGGTACCCTTTTCTCTCAACAAGATAGGGACGGGTTTGGTAGCTACAGCGGCACATCCCCATGGGAACCACCGTTGCTGTCAAAATAACCCTAGATGTATTACATTAAACAAGAGTCTTATTTCCGAACACTTCATTATTTGAAGTGTTTGCCCTCTAGTTCTACTCCACATATACATACACATTGTAGTTATGATGACTACATAGGCTTAGAATACATTTTGAAAGTAAAAACAAATCACAAGCATTTTGCATTTCTAACGCAGGGCAAAATAGATCTCGACTATCTAACGCTATGCACTGCAGCTAGCCTAATCTACTAACTCGGCCTGGCCTATGCGCGTAGCTTATGCCACAGGCCACGGCTTGTAAAGCAAGTTATATAGCGCCTAGCCTGTTCAGTCTATCGAAGTCTATCTTCATGCTGATTGATTATCAAAATGTCGTTAGAGATATTACTCACAGTAATTGAGCATCTCATTTCAATTAGCAGTATTAAACCTTTACGAGGTTTTATCATACCATTATTTGAAGAGGCAAGAGATACGAGGTTTTCCAAAAGATGAATTTTGACATTTTCTTTTCACATTTTCAACTACAGTGTGTATTACAAGATGTATTACATCTTAAGCTTGAAATTAATAAAAAAAAATTAAATTCATAAAAGTTTGAGATACGAAGTTTTATCAGCCCACAGACGAAATGTAGCTATATAAAAATACGTGTTTTTTTGGTTATAAACAGTAAGTTAAAAAAAAATAGATTTAAACATTGCTGCATTTCACCGGTATATAAACTAAACATGTACAATGTCTGATGAAGATAATAAGCGGTTACGTCAGATTTATATCCGTTTTTATAAGAAGTATTTTATAAATGAAAGTGTAAAATATTAAATATCACGTTAGAAAAAAGTGTCCTTGATAGGATGTTTATAACAAACAAATTACATCCCATCAGAGTAAAAGATACGCGCAATTAAAGAAAGTTTAGTTCGATGAAGATTACAAGCGATTAGCCAATTTTGTAAAAACTATTAAAAAACAAAGGAACAAAAGTGAGAAATAAACATAGACAGTTTTGATCGAGATTATGAACGATTGTTTAATTTGTAAAATGAAATTTATAAGCAAACGTCCAGTATATAGAGTATTAAATTTGAAGAAAAAAAAAACTGGAGCCTTAGAAATTAGAAATGACTTAAAGGTTGGTGACGTTGACTTTTTACGTAATAAGACATGTGTAGAAGCTGCATTTACAGTTTATCATCAAATTATTCAAGGAAAAGATAATTGATTTCTCGATTTTATAGTTCATAATAATAAGAAACGATTGGAATTGACAGATTCTGATTTTGAAAGCTGGTTGAAGGGATTATACTGTACTGGGAAGCGAATATTTGGAGGATTTGCGATTTAATTTGATTACTTCAAATGTGGATCATTTCACTATGAATAACTTTCAGCAAGCTTCTAAAATGGACAATACATAAATGTAAGACCATTGAAAAGAAGATTGCTCACGATTATCTTTTTGAAGGCTTTTTGACTTCCCAGTACAGTATATTTCCTCTAATGCCATTGTTAGTATAAAGTGGACATGAAATTACAGTAACAGGATAACAAACCAAGTGTGTTTTCAACCATGCCAAGATTAAGTGCACATAATTTTACCTTCGAACCACGAAAAAAATGTGCATAATTTGATTCATAGATTGGGCGGCGATCAAAGATACCACAGTGGTTGAAAGTCCTTGTTACAGATTTGTTTAATGATACGAGGATACATGAAGATGGCAATGAAATACAAGTGCACATAATATATGTTGTTTTTTTTAAATTACTTGTTGAATAAAACATCGGTGTGCTGATAATATTTAGATTATTTTTTTTTTTAATTATTGCATCTATTTGAAGAAAGAACTAGTTTTTGTAATGAATATGTTACACATTTTTTCCAGACAATATAGCAGTGTAAGAAATAGGTTAGTTAAATGTCACTGGCATATGGCAGGGCAGTCACATGAAAAATAATAGCAGGGCATCTACTTAACACTTCAAACAATATTAAAGTAAACGGAATATATATGACTTATGTTAAGGTATTTTTTTATTTCTTCAGTAAATCTTTGATGCAAAACCTGTGATGCAATTAAAATTTAATTTATGAATTAAAAAACCATGGTCTATTAGGTCATGGGCCAGAAACCGAAAAGGTCCCCCCCCCCCTTTTTTTTTTCCAGGGCTGTTACCATGGTAACATGTCAGTAAAATTTTGGAATGTAAGGAAGTTACAAAATTGCCATATATTTCTTAAATATTAACATAAAAAAGACAAAATTTGTGTCTAAGTGTACATTTCACAAGTTGCCCAGTTGATTCTGATAAGAATCTAAGCCATTTGATGCCACGATCGTGCGTAAGAAAATGGTTATTGCCATGGAAACGATCAGAAAAAAGGCCTTTTTTAGTTAACAATTCAAATATATGTTAATCGGCAACTCAAAGCCAAATCTCCGCTTCTAAAAGTGTTAATATTAAGATATGAGACTCATATCAATGAAGACTGAGATACTTTTAAGTGCGAACAGTCATGCCTAAGAGCACCGTTGCTATGACAACACCATGGTGCCCGAAATACTGAAATAACAGAAAAATAAGAAATTGCCATATATATATATTTATCATATGGCGACCCCAAAACACAAAATTGGTATACATTTATGAAGGTGCCCAAATGATTCAGATTGGAATTTAAGTCATAACAGATCACAATGATGCCTAAAAAGGGTAGTTACCCTGGAAACGATATGAACCAAAAAACATTTTTTTTTTTAGAAAACCATTCAAATGTAAATACACGGCAAAAAACCTAATACTAGTTTATAGTATTATGGAAATTTAGATGCGAGATAGTAGCAATCAACATTAAGTAATGTTTAAGTGATAACTGTCACCCATATGATGACTGTTGCTATGGCAACACCATGGTACCAAAATAATGAACTTACAGAAATACAAGAAATCGCCATGTACTTCGCAAATGGCAACATAAAAACACAATATTACCGTGTAAGTATACATTTATCAAGGCTCTTTGTTAATTCTGATTGGAATCCAAGTCATATAAGGTCACTATCGTACTTAAATAGCTGTTGTCATGGAAACGAAATGTAAAAAAGGCGCTTTTGTTAGAAAACTATTGAAATATACGTAAATTCACAGCACAAAACCTAGTCCTTCGTTAACGTTTAATTAATATTTACACGCCACAATAGTTGCAAGAGAGACTACGTCATATATGCAATAACTGCCATGCAAAAAATGACCATTGCTATGACAACACCATGATGCCAAAAATATCGAAATGACTTAATTATAATGAAGTGTCACATATTTCTCATACGGTTCTCACATTTCTCACAGTTGGTTCTGAGTGTACTCTAATTCATTCGAAATTATGTCTTAAAAAGGTTGTTGCCATAGAAACTATGCAAACAATAAAGACAATTTTGTAGGAAAACCGTTGAAATATATGTTAAGACATTGCACAAAACCTAATCCTAGTTCATAGTGTTATGAATATATACATGCATAGTTGTAATCTCGATCGAACTCTTTCTAAGTGATAATTGTCATACCTCGAATGACTGTTGCTATGTCAACACAATGGCGGCAAAATAAAATTTCTATGCTGAGCAAATACAAAGCAATACCAAAGTGTTGGGAGGCACTTTCTTCTGTCCTATCACCTTGGCCATGGGCGGAAATCCCTGAAATATCCCCCCCCCCACACTATTTTTAAAATAGTGCGGGGGACACCCCCATCGAAATGGTGAGGACACAATATCAAATGTCCCCCCCCCCCACTATTTGCGTTCGTATACCCACACGAGACTGGGTGGATTGATTTTTTTTTGAAAAACGTATTAACCCTGTGCATTTATGTGCATTTATGTTACCATATGAGAAATATATGGCACTTTCATATTTTTCTTTAATATCAATATTTTTCGCACCAAGGTGTTGTCACAGCAACATTAATATTATGCATGACAGTTATCACTTAGACGTGATTCAATCTAGATTGCTACTTTTTGGCATTTAAATATTCATAAAACTATAAACTAGGATGAAGTTGTTTGCTGTGTATTTTCATAGATTTTTATGATTTTGTAACAAAAATGTTTTTATTGACATCGTTTCCATGGCAACTACCATTTAAGGTTTGATCATGATCTCTAATGACTTTAATTGCAAGCAAATTCAACTAGGAACCTTCATAATGTGTACCTAGAGACCTATTTTGTGTTTTCATGTCGCCGTATGAGAAATATATGGCAATTTCTTATATTTCAGTAATTTCAATATTCTGGGCACCATCTGTTGTCATAGCAACGGTGCTTTTTTGAATGACTGTAAACGCTTAAAGCACCTAAATCTTTAATTCTATGATTCTGAATTAATTCATCATCCTATATTTTGGGATTGAGTTTTGTGATTCCTAAATACATATTGTTTACTAATAATTGCCTTTATTTATTCCTTTCCATGGCAATAACCAAGTTTAGGGTATGATCGTGACCTTAAATGCCTTAGATTCTGATCAGAACCAGCTGGGTAGCTTGTGAAATGTATAGTTAGGCACTAATTTCTTTTTTTATGTAAAAATTTGAGAGGAGGATGGCAATTTCGGAAATTTCAATATTTCACTCATGCGTTTCCATGGCAACGGCCCTGTAAGCCACATCCACCACCAGCACAATGGCAAACAGGAAGATTCTGAAAGCTGAGGGTCCTGGCTATGATAAAAAAACAAAAGGAAATTATGGCTAAGGCGGGGAGGAGGGGGGGGGGGTGGAGATGGGGGTTCTAGGTAGCCCACAGTCCATATACAGTCCAATGCATTAATCAGGTCAAGAAGAGTCCAATTAAACATATATTACTTTCAAATGCGTTGTCATCTTGTTCAGTACAGTTTATAAGGGCATGGATACGATCAGAGCACTTATTTTTCCTTGACTGCAAGCCTTTAACAGCATGCACAACATATTTTACATATCAGCTGGATTAAAGAATATAGATGCGGCGAACTATTTACCATTATGTATCTTGACTCATGGGGATATCTGAACGAGCATTTTTTTCCAACCTGTTTTTTGCAACGTGTGTCCAATGTTAACCAATAAAAGTCACTACAATCAATTACAATATCCTGTTATCTGTAACACAATCATCATTTAATTTGAATACTGTTCTATGAATTTTACTTCTTTCATTGTCCAGTAAATATTTTGGAAAAAGCAGCGCAGTTTGCTTTTGCACCTAGTATTACCCTTTTACTGAGCGCTTGGTGTTATAAACATTTCCAGGATGCGATATCGGAGTTCAATTGCATCAATAACGTACTCACACTCTGCAATTTGCTTTACGCACAATTGTGCAAAGTAAATATCATCATTTACACAGTCGTCACTCTGCCCGGTACTCTTTGATTGTGTTGAAGATCCGTTGCCCTGTAAAGCAAGTAGTAAAAAATTGCGGAGTTACGTAACAAAATTATGGTATCGTTTCGTGTTTAAGAAAATATACATGTGTATACAGACGTGAAGGTTACAGAGTTTCCGAGAAAGGACCAACACAAAATTGTTAAAAATAAGCACTGAGTACTTATCGTGAGGTTTTAATGCCAGATATATCGGACAAATCCCTTGATTAGCATTCATATATGAGCAACTCTTATTTATCATTATATATTATTAAAACCTTTTGTATGAATGTCATTGCAATTCCTATTTTTACATACCCAACATTCTCAAATGAAACATTAAACAGGTGCATATCGACAGAGGTTACACGAATTGTTGCCTTCATAAAAAAAAAAAATATATGCATATCCATCACCATGTACACAAAAGTCATTTGTATCCTCTTTTATGCTATAGATATAATAATTGGTACTTACGTCGATGATAAATTCCTTCATTGTGCTTGTCGGCTATGAAATGTTGTATTACTTTAAAATGGATATATCGTTGCATTTATAGATACATTATTGTTTTAATGTAAATGTTGTGTACCAGGCTGATCTCAGTAAAGTCATATGATTTATTAAATCCATTTTTCGAGCCTTTGCAATTACATCATATAATTGTAGTACACATTGTATAAATGTTATAAATGTTAAATCTTAACCCGCCGCTGTCGCATTTTTGCGACTAAGGGGTAACGTGCCGCTGTCGCAAATTTGCGACTCAACTATAATATTTTTACCACTCTTTTTCAAATGACATATTTTTCAAACTACACCATATACCAATCTAAAATTTACACGATCTGAAAGGGAAAATATTGGGCTTTCCAAAAATGAAATAAAACATACATCGTGTCATTTGAAATTTTGGACTATTTTGCAAATAATTGCAAGAGTTGATATATAATTCTTATCAACAAAAATTTCCAGTCATGAGAGGAGCTTTCTGTGTGCACTCATCTGAAAAGCTATGTGTAATCGAGATTCTCTGCGCTGATTGGCTGATGGATTTCAGACAAACTAGCGGCAGAATCAAACGGTTTCGAAGCATTTTGACGTAAAATAAAACTGCTTATTATATTATTATTATTATAACTTTAATGTTACTGCTAGTTTCTCTGTACATTGTGATTCATCATAATGCTGTACTATAAAAAGAAACATGTGTGTAACGCTTGTTGTATAATATAAATGTGAATAACCAGCACAGTGCTCGACCTAAAAAAAAAAAAAAAAAAAAATTGCTCAGCCCGCCACTTAACGGCAGAAGCAAAACCTTACGTGTCACTGACAGTAAGGCTACCTCATCTATGATTCATTCATACCTCAGGTATCGTTTCGTGTTGTCCAAGAAATGCATCCATTTCGCGAGCTACCTTTGCCGTGCGGTTGCTCTTCTCCTTCTCATCCTGAATACATTGCCCCTCTGTCTCTAGAACCTTTGCAAACGCGTTATGGACTAAATTGAGATAATCCTTTGTCGACTGTCAACAAAATATTGGACGAGAAAAAAAAGCAACAACATTGAAATCAACCCCTGGTAAACCGCAATGCCTGTAGCTTTTCCGTGTATACACCCTATGATTACCTTTATTTTCCAACCACAGCAACCCATTTCATTAATTTCATATTTTATCTCGTCTAATATTACATTTTGGTCACTCCAAACTTTTTTGTCACATATTTGTTTTTGATTTCACGAATTGCTTTTTGAATTAAATAAAAGTTTATTTGATTATTCAACCATGTAACAATATTTGTGATACAATCATGAGTATAACATGTTATACAATATACATTTCGTCGCCGAATTTAGGAAATGGTACACATGGCCGCAAAAGATCAGAATTACTGTCTGAATGAAACACACTACAGCTTTAAGGGCATGTTTACATGAGTTATGCTTTCCCACATATAAAGTATCTAAGAAATGGCACTACATACGGCGTATATTTTAAAAACACAGTGACGCTTATACTCATTTTTTTATTGCGTTATTTCTAAGTAAAAAAAAAATATTGGCCTAAAAGATTTAAATGAAAAAGACCATGGCTATGATATGCTAAACTGGAAGTAAAGCAAAATTGAATTTAGACACATTTGTTTAAAGGCGATACGACATTAAGTGAATTGAGGGACCTGATTGCAAAATAGCATGGGCAATGATATATCAGCATGAACCTCAATTGAATATTTTCTTTATGCTTATATACGTTATTTGAATGAGTATATATTTTACATTTCAACAATTAAGTTCAGTGTCTAAATATTACTCGGTCAATAAGTATCATTCTGTAAACAATGGACTGCACTGTTTCCTCATTACAGATTACTTAAGTTTTGCACTTCCTTTCAAATAATGAGGCATATGTTTTTTTTAAATATGGTGAACCTTTTAATGAATTTTATGATAATGATTGTGTGCCACATTGTCTTACCTTGTCTTTCGATATTTTTAACGTTGAAGACCTACTGCAGAACGACAAGGTTTCAAGAAGTCGTTGCGTATCTTCATCTTTTTGACCAGTCATACCAAGTATTTCCCTCTTGATAGAACTTGACACGTTCGTATCTTCGATGAACGAAAGCATCACAGTAATGTACCATGAAAATGCCTGTTCAATTGAAGCAGTCTCTGGACGTTTCTGATGGATATGAGTATTATGGAAAATAATACATTGCACTCACATTATCCTTCAAAAACAATTAAAACAAAAGTACAAAAAGTTATCTAGATACACAAAACATGCATCTAAAGCCAGTCCCTGATGGTATCTATATTGATAAATATTAATGACACAAAGCAGAGTACAATTCATGGCTGTAATATCTTTTTCCGTTATATTTAATAATTGATATGAACATTGTCCTATACATGTGCTTCATGAATTTTGAAGGATAATGTTGTCCATAGGTATTTTTTTTTCAGAAGACGACAAGTACTTTATTTTTAGGAATGATTTGTATAGGTAACCGTATGGAATGACATTGTGATATCAACCCCTTTAATTTCAATTATTTTTTCTAAAATTTCGAACACATAATCAATAACGATGTCTTGTTAGTAAGACATATTATACAAGAAATCATGCATTTACCGACGAAACTTTGCTACGTATGAAATCAGTTGTCTCGCTCGATGGTATTGAAGGAAGAATATGAGTCAATTCGATGTCATGTAGCTTATGCAGAATAGCTATCCGGTTGTTTTTATCAATTTGACGAGTCAAGAGCTGGTAGAAGCCTTTGAATAAATCCTGTAATTAAAAAAGAAACGACATACAGTTTATGTTCTTGTGATGCACGTTGGAAACAATTATCTTTATAATAACCTTAGCAATCAATGTTATAATAAATTAAGAGATTGAATTCGCAATGTGTCTTTGACACACATCAATTATCGTATAACTACTCAAAATAGATTATTTCTAGATATTAGATTATGTATATTTCCATCAATTATTGTTAAGATCCAATGGATGACAATTCTATGTACCCTGGTAACTGTTCTGTATGTAAACGCTGTTCTACGTGAGATTCCTGCTCTGATATTAATGTGTTTGAGTTTACACGCATACACATACGCACAAAGAAACACCTACACTTACAAATATAAAAAGATATGTATATGTATTTTTAAACATATTAAACAAAGAATGATGATTTTTGTAATGAAAAAAAAAATGCTTTCTTACCACTTTTTCTAGGTCACTATGTATGGGATATAGAGGTCCTTTTAATATATTGTGTAAAATACCTTAACCATTTTTTCAGAAACTCACATGAAGAAATAACTTAGCTATCCTACAGCTATACTTTTAAGTAGTCACATTTTGAAAGCTAAGACACCTCAACAAAATACGATATGAATAAAAATTATGCACTGGATGTAGTCACATTTTGAAAGCTAAGACAGATTCGTGTCTTATTACGGAAGCACACAACTTTTACCACATGCTATTAATATTTCGTTAATTTGATAAATATTTCAGCACTAACCTTTATGTATTTTCTCTGACGACGAGGAAGCTCCAGGCCTATGTTAACCTCGTCACCATTGGTCTTAAATGACACCTTGCTTCTGGGTTGCTCTTGATGCGATGAAGCTGAAACAAACATAAATGTTGATCATGAACGCACAAAGTAGGAACAATCCAAATAAATATGAAAAACACCTTTAAAAGACAGCAACCCCCCCGCCCCCCCCCCTCCCCCCTAAGCAAAGAAGCTTTCAACAATATTATCTGCAGGAGTACGACTGAACTTTTATGTGTGACAAGTACATTTTTAACTTTATGCAGGAGTGAACAAATATTGAAGCCAAAATGTAACTTTTCAAAAGTCACAAGGGTCAGTTCCGGGGGTCTTAAAACAAGATTTCGACGAATTCTATTGATGGTGTATCTTAAGTGTTAATTTTTTTGATCTTCTGACCCCTCTATACATATTCTAACACTCTTAACGGTTGACTGAGCTCAATTTCAGGGGACAATTAAAATATTCCTTCATTTTATTGACTGCATTAACATCAAATTGTCAACAACATGTATCATAACATGCTGCTTAAACATATAAAGAGGAACGTAGTCATTGTGCCATGGTTGAGAAAACACACTTCAAATATCAAGAAATGTTGATATAGGATAAATGCATACATTTCTTCACAAGTAATTTCATGATTTTAAAAATTGTTTGTGTCACATGATCTCCATTAACAAACTTATTCCGATACTGGATCTATATGTTATGGTAGATTAAATACATATTAAATACATATTTTTGAACATGAGGTACACAAATAAAAGGGTCAAACAATGGATGGTCAAGTAACGACAGCACTAAACATACACTAGAAACAAAATTCGCCCAAATGTTGTTTCACAGACCCACGCCAGTGACTCTTGTGACTTTTAAACAGTGATAATGTTTCCTTTAGTGTGTCTGCACTCATGTATAATTGAATTAATCAATCCAATTTTCGGAAAGCACTCGTTATTCCGAAGATTCGAATACACCAAAGGGTCGTTATTCCGTAGGTTCACTATTCCGAAAAGGGGATCGACGCTCCTGTTGGAGGTTGTAATCGCTCGTATTAAGGTTTAACGACCCCCCCCCCCCCCCACACACACACACACGCCTGCCTTCCCGGTTTTCCCGGCTTTGCAACAGATTATTTGAGTTTCGGACTATTGAGCCTTACTTCGTTTTCGGATTAACAAACCTACGGAGTAACGAACCTTATTTCGTTTTCTGATTAACGAACCTTCGTAGTAACAAACCTTATTTCGTTTTTGGATGAACGAACATTCGGAATAACGAAACCTATTTTATTTTCGGATTAACGAGCCCTCATAATAATGAACCTTCAGAATAACGCCATAAATGCTCGGATTAACGAACCCTTTTTCGTTTTCGGACTAACGAACATCGAGGTATAGTCAATTAACGTGATTTGTAATTACGAGCCTTCGATATAACGAACCTTCGGAATAAACGAACCTTCGGAATTTAGAACTGTAACCGATGAATCAACTCCGTTTCTTGTGAGGGGGAGGCATATTGACGGTATGGTTTCAAATATAAAACTCTAAATTGCTTGGCCTATATTGACATGTATTAATCACCTTTCTTCTGCCGAAGTATGTAGATAGCGAGGAGTGGTATCAGAATAATGACAGGAATGATTAGCACTGTGAGAGGAAGAAGGTTTTTATTGCTGGAAACCGGCTGGATTTCTGAAAAGAAAAGGCGAATAGGAAATGTAAGAGCATAATCTGTAATCCTATATGTTGTGTAAACATATGCATCCTTGTACTTGTACAACACATCATCAGAAATACGTTCTTATACACATACCTGTATAAAAATAAATAATGATGTTGTCAAAAACAGACAAAAGAGCAATTGATGTAATTATATTGTACACCAAATGTGGAAAAGCAGCTCGCACTTGACGTCACAACGTTGAAGCGTCAAAATCTAATAACTTTTGTTTTGACGGATTTTCGTCAAACCTTCACTAATATGTTTCTCTCATGTGTCTGCTTTTAGTATTGAAACCAACTTAACTTCATAGTGAACTGGTGAATTAGGCACTTCCCGTAAATTAGTAGGTCAGCATAGACGATCGCACTACCATTAACACTTTCTCGGTAACAAACTTTCCCTCAGAATTCTGTCTTATATTTGTTAACATACTGTAAGATGGTGAGTTTATACGAGATGTCTCAGAAGATGATTGAAGTAGAACTAATAACTTTCTTGGCTAGACGAGATTTCCTTGCACCGACGTTTAGCTGAAAAAGCTGTTAGCGGTCCGTACGGTAACATTGTATAGAACTGCAATACAAATTATTTTTGCTGTCATGATTTTATATGAGTTGTTCACGAATATCTACATAAAAAAAAATCAAGTATAATGCCTATTGAACTGAAATTATAAATTCACCTACCTTTACAAGAAGGAAAATCCTCACTGAATTGATCATGCCCAAGACATCTTGAAGTGCTGCTCCCATTCAATTTGTATCCAGACTCACATGTAAAGATGCAAATGGTGTGGTAAGAAATGTTTGAGCCGACGGTGCAGTTTAAATTGATATCGATTGTATGTGTCGGGATGCTGGTGATAAAGCATGTGTTGTCTAGAAACAAGCAAAGTTTGAGAAATTATCAGTTACAAATCACAAATCAGATTTATATGACGTGATCAAAATGATAATACTATTTACACGAAATACAATGACTTGGAATATGAAAAGAAGAGATTTAAAGTACTGGATGATTAAATTTCGCTTATTTCACTTTGCAAGAAATGCAAAAATATTTTGGAGAGGTCATTATTACTCCCTCCCTTTTGGTCTATTTTGTATTTTCGCTCCTTTTTTTTTATCTATGTGCAATGTAAATTGACCTTCATGTTGATTATACAAATACAAACCGTGATATGAAGAGATAGTTCAATCTGCGAAGACGAAATCTTGGAGTATAAGTGCATTCACTATTGTATATTTACATTGATCTCAAACATGTTAGGTAGCACAATTCCCCGTAAGAGAGCTACCTTGGCTCAGATATGAAAAAAAAAACAGATAAATATAAGTAGGTGTGTAGAGGTAGTTTTCCCCTTACCTAATTATATAATAAGTGATTTAACACTTTTGCAGCGCAAGTAAATTCGATTGCACCCTTATGGAGATAAAAATGAATGTCATAGTGATGATTCTTTGTAATTTCTATCGAAATTGTTTTATATGTCTTAGACATGAGACTGCTACAACCAGAGTATATAATTGAATCATGTATGTAACCAATATGAGGAACGGAATATTTTCAGAAGCAATACACTGTGAAGAAATTTACATTGCATTAAAAGATTTGAGAATATTACATCAATTTCGAGACTATCGAATTCCTTTTGATTTTTAATTGTTAAGAAACATTTATGATACATGTCTTTTTTCTCTTCAAAATTAAAGAGTATGGAATAAAACATTTTGAAATGCTAACGTTATTTTCTTTTTACTAATGTTAGACATCTTGATGATTTCCTTACTCACTGAACAAAATGTGCCCCCAATTAGAAGATACTTGTAGGATATGAACTTAGCATGGCAAAATTGTCCCTGATGTTTTAAATCGTGCCTTTGTTGCTTATGCGGCTCGTTCGCTAATTGCACGGTTATCGGAATGGCACACGTACACACATTTTTTTTTTAGAGAGATGCACAGATACCATATTGTCTGCACAAGCAATGATAACTAATGTCAATAATGGTTTATTCTGCCAAAACTTCAAACAAATTATATGATCACAAAGAAAAAGAAAATCCCGCGCACTAACGCAAATAATACTAATAGTACATGGACTTTCACAAACTACAAACCTTTACATGTTGGAAGACTTTTATCAAAGTTCCCGTCACTGTTGCATGTAGTTACTTTATCCCCCTTCAAAATAAAGCCTTCTTCACATTCAAAAGTACAGCTTGAGTTCACGGTCGTCTTGCCGCCATCATAACAGTTCTGAGACAAGCTTATTACATGGGGTGCCATTTCAGGAACCCTACACATTGACGCTTTGCGACATGGAAAAGAGTCAGATGAAAATTGGAACTAAAACGTAAACATTATTGCACATGATTAAGGGGTTTACAAGTAGCAATGGGATATCTCACGATTGTATCCATATGATCTCGAAAAGAATATACGTGACAGTCAAAATCAAGATTAATGAGATAACTAAGAGCCCACAACACTAACTTTGTCTTTTTCAGAGCAGAAATGCAGCGCGTGCGTCTTGAATCTATTTAACAGCGTATTTGACCCACGCATAGTTCATTGTGTAAATAAAGGTATTATTAGCTTAAATATAATTATTTCCACAGCAAAAGGCGCGGAAAGATTGCACGTTGCAGCGTCATTCTGGGTACGTTCGTGCGAACCGTCATAGTGATACCTTAATCCGTATGGATTCAAGCTGAGCTGGTTTTTACCCATTCTGCAAAATTGCGCCAATGCAGTATAGTACCATTAAGCGCCATCTATGCCAATGGGATTATCATTCACCGCTATTCATGCAAATACAATATTTTTGGTAGTGTACGTCGATATATGTATCTGTATACGACAAAGATCAAGCGGTCGTAGCCAGAAACGACATAATTTTGAGCTACCAAGCGGCTGTGCCTGTGTTCCGTGCATGTATACCAATGCAATGCACGGACAAATAAAGACTCCCTTCTGAGACAAATATACATTGTTTAGTTTTAGATGATTAAACATCTTTTCTCCAAAGGAGTTTTACAAATATGATCGTAAACTGTAGCTAAGCAATTGAACTACTGATTGCACACATCAGCAACACTGAAATACAATGAAAAGTGCGTAAAATAAGCCGAGGCTGGTACGCTTTTGGGTTCCAGTTTCTTAGTAGGAAACTTAGAAAGCGAAGATACCCGGCTCACATATATATTAAATGGGTCAATTGATTGTCAACCAATCGCGAACGCGATATTTCCAATCACGTATATGAAACGTAATAGTGCGACTGACCGTATTTTTTTAGAACGATATGAGATAATCTATAACACGCAATGACATGATTTATTACCTGCACACATAGGTAGATCATTACTTAAGCTTCCATTCGCGAGGCACTGGCTAGAAGCATTGCCAATCATCTTGAAATCTGTTTCACACATGAAGCTGCACTGACTTCCAAACTTAATAGAAGATGATGGGTAACACGTTTCATTTGCTGAAAGAAGTGTTTTTGAATAATTCGATATGTAACATCCACCTGCAATGGAGAAACGAAACAAGAAGTTTTGGTGAACATAATTAGATAGTAAACATTCAACAAAATTTCAAATATATTAGTATACTGTAACTGTACAATGTATTTTTCAAAATAAATAATACATTGCAATATAAAGCAATAACCTTAAATAAAGCATACATGCCCCCAAATCAATGTCACGTCATAACAATGTAAAATGTCATTAATTCTAATCTGAAACAAATGAATAATTCGACGAATATACTACATCCGTCCACTCCTTCACCCAAAATTGTTCGTCACATTTCAGTTCCCCAAATTTGACAACACATATAAAGCTTTAGCATGCATTATATCCTAAAAGCAAACACATACTACATTCCTCATCACTTATAGTTGAAACAGTCACTCTTTAGTTTCGTTTTAAAAAAGTTGTGCGGCTTTATTGTTGTAGATAGCGCAAATTGTAGAGTTGAACGAGGAGAGTGCATCATTTTTTTTTTTTTTTACGCGTGCTCATATTTTTATAACACTACATTTCTTCATCTCCGTTATTTGGGTAAGCCTGTCCGGCTGAATGAAATTGTGTCAAAAAGAAGCGGATCAATGAAAAAGAAGTATACAATTATAACGAATAGTTAATACGCTACTCCAGCTGCAAGACGTTCTGTAAACAAACTGCCTCCATTTGAAGAGTGTTTGCTTTGATAAATACCTGACCATGCCCATGCCAACTGAAATACATAGATGATGCGCGCTGAATTGACATTATACGAACTAAAAATTGTAGCTGCTAGGTACGGCCTGGCGTTTAAAAGGGCAAAGAGAATTAATTTTTAGTGAGTATCTTGAAAACGCTACATGGGTTTTCGTGAGTAGGTACTAACCAATTTAGCGATTCTGTGCTTTCTTTATGGTCTAAGAGTAAAGGCTGTGATGTTAAACGTTAAATTTATTTAGTGACTTACTATTTGTTAATTAGTGTCAATAAGACGAGCAAGTAGTAACTTCTGTCCAATATTTTGCAGTGTGAAAGTAAAACAAAAGCTTGAGTCGTCCCTTAAATAGGAAAAAAATGAAGTAATGACATTAAATTGTTTATTAGAGATATGCGCTTTCCAAAAGCATTGCATAACTTCGTTGTGGTTTTAATGAATTTAGTATTCAAATGTATATAATAGTTCCTACTTAGGCTTGTCTCTTCATTGTACTATACTTGTGGCGTGTGGTTAAAGATGAAGATACACAAAACTGCACTTATTTTCGGAAATCTCGCATGCGATCTTTTAAATGAAATGCTCGAAAATTCCCCGTCCTTTTCAATATACAGCCGCTAGCGTTCTCTTCAAAAGACGCGTGCGGTCCTTTTCATCACCGCAACGCACTTGGTCACTTATGACAAGTAACTACGATGCGGCGGAATAGAACAACAGACCCGACGGACTATTGCTTGAACGCTGGCCTTTCCGGTTTTTTCATTCTTAAAAGTGATATTCATAGAAAATCCAAAAATATATAGATATTCCTCTACACAAAGATTATAAGCAATACAATGAGCCCAGATGACATTCAAACAATGTATATATCACTTTCCAAAAAGCGAAATTAGGGTGAAAACAATCACCGTATTCTCGGGGACAAATTTGACCTATTGTCATCCGAAACGGCCTTTAGGTCTGACGTAAGAAACGGGAGGCGTTATTGTGCATCACACATGCCAATCCGCAGCTTCTTTTCCGCTAGAAGCATCAGGCATTGTTAATGAAACTGTGATGGCAGTTGCTAGTGGATTAACAGGTGTGATACACAATGGTCATTGTGAAGCATATCCCGGCTGTTTCTAAGGCGATTTCGTAGGTCAGGAAGAGAGTCAATTTAGTGAAATTTGACTTGCTTTAAACACATAACTGAATACCTTCATGGCATGTTAGCTGCATAAATTGCTTCAATAACTCATTCAATTATAAAATAAACTATATTTATTTGATTTTATTTCCAATGAATATCACCTTCAACCCTAATCAGGCCGGGCTTTTTGGACTGTTCTTTGGCCGGGGAAGGGGGGGGGGGGGTTGATTCAAGGGAACCCCCCATTCAGATCTCGGCCAAAAAAATTGGCACGCACGGTTCCTGTGTCATAATCTATAAGATTATTTTGTTATATTTTTCAAAGTTGTTAATTGTTAATTTTAATTATTTAATAATGCAAATTTAGCCCACAATTATATAAAACACTAAATACAAACATTTAGAGTCTAATATTTGGTTTGTATATCTTTTATAACATGTATAATATGTCTAACAATTGGTGATAAAAAAAAATGAAAATTCATTTCAATTCTTATGCATTTTATTGTTTTGGGAATTTCTAATGTATTTCCTTGTTTTTTTGGCTTTTGCTTTTCTTTCTTTTTTCATTGAAAATCATCACTGACCACTTTTCAGCCATCATTAGCATCACATTAATCAATCAAAATTATCAAATGGAAAAATAATTAGGCTTTTATGAGTTTCATGAACAAGCACAGTTTACATTGGAAATGCACACAAAATTACAAAATTGTGCACGTTTTGGGATGACATGTGTTACGAAAATGGGCGTGGCTCCGTAATGGTATGCGTGGATGTCGCGAATTTGGTCTCAAAAGTTGCGCAAGACTTGAAAGTTAAAGTCAAGCAGTGTCGCGATGAGTCGTTCTTGCGTTGCGGCATTATTGCACAAAACGTCGAGGGGGGGGGGGGGGTTTACCCCCCCCCCCCCCCCCGCCGTTTTAGGGTTAAATCTTGAAGAAGCGGCGGAGACGGTCAATATGATTTGACAAGGCGCCCAATACTAAGTATCTTCTAATATGTAGGATTAATTTACTTTATATGCATACATCTATTACCTTAATACATTAGTAAACATTAAACACATATAATCACCAATTATTGTAAGGTATACAGAGTGTGTTAACTCCATGGGTAGCGCTGCTGATGCAATACTGCACTCGTATGTTCCGGAGTCACCCCAAGTTACATTACTAATATGAAGACTAGTGTCTCTTTTGATGACGAATCTCTGATCATAATCTGGTGGAACTACAGCATCGTCTTTAGGAAAGTAGGATAAAAAGGGCACATCTGACGAGTTGATCTTCCATTTGACAGTCTCAATGTCGGTTGTCGTAGATGGGCAATTCAGCACGACGGAACTGCTAACAACTCTCTGCACTCTGTCGTCAAGTGTTTTCCCTTTCGATGCACCTGTATTCAGATAAATTGATAATATCACCTCATAAAATATTAAAGAGTTTGCCGTTAGTAATACGTAGCATGTATCCCGGTGGCGTAGAAAACATAGAACATGGTGTGGGTGATTAATTACTTTGTTTGAGAGATATTGTCCTATCATCCAAAGCTCAATTACCACAAATAACACTATGCTTGTTTTAACTTGTCTGTGTCAGCTCATACAAAGTGGTCAATAGCATATATGTTTATTCATGGGAAAAATATAAACATGTAACCGAAAGAGATTTAAGCACACGGTAGTCCGTGTGCATGTAACAAAAACCGTACGGTAAACAATTTTCTTGTAAAAAGCACTGCAAATGAAAGAAAATACCGTATAAGAACTCCTTCCCAAAATAGACTTTTGGTCACGTCGTACAAAACGTCCAGGTCCCTGTATCCTAGGGATTGGAGACCGATGTCTGCTGTGGTCCGCGCCACAGTGCTTGCGTTTTATGCCCGCTACCCGGCGCATCGGGCACTGGCAGAGGCAATACAATTATGCATATCGACCAAAGATTTTAACTTTTCCTGAAAAGTTGTGTGAAGTTTTGACCGTGAATTTCACACGCATTATTGTGTATATACTGATGATTCCTGCCAAATGGGACATCAGGTATTAAAGGAGCAATAGTCCAAAATAACATTTTAGTCGATTGCCCTCAGTTTCTAGATCGTAATATGAAAGTGTAACACTCTCTGAGCATACATATATTATTTTATTTACTTATCCAACAATATTTGGAATACATACCTGCTGTCACAAAGACAGAAAAGAGAATAAAAAGCCGATAATCCATTTACACGGGTTGTTGTTGGTACGCCTCTGTATAAATTAAAAGAAGAATGATATATAAGTGGGAATATAGTTTCATTTACTATTTGCTACGTCGTCATTTTGTTCAGAAAACATGTGAATACAAATACACCAAAAATAAGACTTGCCATTTTTTCTCTCCTATCAGACACCGTTCCGAAAATTAACACGAAAAACCGCGGTCATGATTGACATATTTTGCTGTCATATAACTGTCTTGTGCAATATGGTTTCAGACAAAATAAGGTGCAACAGTAATTTTTAGATACTGTATGGTAATGATAATAATTACAGTCCGATATCATGTCAAAACATCTCAAACATGTTGTCCGGCGTTCTAATGGCTTGCAATTTCAAAGATAAACAAAACATACTCATTACCTTCCTTAAATGTTGATAGGTTAAATTTGGACATAAACATAACAGAACAGGATGAGAGGGCCCTAATTATATTAATCATGTATGTTCACAGTACCTGCGCACCGTGAAGGAAAATTTCGAGGCCCCATGATGAAACTGCACTAAGACACTTGGTACGTTATTTCATTCAATAGCTTATCATGGACATCATAACCTTTACTAGCTATTATTATGAGTATGCATTTAATAACAAAAAAGATGGCATAATACTCACGTTTACCTTTGAAGAGTCAGTACCTTCTATTATATTCAACTAGAAACGTAACATTTGTAAGGTACAGAAGTATAACCATACATGCCATACGCATGCACGTTGAAATAAAATGTCTGCCCGAATAGATAATGTAGCCAACAGCACACCCTTAAGCTTGAACAACATCATAGTGAGCAAAGTTCAATACTTGTCGCGTTGTTCATGAAATATTACAATCCGTTGGTAAACACGTTGGGAGCCAATCCATCGCATTAACCTATGCATATGTTACAACGAGAGACACGCAAAGCTCGAGGCAGTGCTAGAAGGGATTAAGAGTAGCATTAATGCATTGAAAAAGAATGCACATTCACATTTACTGGTAGGCCTTCATCTCTTTTGGGTGCGGTGATCGATACAAACGTAAATCATATAATTAGGGGTTGTATGTGACGTACAGATATATCTACCACAATCCGTTTTAATAATTAGTGGATAGATTATATGAAAGAGTTTTATCAGTGGCAATCACAGATCTTCTTACAACTAAGAGTTTTATATGCAAACATTACAACTTCAATATGGAAAGTTGTTTTAAAAATACCAGTACAAGCGGTGTGCGATGCGGAGTGCATTGCGAGTAAGCTCAACCGGCTACCAATTGACATTAACTCGGGAATTGCAATACCGGCATGTAGGTGCAACTATCCCCGTTTTTATGGCTGTCACAAATGACAACATTTTATAATTTACTACTACATTTCTTTTTGCTTTAATAAACGCATACAATTCTGTTCCAAGTGTATAATATGTAATAAAATACATGTACACTGATCTACAGAGTTTAACGATAATTGGGTAGCCGACGCATGGTTACTAGTTACATAAATATAATAAGGTTAGAAATTGACAGTCAAAATACAGGCATTGCTATAATTCCTCCTAATAGAAGCTCAACTTTTTTTTAGTTGAATGATGCACTTTCGGCCAAAATGTAATATATGTCATAGGGAAAGCATTTAACACTTTGATGTTTACATGATTTCTTCTTCAAAAAGCTCCAAGAGGAATTTTCAAGACCAATTTTGAATTAACTGTATGTCTCGGTTTGTTGATTCTTTTTTTTACTGGAACAAGAAATTCAATTTGTTTAGCAGCCAAGAAGTACATAGAATGCTAGACAGAATTTCGGCTTATCGCTAAAATGGTACACCATGGCATGTGTGGTATCAAACTTTTGATAGAGGAGCAGCCGTTGTCATTAAAGAAATGTTACTCAAAATTGCCTTCACTGAAGGAGTCTCGTCCATGGAGGTCACCATTGGTCGCCAAGTGAAAGATTACCCGAGGACTGTCACATTGTAGCCACTGCATGAACATTTTGTCAGCGGACCCATATACAACACATACCAGACACTCATAGAGCGCACTGTGGGAATACACAGAAACCGCGTCGACAATACAAGTTACTTACATTTCATTGGTATTATGCACGAATTATTGCCCACGTTGTGAGCGCTGTTTTGTTCGATGAATTTTCGACGGCATTACCAAATGCAATTTAGCACTATCATTAACGGTAATCAGTTTGTCAACGCTATCTTTAATCTCTTTCCTACAGTAACGTCATATGTGAATGTCCGGTGAACATGGCGCATGAAGACACATTATGTTACACTTCATTAAACACACTGTGCTGACTCAATTACCGATTCAATTATCATATAACGCCACTATTTGATTCCAGTAAGTGTTGATTACGTCATGTACAAAGTTGGTAAAACCGATAATCAATAAAAAAAAAAAAAAGTACTGCCTTAATCCAAGGAAATATGTATTACGATGTCTGAGAACAATTGCGTGGCATTTTTTTTTTAATATACATTAAGTACACGTCAATTTCGGTTACAGTTCGATATTTCGAAGGTTTGTTATTCCGAAGGTTCGTTATTCTGAAGATTCCGAAACACGTAAATTGCCTATACCTCGATGCTTGTTAGTCTGAAAACGAAAAAGGGTTCGTTAATCCAAGCTGTTCAAGCGTAACGTTCGGAATAACGAACCTTCGGAATAACGAGTGGTTACCTCAATTTCTGCTGACCCATTCTGTCTCAAGTTGGGGAATTTTATTTTCATGTTATAGTTCTGTATTCACTTTATAGTAGGGTTTAATCATCAGAATCGATTTCATCTCAAAAGAAAAAACAAACAGGTTAGAAATAGACGAGGGCAGCAATAGAAAAAAGTTAAAGAATGGAATTAAGAAAACAATGTATTGAAGACAAAGAAAGCTGGTTGAGTGATCAATGTAGCAAGATAGAAGGTCACTTTTCTAATGATCACGGTGTGTTTACAAGAATCGATCGAATCTTCGGTAGAAAGGCAAATTGTTCAAGGTCTGGCTGCACAAAACGACAGGTCGAAACATGCTTGTTGAAAAAGATTGTGTATTAAACCGTTGTTGAGAATATATTGGGGAACTTTAACGATGTCAGAGAGGAGATACCAATTTTTTCAGCATCTCTAAACGGACCCCAAATTTAAAAAAAAATGAGAAGTTCGAATAGCCATAAAGATGATGAGAATGAACAACGCGGCTGAACCAGATGATGCGATGACTGGTGCTCGATGACTGGTGCTCTGGAAGAACTTGGCTTTGTTAAACTAGGAGATGTCATCAGTAAGATTTATGAAGATGTTAAATTTCCGGAAGATCTGGCCCAAGGTGCAGTAGACTGTGAGTAGCACCGCGCAATCATCCTGATATGAGCCACATCACAAAGATCATCCCCAGAATTTTGCTACATAGAGCACGTAGCAGAGTAACACCAGAGATTGGAAAGCAGCAGTTTGGGTTTTTAAAAGAGGCAGGCACCAGAAACGCTATATTTGTTATGAAATTATGACGGAAAGAGCCATGGAAATACCAAAGAAAGTTTATATTGATTGATTATTCATTGATTACATTCATTATTCAAAGGCCTTTTATAAAATTAGACATACACAAATGTTTGAGGATCTCAACAAGTTGGACCAACATGACAAAGACCTTCGTCTACTGGCAAGTCTGTACTGGAATCAGTCAGCATGCATCAGAGTTGATGGAGAAATCAGTATATAAACAGATAGTGATGTTTCCAGATGTTTTAATTACTCTAGTGAACTCATCCTGAGTGAAATGGAAAAAGAAAGGGGACTTACAACTGGGGAACAAAACATAACAAACCTACGATACGCTGATGACACTGTATTGATAGCAGAATCCTAAGAAGACCTTTAGATGATGTTGGATGTGATTACAGAGATTGAAGGAAAGGGATTGCCAATCAACTATAAAAAAAAAAAAAAAAGAATGCATGATTTAAAAAAAGAAGGAAAATCTAAAATGCAATATTAAGATAAGAGTCAGAACCATCAAACAGGTATCCGCCTTCAATTCCCTTGGTAATACCATAACATACGACTCCAGAAATTCAAGGGAATATAAAGGGAGAATTGTAGGAGCTAAATGAGCCTTCTCAAAGCTGGGGAAAATCCTATACAGAAATAGGAGAATGGAGACTCGATTACAAGCTCTTCATTATTACACCTACCTTGTGCTGATATATGGAAGTGAAGCATGGTTAATAACATCAGGCATGAGAAAGCGTTTGGAGAGGTATGAAATGTGGTTCCTCCGACGCATGATGAGAATTTCATGGACTGAGAGAGCAACCAATAAACAAGTCATAAGAAGAGCTGGTATGGAGAGAAAGCTGATTATAGAGAAAAGAAATAGGCAAATGAGTTTTGTAGGACATATGATTAAAAAGGACAGTCTTGAACATTTAGCATTGACAGGGCAGATAGAAGGGAATGGGGTAGAGGAAGGAAATGGATGAATTGGTTGCATATGAAAGCATAGTTTAGAGAGAGAGGTGTGGGTCAGCAGGAGGTGGAGCTGATCCAAACAGCTAGGAACAGAGATTTGGGGCACGCCATGATCGCATACGTCTCCGGATATGGCACTTAGAGAGAGAGAGAGACTATTGCAAATCAATGTAGTAGTATCCTTTTAATTAGCATGATGTCTAACAGAACCGATATTACACGAAAGTCACACCATATGGGTGACATAGTGAAGTAAATGGCAAAGAAACACATCAAAACTGCAGAAGACAATTAACATGACAGCTTCTCAAATATCACCTCCGTATCGGCACAGAAAACGCTCTTTATCGTATATCAAACGTATTCCCATATCAAGCACACCATTGGTTCATCTCCTGACAGGCAATTTTGCAGAGATAACCAATCGGATGCGCAGTAAAATGAACACTTTCACTCATATGACGAGCTGGAAGCAGTAGCGTTCATTCTCAATCCAGTCACAGCGAGAGGTAGCAGGTATGGGGATTTTCTCATTATGGTGCGTCTCTCTTGTCATCGTCATTGGTGCATTTAAAGGTAAAACATTCCTGCAGATTTATATTTTGCAGCCACATTATTTACATTATATTAACTTTCAAATAATCTTTCTTTTGATTTACACTTTGTCCTGGGAAATTTCTTGTTCTCGTAATTCTATATAATGAATCTCCGGGAAATAAAAGCCAAGTTGTTGTGCATGATAACAATTATCAACGCAGTTTTTGTAGTGGAAGATGCAACTCTTCTTGAATATGTGCAGCGTTATTTCTTATTTGTTTATTTTTTTGCTTTCAGACTTATTACGAGGCAATTTTGACAACATTTACGATTGATATACATTTCTCATCATCATTTTTATTGACTTGTAACAAATACTGCATAGCAAATATTTACATGCTATAACAAGGAGCAACTAATCAACCCCCTTTTATATTTGTAATTATATTCGTTTGCAGGTAGCTTTAGTTGCTCCGGTGTGTGTACAGATGATAATGTTACTGCGGCGGTCAATACAACTTCGATTCTGTTTTGCAATTTCTCTTTGGAGGCTGAATCACAGTTCTCAATCACATGGAAGCATTATAACAAAGAAATCATTAGGCGTGGAGTTCGCGATAGTGATACCACTAATGGTCGTTACAGCATCAAAGTAACACGCCCGCTCAATTCCAGCAGATTGATTATACACAATGTGGAACCTAACGATACTGGACGCTATGACTGTTTTGTTTCAATGATTAGGGGGAAGCCGAATCGCAGTTCCGTCAATCTACAAATAACAGGTTAGTTAATTTCGACAACCTTTATTGAGGTATCAGATTTATTTTAAGGTTGCATTGCATCGCATTTGATGTCATACAAATGATATGTTTTTGTATCATAACCATGACTATGTGCATGATCTGTACAAAAGAAAGATATGCAAACGGAGTTCTATTCTCCTTAACATGGATTCAACAAAACGTTCGTAAAGAAATATTTGATAGGATTCTTGAAAAATATGGTAACTTACTAGATTTTATTGTTTATTATTTATCTATCATCACATGTGTTAACATAAGAGGAAGTTGTCTGTGGTCGAGTGAGCACACTTTAAAGATGAAGCAACAGCTCCTAAAATGTAATGTTTATACGGCATAATTGCATACATGCATGTTGATTGAATTATAATTTGTTGAATTAAACGTTGTATGTGTATCATATCCGACTTCCCCAATACTTGTATGGTACTGTAATCACAATATGAAAAGCACAATAGGGATATTCAATCGAAAGGTGATTATGCCATAGTTTCTGGTAATTTGAAGGGTAATTGTTGCCTATTTACAATCATGTCACACATTAGATTGACACATTTTAATATAAGTAATAAAAACAACTTTAAAATGTGCTGAGAAAAAGGCTTATTTAGGATATTAAGATTTAATGACCGCCCGACACATCCATATAGTATTAGATAGCGTTGAGGGGAGCTCCGGACTATGTTGCAAAAAAAAAATCGTATCGCGCAAGTCAAAGACGAGTGTGATACGGTTTTATCGAGTGCAAGATAGTCTGTATCCCTCAAAAGAGACATCTAATATCATTGTCATTATCAAGTGCAAACGCTATTGAGCTAAGACCTGAAGACAGTCCAGTCGCATCCGATTGTGGTTAGGCCGGTCTGAGCCTGAGCTTTGTTTCTTGATGAAGTTAGTCTTCCTGTGGGATGAACTAGACGTTTGATGTAACCAATGCTTATGCAAGGTTGCCTCTATTCATTCAACTTATTACATATAACCTGTTTAACTTAAGCCCTAAGATAACCTCAAGTTGTTATATTGAACGTTACCGTTTATTTGTTAACTAGCCGGCAGACTCGGTCTCAGATATCAAACGTCGCCTAGACTTGCCCCTTGCCACAGCTCGTGAAATTCTCACCAACGAAATGAACTCCACTCCTTAACCGTATTTCCCAGGATAACTGCGACATGTTATTGCAGCCTTTGTCGTTTATTTTCAATGAATTGTACACCTAATTCTTGTGGTACATTCGACGTAGAATGACATGTTCACGGGGGCCGCCATCGTTGACGATAACGCATAATTCATACGCACACATCGATAGCGATGCTCGTGTGTATCCAGGATCAGCTGGGTCAGCCAGCCGTGCAGCAAACTTGCAATGGCCTTGCATGTAGGTTGAATGACCTTTACAACTACTTTTTGATAGGCAAATCTGAATCCGAAAGGGATTTGCCTCAGAAGGTCTGGTCGTGGTGAATCCATTTTTTAGCCAAGCGAGTGACGTCATTTACACATTGACTGCATAGCGCATTCGTGCGACAAAGTCTGATATCGCACTCGACTTTGACACAGGACGGTACGAAAAAAACAAACCCGGAAACACCCCGGTTAATAAGAAATGCTTTTATGTTCTACGAAGTTTCAACAAGTGGCGTATATAACGTCATTCATACAATGCGCAAATATAATTGTTGAGCTTAGAACACCAATTCGAATGATATTGTACTTGCAACTACACTTTCGAATTTCCAATGTTAGTGAATGAACAGGCAAGGGTGGATGACAGACACACACTTTTATCATGCTGTAATCATTGGAGCGAGCTCGTACAGAAAGCAAAGTGTTGCCGTGTCCAGAATGTATGCAATGGTACATTTCATTTGTTAAAAAAACACGTTTAAGTTCATTTTAAAGTGACTTGTTTCATGGAAGACCTTATGTTAAATGTAATGAATATGGTGGTAGAATTACCTCTACTAATATAGATTTAAGAACTCGCTTGTGATGGAAAATGTAACATTACTTGTCCCAAAATATCAGACAATGTTTGAATAGGTCATTACAGACATAGGGTTGCACATTTACTCCTTTAACTATACACTAGTTTTCCTCGGAGCACATTTTATTTTCCCTTTATTACTTGGATTAAACCTGTTAATACTAAATGGTGTATCTACTTAAGCATATTATGATGGGATTTTTGTATTTTACATAAGAGCACACATTCAGGAGAAATAGGCAACATTCACCTTTATTTGATCTGAAATGGTAAAATTACCAATCATTTGAATATCTTGCCATCAATATCATGTTACTGAGCCATGCAATATCGATAACACCAAATAAGGTTTGAGAAAAGTAATAACTGATTTGATGATACGCAAACAATGCTAAAATCAACAAATTGTTGGTAAATAAACATTTGCATGTATGTGATATAAATATGACATTTCACGATTTGTTGCTTCACCTTCAAGGTGTGCTCTCTCTGCCATTACACGATCACTTCCTCTTACATGTTGTTAACAATACTTGATGTCAATTTATTTGATACAGTGAACGGATGTCACGATATTAGTAGGGTTTATAGTAGCACCTTTCATAGAATAATCGGAATTGGTATAAAAGAGTCAAACAATGGATGATCAGGCAATCAACACACCTAAACATACACAAGAAACAAAATTAAGCCAAATCTTACATCACATACTCCCAAAACTGCTCTTATGATTTTTGAAAAGTGACAATCTTGCCTTGAATGTGTTCAAAGTAATTTGGATTTAAGACTAATCAATAAGAAGTTACGCTGCTTCATTTGGCTAATGGGGGAAATTTCTTTTCTTAATATCATGGCTATCAAAATAACGGTCATCTTTTCAATTTCTTCGCCTGTTCATCTGCCCATTTGATCATGTTCAATATGTCAATAATCGGCATCGGTGCTATCATTCCCATTCGTCTCTTCTCATTCCCAAAAATCTGTAAACACCAATAAAGTATATATATTTAATGTCTGAAATTGATATACGAAGTATGTTCGTCCCGTCTTTTCAGTTCCACCAAAGAGGATTGTCATTTCGGACGCCAGCACCTATAAGGACTATCAAAACAATGACATTCTTGAACTCTGGGAGGGGAAGTCTGCGAGTCTTAAATGTAAAACAGACGGTTTCACCAATATTGCTGTTGAGCTGATGTGGCAGACCAATGTTTCAAAGTCATACTCTACACCAACTAGCATCGTGAATGAGCCAGTTGTTACCAGCTTGATATATCTCAATTTTACCCCGTCTTTTCGAGATGACGAGAAAGCCGTCACATGCGGAATGTTTCGAACTACACGTATCAATGACTCAATCAATGTGATTAAGTCGAGATTGTTTCTCAAGGTACAAGGTGAGTTAAACATTTTTTCCCGTTGCAAACTTATTTTGTTATACGGTATTAAAGGGCTTTTTCTGACAAATTGCTTGATTCCTGGTATGACTATTTGTGGTGACATAATCTATTTTTAAAGCAAGACGAATCTGGTTTGAATCGATATATTACGCTTTATCAGAAAGTTTGTGTCTCAGATGGATATTTGATCATCGTTTTTTTTAATAAATCTCCATTCAAATCACAACATTATGTGTAGTGTACTACTTAATAGGTGAATCTTTATAACGTAGTCGCCAAAATCACACGGCTTCATTCAGTATAATATTCTTTCTTTCCTAAAATTGCCAATCATTTACTGACCAAACAAGGACACATTGCATTTAATATGCCATTGAGTTACAAAGATAAATGCGCGAAGACTAAACAATGCCTCCCAGTCGTAACATAGCGGTTGTATTTGCTAAAGACTACTGAGAGAAGGGCCATTAATGTTTGACAATTATTCTTTGAACGTCCTCTCATGTGTATCTTATTTTAATTAGCGTAATACATGTTTGAAGACCTGGAACACAATGAGTCAGCAAATTGGCAGCAAGCTTTACATGTGTCTTTCTCCAATCCTTCACCCGCGTATTGCTTTCTGTCACCGTCTTCCTTTAAAAAAAATATACTGAATGTTTTTTTTTTGCCTCATTATGTACAACTTCTGTCTTATATTAACACAGTGTTCATTATCACATCGTGGTCGACCACGGTCGAAAACATTGTTGGCGATGGTCCTCCACTGATTCCTGTCAACCATTATTTTTCCCAGTTCATCAAGGTTAAGTCGTGTATCTCTGGTGATCAGGTGTATGTAGTTAGTAGCCGGTCTTCCACGGCCCCGTTTTCCTTGTGTTTTTTTGTGGTTTGTTGTGTTTTGAGACTGGTTCATGAGCACTTCTGTAGCATTGCCCGGCAAATTTGAGTCGTCTCTTCTAAAGTATTTGATAGATTCTTGGTGTGTCTCCATAGATTTCTTGAAGTGTTGGGTGGTCTTTCCAACTAATATTTAATACTGTCCTAAGCATGCGTGTATAGCATCCGTCAAGACCTTGCTCCAGATATTGGGATAGAGTCCAAAACTCAGCATTATACAGAAGAATGCTTTCTACTGTTGCCTTAAAATGATTGATCTTCATTTGGCATGGTAGGTTAGACTTCCATATGAGATTCATTTTATTACATGTTATTAGATGTTATTTATTAGATGTTGCTTATTAGATGTTGCTATCCAGGAACCTAAATACTGGAAATCCTCCACTCTCTTCAAGTCTTGTTCATCTCGGGACTTCAGGCTGCAGTCTTCATTTGTCAAATTATACTGCATGTACTTGGTATTGCTTGAGCTCACATGTAGCCCAACAGAGCTAGCCGTATCCTCAACTCTGCGTATGAGTTCCTGAGCTTTTTCAAGTGTGTCTGATATCAAGGCAATGTCATCTTCAAAGTCCAAGTCAGTTAAAACTTCCGCAGGATATCATTGACTACGGCGTTAGTACAACAAAAACAAAACCACTGACAAATTGTTAATACAATCAAACAAACATTCAACGATTTAGACTCATCGATGTTTTTCCTCCTTTTCTTAATGATTTTTTTTTAATAAAGAAAGAGTAAAATAAAGAAAGGGTTAGAAAGACTTTGTTTCTTTACATGTCTGGCGCCATGAAAAATATTTCATCTCGGCATGCCACTATAACTTCATATTAAAGTTGGAAGTGTCATCATTATTGTGAAATGTCTTTATATTTATGTTGGTTCTTTCCTTCTTGACTTATTCAAGCGTTTGACATAGTAAGACTTGTGAAGTGGTGAAATACCATAACCAGGGAAGTTGGGAAGGGGGCTTAAATTACACTGTGAATGAAAGGATTAGTTGTATGTAAAGATGGACATTCTAATCACGGTTTCTGTAAGAACATAAGTTCCTTGTTCACTTCTGTCATTTGCAAGCCTGTATGGGTGCAATCGCCTGAGCACGAGATGTATGCGAATGTGCAAGTGCGTGTGTGTGTGTGTGTGTGTGTGTTTGCGGGGGTCTGTAAACCAACGTGTTATTTTTTATGGATTAAGGTGTAGGTAAGTTTTGCTATCTACGTGAACTGCTAATCCAAGTATGGAAAGGTGTCTACGCTACTGACGTTAACGGTTATAGCACGATGTAATATTATTGTACAACATTCAATTTGAAGTAGAAATCTGGAATCATTTCAAATTGCATTTGTGTTCATTAAAGCCGGCTTGGACAAGCCTCCAAAACAAACACTGACACAAACATATCAATAAGTACAATAATATGATATTTATATTTTATTTAACTGTAACAACTATTGGAATATTTCGTTTACAGTCCCACCTCGAGGTCTTGTTATCAAGAACAACCAAACAAATGCAACATCTGCAGATAAGCTCATGAACGTCGTAGAAGGAATTCGCACATATTTGACATGCATGACACAGAATCCCGTACGACCAGCTGTAAATCTGTTTTGGAATGTGGACGTTATATCATCTGTCCAAGTGAGCACGACTACAGAGAGTCTGATGGAAGCTGATTCAAGACTTGTTACAAACTTCATCAGGCTCAGTTTTATTCCAAATCTACGGCACACTGGCGGGGATATAACATGCACAACTAACAAGAGCACAATTCATGATACGCCATTATCGAAAAGTGTGCGAATCTACGTACAAGGTATGTGCCTTGTGTTTTTCCTTTACTAATGAACGTCTGAAATCGTATCCATAACAACAAAGAGATGCGTAATTAACTCTACTTGTCAATGTAAATAATAAACTAGAAGTTCAGAAGGATGCAACATCGCTTTTTATAATACTATGGTGGTTGTCAATGAAGGATATCAACTAAAATTTACGTAATGCAGGAGAGGAAAATACCCATAACAGTAAGGTTATATTATTTTGTATGTAATACTTATTAGTAATTTTTTATTTGCTTGGCATTAAAATAATGCTAAAATACTGAATATTTAATTTACGCATAAGCAACATCGATGCTATGGACGTCGAAGACAACATAAATCAATGCAGTCTGCGTTTGACAACAAACACTGTATTAAATATTTCATTTTTTATACATATCAAATGTAACACTTTTCAGCCGCAAGTAAGGACAATGCACACAACTTCCACCTCACCGTTGCTGGGACTGGGGCTAGCTTGGGTGCTGTTATCATCATTGTTTCTATCATCAAGGCCCTTCTGGCGTCAAAAGTTCCAGGTTGTACATCCAAATATTTCTCTACATCAGCTTCTGGAGATATATATATACACACATATATATATATATATGACATCGGTATCCAGTATGTTAGTTCATGTACTACCATGTTTGTCTAATATATCGCAACTCTGGAGCTATTCATTTTGGAGGTGACTTCTAACCTAATCGTATTCTTTCAGTGGGAAATTTCAAGCAAAATTCAGAATGGAAGGTTGACCGAATCACCACATAAACATAAACATTAATTACAATTCCAAAGTGAATGACGTTAAAGTATGCATTACTTCTCAAATATAACATGATCAAACCCAGGAAACCCTTGTTAAATTGTGTTTCATGTTGTACACAGTTCAACTCATAGAAAATAACGCCCAAGTGCCAGCAGCTACGCCAGCAGTACTTCGTAGATCTTTGCCACCAACCCCCAGGCAGCTGCCAACCGTACCAGTTTCACCGCGTTCCTTTCACTCCGTCCCTACATCTCCTGCAAAGTTGCACGACCATCCAGCCGAATTTCACTCTCTGCAAACTCCTCCAGCTGCATTTTGGCACGCCAACAGGAGTAAGGAGAATCTGTGTGAGGGGGGTCTGAGTAGCATTCCTGGAGCGGTAGGCGGAGAGTTACCCAGGAATCATGAACATGATGAGGCAAGTTATCTGTAAAAGTTTGAATCATGCAACATTTCCAAAAAGATTTTGTTATCGAACGGGTGTTACAAACAACAGTATGTTAACAATATAATTTATCAACGAAACTGACGTCATATGTTTTAATTTGTTGTCATATATTTATGCCATCATTTAAAAGAAGTATTTTATTGAACTGTAGGGCAATAATTGACTACAAACATGTGAGGGTGTTAACGTTTAATCCTTCATCTTGAAAGGTGCCGGATGATTCTTCAGAGGACTACGCTGAGCTCAATGACCAGATTTGTCCAGGTACCGTACCTGCCATGCGCCCGATCCCGTTGTCACCACGAGAGGTAAACATTTTCATGATTGACCCGTTCATTACTAAGTCCGCATTTCTGTGGTTTGGGCTTTCTCCACTCAAATACTGAGTAAGCGCGACTCCCATTGTATAGGATGTACGAACGATATATTACGGAATATGAATTCATTACAGGATGCAATGAAGCCAGACAATGCTGTTTATTGCAGTTTAATGGAAAATTTCACCAAAATATATATCTAGGCCTCTCCTGCTTTACTCTCACAAAAGAAAGCAAGCCACATTTGAAACTTATCAACAACAAAAAAACGGGGAAGCACTTGTTATTTTGAAGGTTCGTTATTCCGAACGTTAAGCGAAAAATGCTCGGATTAACGAACCCTTTTTCGTTTTCGGACTAACGAGCATCAAAGTATAGGCAATTTACGTGTTTTGGAATTGCGAACCTTCGGAATAACGAACCTTCGGAATAAACGAACCTTCGGAATATCGAACTGTAATAAAAAAGACAGGGTGTCCCATTGGCTAAAAAAGAAGAAAAGGAATCAGCAGTATCATTTATAGATAACGTGTATCATATCACACTGTCACAGCTTCACGAACATTTCAAGGAAAAGTGAAAAGCTATCCTTGTTTACGTTTGAAACGCAACGACCCTAGTCTACATTCTAAATCGTATTGTCCCTCTGCCCTCGCCCCCCCCCCCCCCCCCGAAAAACGCAGTATCTACATTTTGCACAAGTTGGGATATTGAGCATTTAGCCGCTCGAAAGTATTGTATTTCATATTATCCCTTTATTGTCAAATTATAGTCTATAGGTCTAGGTCTAGGTCTGACTTAATCTTACACCTTTTATTTCTAGACAATAGAAATAGTTAAAGTGAGGTCTAATTCTACACCGAGAGCTTGAACCTGTGTATCGACTGGAGTCATCATGTCCGGTCATACACAGAGTGAAACCCTCGGTCTAGATTTATGATAGACCTAATTGAATGTTAGATGGCTAGATCGATACTACATTTTCCTTGGGGGAAACTTCATCATGTAGATGTTGCGTTGTTGTTGTTTTTTCGTGGCGAAAATGTAAGTTCAGTGTAAATACTGCGTTTTGCAGTTACTGAAAAGTAGGTTTTCAAACAAAATATAAAAGAAAACTGAATATATCATATGAAAGAGGGTTGTTCAATGACTACTTATTATGAAAAAAAGTGAAAATTGAAAAAAATGTCAGATACCGCGTTTTTCTTTGTGGGAGGAAAGGGGGGGGGGGGCAGCCCTGTTAGCGTGCGATGTGGGTATTGCCTCCGTTGAATACATGCACATGGGGCGGGCAGGTGCAGGCCATAGTGCACTGTGGTTTGTGGTCTCTAGGCTCTATGTTTAGGATGACCCGCCTGATATCTATTCAATATTTAGCGATCGCTATAATTTCGTTTTAAGTCGGTTTTCGGTGCTATTATTGGGATGTAGGTTCCGATACAGTATCTTTTTCTATTTTACGTGTTTTTACAAAAATGTTTGACCCGCAAAAAGGAACCCCTTAGAAGGGGGGGGGGGGGTTCTTGTTCATGTGGCTGTGGTCTTTTCAAGAGGATATCAGGATCCGTTCATGGCGTTCCTAAAAGAGAAATTGAACTTGGTTAGTGCCTATTCAAAGAACGTAACTCAACCGTATCAAGAGATCCCGAAATGTCTTTCAAGATGATTTTCTATTCCATTGATAGAACCAGGAAGCCTTATAAGCCAATATCAACCATGAATAGTTTATATTTCACTATGTACAATAAAACTTTTTAGATCTTTGTAGATTTGCGTTAATGAACGATTGTTTATGTAACTTCAACAGTCAAAGCAATGCATTTGAAATCAAACTGATCCTTTCATATTTAATGGTCTCATTTTAAGGGCACTGATCGACATGAACAGTACGCCGCAGTCAAGAAATCGAAGAAGGGACCAACGATTCCCCACCTGCTAATTCCGACGGCATCAGGAGTGGTAAATACAATATTCACTATACTTGTGCTTGCTTTTACCGAATGATAACTTTAACATTTGCGATGTGTTGGAAAAAAAGTCATGTTTACCGTAATAATAAGCAGAAAAGCATTTCTATACATTGATATTAATCACTTTCTTGCTTTAACCAATGATTTCAAATGAAACATCTTTACTCAGACAATGTACGCCTTGGCGACTCGTAAAGACAATCAGCGGAGGAACTCAAGCGAACAGGTAACATTACCTTTCTGTTATATATAAAGGTAATATATATTTTATATAAATATATTTTATATTTTATATATTAACATTATATCTTTTGCAGACATGCGCTTTCAGTCTGTAAACTTGTCTTGATATCTTCAGGATGTAGAAACTTGACAAGTACAAGTGACAAGTGTCATATTAACCTCAAGGTACATATCGATTGTTACTACCGTCGTCGCAAATATTAATTCCCAAATTTATCTCAAAAAGGGGACATCTGTATGAAATAAAATAGAAAAAAAGACAAATCAATCCATATAAGTGCGTCTAACTATATGTAAATGTATAGATTGATGATATATATTTAGTCACCTCACATCACTAGACCTCGGAGAACTAATTCGTTTTGTTGTTGTTTTAACCTTAAGCAATGGTTACACAAATATCTAACAATAATTATGTAGGCAATTATTTGCCCCTCATGCACAGACTTATTTCTTTACAAGTTAGTGCTACATTTCTTATCATTTTCAATGAATACTTTCATGACATAAATAATGCAGCTAGTCATTTCATTAGATATAAGCACATGTTTCGGAATCTGGTACAAAAGGTAGTTGGAGGAAGTGTGGAAAATAGCATTGAGTTGTGACGTGTCGTGGTGCATTGGTTGTGAACTGTGGTTGTGAACTGTGACTGAAGATCTCAAGGTCTCAGTATCAATTCGTCACATGGCACTTGTTTCATTCAGCAATATACGTTATCCACATTGCTGCTTTATACCCATGAGTATAAATAGGAATCTTGGTAGTAGGCGGATGGTTGTGTGAATGATCTTGACCAAGTGCCGATATCGTGCCGCGAGCAAGGAGTAGTCCCTAGGGGATTGTGCACACAAGTATGCATGCTATTTTATTATATCCACTGGCCAGGGCTGTAATTGTAACATCCAACTTAATTCACTCTCCGGACAGCGATGGGAAATCACTCTACACCATATACACTGTTGCTTTACGGTTGGATATCAATTTACTTAAATTGATTTTTTTTCTTAGTTCCCATTTAAACGATTAAGTAGCCTCTTTTGACCAGGTGTATCGATTAAATAATAAATTAAATAATACACTAGTATTGCTAAAGCAAAAGCCAGTCATGCACAATATACCACCACTTGGCCTTTTGTTTGGCGCTATGAAAGGCAATGCATTTTCTTTGCTCTACTTTTCTAGCGGAAAGTCTACGTGTGTTAAAACCTCGTTTTCTGTGTTGGATCAATTATTTTCCGTCAAATTTGACACAGAGTCTCTTCACACTATGTCAAGCCCAATGCCACTTGTAATGCGTCAGAGGGTGCTTTGCACTTCAAAAAATCGACCCAAGCAAGTCGAGATTGCGGCTGCCCTTGAGATAGCTCAGAGTTCTGTCTCCAGAATCATCAAACGATATCGAGAAGAGGGTAATGTGACGCCAGAAAAATCTCCATGACGACCCCGAAGGACATCTAGACGGGATGATCGTCAACTGATTAACATGACTGTGCAATGAACGAAAAATGCCAGAGACCCGTGTCTGTCGTTTGTGGAGAATGCACCATTGAGTGAACGTTCCACGACAAACAGGAGATTGCGTCAGCGGGGATACAGAGCTAGACGAATTACCAAGGGTCCAAGTCTCACAGTCAGAGTTGCTCGACGACAGTGGGCTAGGAGGCACATGGTATGGCAGATTGGGCACTGGCGACATGTCATCTTTACAAATGAAACCCGTTACATCCTTGACCGTCAGGATGGCAGACAGAGGTTTCGGCGATTACGTGGCGAGAGGATCAGAGATGCCTGTGTCAGTAAAACCACTCAAGGAGGTGGGGGCTCAGTGATGGCATGGGCCTGAATACACTATGGCGGGAAAACGCCATTGACACGTGAACGCTGTCGTATACCGTGACATCCTGGTGACCCAGTGTCTTCTATCTGCAAGAAGGGTATGGAAATAACTTCCAACTTCAAGACGACAGCGCAAGACCACATAGGGCGCTCCTGGTGAGAGAATTTCTTGACGCCGAGGACGTGCCGCAGATGCCAAGGCCTGCTTCTTCCCCTCATATGAACCCGATCGTACACACCTGGGATGCCTTTACTATCATCAATGGGACGAACATTATCCTTTAAAAAGTTCAGCAATTAGCCCAGGCACTGGCCGAAGAGTGTGATGCGCTGCCTGAGGAGGGCATCAACAACCCTTTGGAAAGTGTGGCCAGGCGTGTGGACGTATTGATTCGTGTGAGAGTGGGGCATACTCGATATTAAGCGACTCAATTACATTATAAAGAATAGTGTTTCATGTTGATAAGAAAATCAACATAATTTAGATTCCTGTTAAATTAATAAAGGTTTAACATTTCTCGAAAAATGCATATTTCAAGGATTTTATCGTCTGAATGTCATTTCTGGTTTAGACCAGAAATATGTTGGTGAAAAGTTTACCAGTAAAAACTTCAAAACACATCAGCTCTATCTTACAAGAATGATTAATTATGTTGTCAACAGTTTTCAAAAACTTGTAGAAAAAAATATCCAACCTTGATGAGCAACAGTGTATATATATATATATATATATAAGCAAATAAGAGTACTTACGTAACATTCAATATTACGCTTTTCATAACAGAATCGAAGGCGTTCCTGGTTTTGTTAATCGTTTAGTACCGCATAATCCCTGGAAGTATAACACGCTTATCGTATGCGACTTTTATCTCTTTTCACAATGACAGGTATTGCAAGACTCTGATCTGGATTACGCCTCCATTTGAATGAGAAGACAGAAATCAGTCGTTATCACGTATTGATGGAAACAAACTTCAGCATGTACAGCAAGCAATTGAACTGAGGGAAATAAAAAATGATAACACGTTATGCTATATTGAAATGGTCCTTTGCCATACAGTGAATTGCATCATTATATGCATAGATATATTGCTTGTGTTAAATTACATAATTAGTATGTTGGATATCGTGTAAGAGTTGCCCCCCCCCCCTTTTAATTTTTTTTTTCATACATATTATGGAAATTGCATATGTTTTGCTGTGTATTGTATGCTATTTTAAGAGGACAAGAAATTTACTGGCCTTGGTAAATATATTGCGTAATTTACAGGGACAAGGTGTTTATTATTAAATTCATTAATTTTAAGTTGTGTCTAAATATGTGTCTTAATATGCTACTGTATTGGTCGGTAGGTCACGGAGACCCCAGAGGTTTCCTGCTGGATGGAATTAAAAAAAATCAAGGGACAATTGTTTCTTATTTGTCGTATGTGATTATTTTTGTTTGTTTAGGGAATTAATAACAATGGCATTTTTCTGTTTACATTGCTGCGGTCTTTTCCCCTAGAATATCGTCGCTTTTCTATACTTCCTAAGTAAGAAATCTAAAAGTTTTTGTTATCAGTACTGCACCCTATGAATGTTTATATGCACATATATTTGCCTATATAATTGAAGGAATTGAAACCAGATGTGCAATGCGATTTTATCACTAATTAGTGATTTTATCACTAATTTCTGTAAATATGGACAATTTAAGGGTTAATTACTTTAGTAAGTTTCTAAAATAGACAATATAGAAATTTAAGAACATTGGCAAAAAGATTGCTCACGATCACATATTTGAAGGCTTGTTTGTCTTCCCAGTACAGTATTTTCCGTTTAAATAATATTATATAGAATACAATACGTAATTCCAAGGACCCAATTCCAGAAATGTTTATGTTACACAAAAGTTTAACATTTATTTACCTCCTGTAAACAGATTCTTGACTTAAGAAAAAAATATATACTCAAGAATTTTGAGCATATATTTTTTACCCCAGCAGTGATTTCAAATGCCCCAACAAAATGCAATAACACATATAATACCACATGACCACCGCTCGAGGTTGAAAACATTCAATATAATCGATTGATCGGCATGCCGACTATTTTAGACGTTATTACTCTGGTTTTTTATCTGTAGTAATGTATACTTCGGCTTGTAAGCTATGAAATGTACATACAAGATATGAAAAGGTTTGATACATGCTGAATATCGTTCTATAGAAAATGCGTACAATTTTGTATTATATTTTTAGTTCATTGATCTGCTAATCAAACATCATCGCATGATATTACCACTATATAATTTCAAACGCAATCGTATGTATGCTTGGCAAGATAAAAAAAGAAAGTTGTATTACCAGTACCTCCCATTTTTCTTTGTATTGATATTGTTTGGACTTAGTGGGGTTAATATTCTCCAAGAGGAATAAAAACATTCATTCTGGTATAGTTTCTGTATCATATCTGATTTGTCAGAACAATACGAACTGCCAAAACCATTTATAAGAGGAGCTTTAGAGACATCAAGCATGAATTTTATGACCGAGAGAAAGTCATTTTTACACATATTTGCTACATCGTGTGTGTGCATTATTAACGGCATATGGAGCGTTTGTTCATGAATGCTGTTAAACATGATATGAGGCATGAAAGACTTGTTTAAAATGGTGCTTCATGTGATTTGTGTGTGTCTCTTTTTTGACAGCTTACAGATGACACAAAGACATAATGAAAACATTGACAATAACAGTCATCAATCTAAAAATCACAAACAAGATCCATACGTCTGATACACAATGCAATGCGTTTCAATACAATTAAACTATTAGCATATAGACTGGAAATTGAAAGAAAAATTGCCGGTGTATGTAGCGTTTAATCATAAATGTTGTTATAAATAAGTTTCAAGTCAGTGGATAACGGAGATACATACACTGTCTACAATTTTCCTGGAATTCCGTCGATGCATTTCGGAATCCCTGTATTGCCCTGTAATCTTAAAAGCCGCCAATGATTCAAAATTACGAAGACTACATGGACGCTACTCGGCACTGGCGATTTAGGGGGCGGGGCCTATCTCACACTGCATCATATTGCCGGGAACAGTATCCAAATGATCACGGTGATGGATCAGTCACACGTTCTGCGGATCACGGAAAGAAAGTACCTTAGTGGCATTTCTCACCGTCTGAAAAAACGAATACTTCAAAATGGACTTACGTGACAATGTACATATATTGTCTCTGCTTTTGCTCCTCGTAGCTCAAGGTATGTGATAATATATTTTGATATGTTTATATTTGTTCGTGTATACATAGAAGGCATGCGTTTTACTTATGTAACAAATAATTCTCTTGTGAAAAACTGAAACATACGAATTCTTCTCAGCAGACTGCTTCTCTTCAGCGAGTGCGTGAGTGTATGCATATAACACCCATTACAATAGCACAAACATCAAATTGATGATATCTCCCTCCCCCTCCCCCACTTTCTCACCCAAACAACCGTCACGGTAGCTTTCCATCGCAATTTGATCGACTTAATCTGACCAAGGATTGTTTTTCAGGACAAGAGAAGGGCTTCATATTTTTTATGAATTGCAAGGTTTGCATTTAAAAAAGATGCACAACTTTTTATGCGAAATATACTATGAAAGACTGATTTAAATGCAATTAGTGCTGTTCAAGCAATGTTTTTATTAAATTGTGTTTTGCATCCCTAAAACAACAACAAAAATACGCTCATAGCATTGCTTTTTAATACTAATGTAGAATAATCATTAATGATTATATTCTAGCACTAAGTACTGTCAAACAGTATTCAATTACTTCAGCAATATGGTTTCACATTTGTTTTGACAGTTAATGATAATATTGATCCTTGGAAGACATGTGGAAGTTTACTGTTGTAAACTTGTCCAATTTATAGGTAACTCTGGGATATTCAAAGTGTCCACGGGCTTCAGTATACATGCTGTATTGCGTCAAAATGTAACTCTGCCCTGCAACATTTCTATGAAGACACAATCAACGTATTCTGTTACTTGGAGTCGTGCGGGAAAAGAGGTTATCCGATGTGGAATCCATTGTTCTAGAGCTGTTGTCAACGAATACGAACTCCTCGTTAACCGCCTACTACATATTAGCAAGTTGACGATCCATAGTGTGGAGTCAAAACATGCAGGGAATTACAGCTGCTTTGTGTCTACCATTACACATGAAGCTGATTCAACATTTGTCAGACTTCTACTTGAAGGTAACCCACCTTAAGCAACCTTACTTTGATAATATTGTACATGTAAACGGTTTCATCGGTGTGACGATATCCTTTTAATTTCAAGTGCAATTTACATAAGTAGCACAGCAAGAATCAATCCTATATTTGTTATATCTAAAGTTCAATAACATAATACTTTCCTTGTTGCAAGTATAGTAGACTGTAACCCCTATTTACACGATACCCACAAGGCGGATACTGCAACTCACAAGTTTACCACCTCATGAAAAATACATTTTCGGGCAGAATAATTTTGAGCCTAAAACCTCGGACAAATTTCAAATCTATAAGCACTTCATTTTTGTTCCCAATACTTGTTGTGAATTTTCAGTTTTAAAAGCATTGTTCATCTGTTGTGTGCCCTTTACTTGCCCTTGGTGTAACATTTTTTTTTCTAGTTTGTCTTGAAACGTGATTCTCATATAAAAGTATAATTTATGTGACAGGAGAATATTATTTTGAAAAAAGGGGAATATTGCCAATTGCAAAAAAAAAATATGAGAAGAAAATTATAGCAAATAAGTTAACAGCGTTTTCTTTGATATCCGTCACATGCTTCATAAAGCGAACCTGTTTATCTCTCGTATGCTAAGTTGCTAAGTATTTAAAAACAAATGCAACCGTCTGCAACGGGAAAAAAACATTTCCTCTCCTCTCTCTCTCTCTCTCTCTCTCTCTTCTGATTTGTCCTCCTCATTTAATGCCATTCCTGAAATAATGGTGACAATATATCAAACTAAATCCGCTCTTGCGTAAACCGGGTGACTCTTTTTGTCATTTGGTGTGTTATAAAAAGCGAGCTCATTCATGTTTTTAAATCGAATCATGATATGAAACCGTTTACATGTAAGCTATAAATAAGACTAGGACATCTCTTTAATATGACTGGCATAGACAATCAGCTTGGGATTTGTGTGTTAGCTCTATTTGAAATCGTATACATTTACCAGACTATTAGTATTTAAACTCAGACTGTAACTAAATATGGCATTTATTCTGGATACGGCGCAACATAAGATAAACGATAGTGGTAACTTGCATTTTCCTGTTTTATAAAGGTTTTGAATAAGCTGACAGTATAGTTGTGCATTTCACAACAGAAACGGGGAATCGTTATGAGAATAATGGGAATACAAAGATTCACCTTAAAAGTAAGAAAAGTATTGAGCTCTTGCACGGAGTCTTTTTCCAATACAAAACAAAGCAAAAAAAAAAAGACCTGGCTTTCATACAAGTTATGTATGGTGGACCAATTTCAGCGGTATTCTTGTCGCCTTAATTGTAATAATGTCTCCAATTTCATTATCCTAAAGTCTAGCCTAAGCACATGCTACTGTATAGTTTTGAAAGGACATAATTATATGGGTGATATTGTCTATACACTTAGTTTTAGTGTGAAGTATCGTGGATCAACAACACCACTCGAACTAGGCAGGAACCAAGCATTTATTTATAAATCCGTTTAAAATATTCATTGCTTGTGAATGTTGCCAAAATATGCCATCAATTCGCCACACATATCCACAAATGCAAACTGTTACTATAAGTCCATGTTGTTATCGACTTTATTTTCTTTGAGATTATTTTGACTACTAAGGAATAATTTCATGTGTAGTTTGAGCTTTTTATTCATATCCTTGTTGTGTACACGCAAAAAGCAGGCTCAATATAAAACCATACTTATGGTCGAACCATGATATCATTCGTTAAAATGTTTAAATGAAATATTTACGACATTTCACAGTCGAATTGCAGACATGCCTTTGAAAAATTGTGTTTTTATTTTTTAACAATGATCAAAACTGCAATAGAAGTTAAGACGACTTATTTCACTTCCATTGCGAATAATACCTATGCCAATGGCATAAATAACTGATTACCTAATAACATTGAAATTACTACTAGTCATTAGGTGAATACATTTTGATTTTAATGATGTGTAGTGCAATTATGTCGTATGTATTGTTATTTCTAATTATCTTATTGTAGATCGAGTTCTCCCCACAGACATCTCCATTAAAGATGGCATAACCAACACATATTTCAACCATGAGGATGTAATGCCGACTGTGGTTGGGGTCAACAGAGTGTTGGTCTGTGAAGCGGACATCCCAGTCAACCAAAACAGTAACACCATATTGCGCCTGTGTGCATTATTTCCTGGTACGTCGGTGATATGTACATTCAGCTCCGACTACCATGAAGACAACATAAGTTGTATTTCCTTAAACATCACACCAACGGTGGCGGATAATGGTGCGGATGTGGTTTGTGAAGTTCTCAAAGGGGTACAAAATGACACTTATTTGCTGACTAGCATTACGGTTGATGTACAAGGTATGTGCAATGATAATCATTCAAATGTGCAGGTGGAAGATGTTGATACAATTTTATGTGCAACGCTCAGCGTTTACTTAGGGCAAAATAACATGGTGTCGGCTTTCCAAGCCAAATGTGGTTAATAATCTGTGTGGGTATGCACTAAATGCAACAAATTAGATGTAGCCAGAAAACCTTGAATACGCGAGACCTTGATTGTCCTCTTCATCTTGAAATCTGTGTGCTGACTATTCAACGAAAAATATGTAACGTTGCTTCTAATTCACCATTTAATTACATAAGGCTCTGGCACTGTTTCTTTTTTTTTATCTGAAGAAATATTGAAGTAAATACACCAATTATGATGACGATATTTATGATTTTTCAGATTCAATGACTTTAAACGTGTACTAACAAAACTATTCCAGACGTACCGACTCACACAAGTACATAATATCAGACATGATCCAGATATATAACCACTTTGTGCTATTTGTCATTTTTTTATATTTTGGGTACAGTTCCTCTAGAAGGCTTAATTTTTCGAGATGGACAGTCGACCTATACGTACAGTCATAACACCATGCTGTCCGTCACAGAGGGAAGACAAGTTAACCTATCCTGCGAGACTGATGCGCCTGTGAATCCACCTGTGGAACTGCTATGGGAAACCAACTTCCCAATGACTAGCATTCACAGCCGGTCTGTTTGGGGCACCGAAGTTAACATTCCAGGGGCTAATAATTCAAAATATGGCATTGACATCATTACAATTGAGATCTTACCCAATCGTTCACATCACGGCAAGATCGTTTCGTGTGTCGCCAACCAGCATGGACTCTTCTTCGCAAATGCAACTGCGACCCTGACTTTAAATGTCACCGCAATAAGCAGTAAGTGCTGCAGCTAACTACTGTTGATTTTAAAAATGGGGCAATTAATGTTTACACCTGTGTGCATGTTTACCTAGAAAATGCACGGCCTGACCTTATCCACGATAAAACTGTTTTTAATCTTTTTATATTGTGTCTCTTCTTGTCACTTTAAGCACGGGCACTATACAAGGTCCCTGCTTTAATGAGGTATTGTACTAGCCAAGGGGCACGTCCTCCCCCCCCCCCCCACACACGCTCATTTTATCTCAATCTCCTCTGTATGATGTTTTCATTTTAATTGAAGCCCCTACTTAGATCATTTTCTTGACATTTACTATGGACAATACTGAAAACAGGGGAGCTCATTTTGCTAGTCAAAACATATTATTTTCTTTGAAGAAATTGAGAATTGAAAGAAAAACGTGTCAGAATATTTTCCTATGAATAAATAAATTTCAAACTGACTTCGACAGGAATTATACTGATTGCTACAGCAAATATTTTTTGGTCGGGTCGTCATAAACTTCTTGAGCAAATCACGGCTCTTCCATCGAAGGTGGTACATTACGGTAAGGAACGTACTTATAGTGTGTTTTACCGAGCAGTGCTTTGTGAAATGTAGACCCTTGTCGCTATGTTTGAAATGTACACAAAAATGTTTTCGGGGGGGGGGGGACTTCTGACCATTTCCAAATGTTTTTAATAGTGTGAAAGGGCTACCCTGCTTTTGTTAAGATGCACTTAGCCCAATATGAGTTATGAAAAAAATATGCATATATCGATTGTTAAACATTGATCATGGCTTCCTTGTTTAGTTTTTACCTTAGGTGAAGCAGGTGTCTTTAGCACATGGCAGCAAACTTTGATTATCGGACTGGCAGTGTCACACTCTGTCGTCTTGGCTCTATGTGTTATCATCCTCATCTGGAAGAAATCATGTGGTAAGATGTTTACCTAATTATATATTTTCAGCTAGAACAATAACCCATTTTCTGTCGTAACAACACACGTTTTGTACATATATTTGGATTCTGTACATTTTTTTTTTTCAAATATAAACTCTTTTGGAGACTGTTCTGTTTATTTAGCGCATGTTTTCGTGTGGACAAGAAATTGGAAGTACACGTATACCTATATTCTATTAAATTTTGCAATCATCTGTCATTGTTGTATAGCATATACAATGAAAGTTATAAGATAAACTGGAAATCAATGATGAGGGTGTTGATGGGCGGATTTTAGGGTTGGTCACTAATATTTAACTAATATAACGAGTATCTTAACTGCAAGACTAAACAAGGCTGATACCATATATTGCCGGACGTCATACAAGGTGTTGCCAACAATCATTAATTTCTTCCTCTTTAGCGTTTTTCCTGAAGAAATTGAAAAACTTGATGGAAAGGTCACCTGGATAGAATCTGAATAAATCATGTGTATCATGTCTATAACAGAAAAATATTAAAATGCCACACTGCTATAAAGGTAATAAGACGAAGTAAGCAGAGATTATTTAAAAAAAAAATGATTTTCATTGCAATGAGCGACATTGTCACGATGTAGTACTGCTTCGTGTTTTTTTTTTCATAATTTGCATTTTAATGGTAGCTCAACATAATCGGGGACGAGGACAGCTGTCAATTATTCCAGGTGCGCCACCCGCCACAAATGTCGACAGACGAGAGAATGCTCAACCATTTCGGGATAGCGTACGTCTTTTTTAACCCAATACTATACCAAGTTGTAGTTAAAGTTCATGTATTTTAACGCTTCTCTTTAAAACAACATTGAAATACATCCATCAAAAGATTCATGACATAGAAATATTGACACATTTAAAAAAAAAAAACACATACAAAATTAAAGAAGTGTGGAAGAGTAGACAGGAATGCAATGCCTTATTTCCAGCCCACTCCTCACAACATGTTAGATATAATGCAAAGTAGAAGGACATTTACATTTTACACTTTAGGACCGTTCGGCCGCAATCATGGATCCCAATAGTACTTACATTTTTGAAACAGGGACATTTAGAACACAATGCGAGTGCACGATTTTTGTATAGATTTAATCGAATTATTTTTTTTATATCACTTGCTAGTTCAATTAGGTTTTTGAAATGTGTTTTTTTTAGATGTAAACCATAATTATTCCTCTAACAGGACATTTCTCATTATTCATATCCAAAATCAATACAGTTAAATGCCTTCACTTAACCTAAAATATTATTTACAACTATCATAAGATTCGTGTTACCGTCTTTATGTTGTCGAAACAGAATTACGACGACGTGCGAAATGATTCTCCGGGTATGTTCAGCCATCAACATCATGTCTTTGACCCTCGTTTGTCGACATCAAGTGACGCGACTACTTCCTCACTCTCTGAGGGGTCAAACTCTGCTACCCATCATCATTATGAGAACGAGCGAATTGTTTCTGGTAGTGATGAATACATGACAATGGGAGCGATAGGGTCATCAGAATCTCAGACGATCAGTCGTTCTCACGAAGACGTGACTTCTACCAACTTAAGTCGTGCTTTGAACTTAAAACATTATGTCTCCGATCCTGAACTCCTGGAAGATAGTGACGGGTATATGGTTCCGTCATGCACTATGTGAAGGTAAATGCGTTCTTGACGTTTGATATAACGTGCACACTCTTCTTGCAAGGATGCGTACGATATTGCTACCTACTATATGACCCATTACACGGGCAGATAAAACTCGCGATCTTTCTAACATCAACAAGGAAAAGTAAAAGTTGCTAGGCAACTGTCCCATAACACCTACCAATACTATTTCTTGAAGTACCGTCTGTGGGAATATTATTGCTGACATTTATTGAAACTTCGCGACTGCCTGTGTAAATTTGCGCACTCAAAATGTTTCATTGGCGATACTTGGCATGTTGCTCATTTCATAAATTGCATCAATGGATGTTTGTGTGTAATTGATACGATGACATTTTATTGTATGAAGTTAATTGGAAGGAAGCTGTAAAAGAGACTTAAAGTGCATATATCCTTACATTGCAATGAACTGGTGACAATGGTTTTACACTCACAATCTTTCCTATTACTTCATTAACTATCCACGCTCCATTGCTGTTATATTTACGCAAAGAGTGCACACAAATCCTAATAAACAGCCGTTTGCCTGGCACTCAAAGTTTTAAGGTGGGAAAACAATTAGAAAAGTTTAAGACAGGTTGCCCTACTTAAGGAGAGAGAGTGAAAAATATGCCATACTGTGTAATATTTTTTTTTAAGCAATTATCTTCAAAACGCCACTGATATATATGTATATATTTCTATCTAAATAATTCTAAATTACGTTAGGGTCCATGGAGGTTCCATTATGTGTTTGTCTCTTACATCTCGCCCATAATTTAGGCGAACCGCATTGTAAATAAGTCATAGGGATGTTTGAGGTTTGTACATAGTGATATTACGTATTTTGAAAAGTTTTATTACGCGCAGATAGAACGACTTGAGCAAATGCTCCTTTGAGTAATTAGAAAATAGTTATGGACTATGCACAATCGTTCCGCGTGTAAAGGAAAGTATGTGTTTTATATTGCAACAACCTTGTGACAGTATCATTACGTGTATGTCTGTGTTGCTTAGCTTCATTAGCACAAATGCATGTATATCAATCAGCACAGGTATTTCAAGAGAGTAAAATTTAATAATGTATTTGTTACGAGGGAGTTGTACTAAATGTGCGTGGAAAGTTGTTGTCGTAATGAAAAAGGAGTTTCATTGAATCCTGTTCAATGGAGCGTGCGTACATTCCGTGTGTGAGGAAGTGAAGACTTGTCTCTGTAATAACATATTCAGTGTGTATATACAGTTTACCCGTTTCCCCACTTGTCTTGCAATGTCATCTTTTTTTTATACTTTCTCTTGATCTATAACACAACTCTGCAAATCATGCTCATAAATGTACAAATGCCTCTCAACACGCATCACCGTTATACTTCTTTTTTATCCATATCCTAAAAGAAATAAAACGGTTTTCCAGGAACATACAAAGAATTATGTGTTAGCTGCGATGGAACATTATGAGAACAATGAAATAACTTTTGTTAAAATTAACAGAGAAGTGATAAATTTCACATGGTAATTGTTTTAGCATATTCGAAGTGGATTTGGAGAGAATCATTTACACAAAAAATGTAGTCCATACGGGCACCTACACTGACAAGGTCGTAGTTAGGGATATTTTTTTGTCAAATAAGTCGTAGAACAACAATGAGAAATCAGAATAAACCTCCATTGTGTAATTGGAAATCAAGCTAAGCTCACGTGAAGTTGTACATATGTCTAGCTTTATTTACATTTTACGTGACTGTCAAATTGAATATTTCATAGATGGTATGCATGTGTCGTTCTTTTGATTTACACAATGCTTGGACGAGTTTAATTGGTATGCACTTTGAACCACTTCCTTTCTTTGGTATTGTCTTTACATAATCAATGAATCCTAAATAACGAGAATAATTGGTAAAATGTGTGTAATCCATTCTAAAAAAGAAACAAATAACATCATATTTGCATCATAACGTCATTAACGCGGACCAAGCTGTAATATTAGCTACATAAGCTAGATTTACAATGGTATTGCTTTTAAAGAGTAAGTTGCGGCTGATCTGTTTCCATTGAGATTATAATTTAATAACAAATTCACTTCAATCTTTGAATAAAATAATAGTCATAACACCGGCTATTCTTTTTCAAGTTATTTGAGACCAGCGTGTAGTGTAAGCAAAAGAGAGGAAATGAGTTAGAGAGAGAGAGAAAATTAAAGCGCAATTCATTTGTTTTACTTACGTTGGTTTGCGTGTGCTTACGTGTGTTTGCTGAATCTTACGTGAGCGTGTGCGTAGGCAGATAAGTTTCGTAGAATATATAATTTGAAAGGAATTTGGCATTGACAGGAAAGATAGAGGGAAAGAGGGGTAGATGAAGGAAACAATGAATCGGATGACCAGTCTGAATGCATGGATTACAAAGAGAGGTGCAAGTCAGCGGATGGTGGAGCTGATTCAAACAGCTAGAAACAGTGATTTTTGGCACTCCATGATCGCCTACGTCTCCGAATATGGCACTTAGATACCAAACACCCGAAACAGAAATTGGAAAGGGGTACGTTTTTCAAACATACAAGTTTATCACATAATACAAATATAACACATTGAATACCTCTTTAGATAATTATGTTCAAACTCTCAGTATTTATTTATTTTTCCGTTTTCTCTTCAAAACACATCTGATGTCATGCCAGATTTATTAACGTGACGTTTGCTTCCACAAGCATCAGATTGATTGATATAAACATGAAATTGTATTTTTTTTTTCCGACTGATTCGAAAATACCCGTAACACTATGCTGAGAACCTTCACATCGGTAAGAAGGAAGGTAACACACACACACAAAAAAAAACATGGTTATGTGCGCTATCCCGACCTCGAAAAGATAAACAGTCACTAAGAAAATGATGAATGGAAATAACGTGTCGAAACAAAACACTTGAAATAGATAAGTACGAGATCAATCATCGATATTTATTTTTGAGCACTGGTATGGCATTCAGATAAAAGAGTATGCTGGTATTCGATATGAAATGTTATAAATTACTTCCTGGAGTATTTTTGAGAACTCAGAGTTTCTGTCCAAGTTGCCGTAATCCATGATTACGTAGCATTTTTTCAGTTACTTGCAGTGCGTTGTACAATTGCACATCAAGGATGATAAATTACCTGTCTCGTGTCACGGATTACAATCGATTGTCTTAGTGTTAGTGCGTGGAGTGAAACGGCTAAATGTCAGAAATGATCGATATGTAAGTAGGTATCCAAATTCTGTCCACTGCTGATACGGGTAACAAAACGGATTGATTCCAAGGTTCAGATAATTGGTGCTTTTTTTTATTTTTGTATTTTGTAAATGGTAATATTTTGAATATATATCTCATAATGAGGAGAAGGGGATAGAAGAGTGTAAACAATTTAAAAGCAGGGACATGGAGAGAAGAAGAATGAGAAACATCAATGAGTGGAAATGTTGAGGGCGATAAGAGATGATGACAAGTAGAAATGGACGAGTAGAGAGATGGAAAAAAAGGAAAGTTCGAGAAGAAGGAAGATTATTCGCAGGACACCTCCTCCCCCTCCCAGCTACTACACTGCCTTCTAATGATCTTCGTCGTGTGTATGCCCCCCCCCCTTCATACTTCATGCTAGCCACACTGATTCATTTAATTACTTTCATACCCAACTTATCTGCTGTTCTTTCACTACTCTGCATCCGTATTCCCTTTTCTAATCCTCCCTTTCCAAAAGCATCGCTGCCCCTCTCTTTGTCTCTTCTTCGTCATCCTCCTGCTTCATCCTCCTCTTGCTGCTCCCCTACCCCCCCCCCCCCCTCCCTTCCATCCGTTTCTTCGGGTTCAACAATAGTTTCATATTTCAAGTGTACGCAAGAAAACACATGTGATATTGCTTTTGATCGGGAGTCCTGAATGTGTAACAGGCGGTGATTTTAAAGGATATCAAACGAAATCATGACAAATTTTATAAATCCATGCTTAAATTTCGAGAGTTTTGACCTTGACCTGAAATTGAGGAAAGGAGCACACGTATTTGTATAATGATATATATTACTTTGACAAATAAATTCAACGTAATTCTTGTTTGGAATAAAATAAAACATCTTTCTTTCTTTGCAAGTAGCAGTTTTCTCCTTTGCAAGGCCAACAAAATTGGGCGAAGTTGACTGTAACTCTTATTTTCAAGCTAAATGCAGTGAATACAGTGAATATTCGTCTGACATATCCAAAAAACAAATTAGGTGCAGCTGTTGAGAAAGGTAAGCAGGAAATACAACGAACGAAAATATAAAACAATTTCCTGAGGTAGCACTGACAGCGCCTTCAAGAAAAGGAAAACATACAATAAATCACGTACTTAATCACAAATAGTCTGAGAGTATTGAAACCTGACTTAACACAAACAAAATACTCAAGCTTACGAAGAGAGTGATTAATCAACAACCAGGTACCAAATCTCATGTTTGAATCCATGGTTAAGAGAGCTATATTCGATAGGATGTTATTCTAGTACTATAATCAATTGTTATGTGATAGTACGTGAAGTGACAAGGCTCACCGTCAACAATGATAAACAGGCAAGTATATATCCTTTATTTTATCGACTCGAGAACTAAAACAGAACAAAAGATAGGAATTTTGTGCTTGTTAACCCCCTTCACAACCTCGCAAGTACAGAGTTTCATGACAGTCTTGTTCACATGAAATCTTCAACCAAAGCAGAAGCATGAAAGAAACATATTTCTAAAGGTTTGACAAAAAATCCGTCAAAGGAAAAGAGAGCTATGATTTTTTTTGAAAATTCAATTTCGTTACGTCACGCGCGAGGTGCTATTCTGTGTGAGCTGTATGATTCGATGAATTGATATTTTTTGTTCATTTTCAATGAAGGAAGTTCATTCTTTTCATAAGACTTTGTGTTTAAGAACATGTTTCTAATTGACAACCTTCGTTTAACATCCCGAAGGTTCGAATACTCCCAAGGTTCGTTATTTGTGAAGAATCACTATTCCAAAGGTTTCTTATTGTAAAGGTTCGTTCGTCCGAAAACGAAGTAAGGTTCGTTAGTCCGAAAACGTAAAAAGGTTCGTTAGTCCGAAAATGTAAAAAGTTATAATAGTCCGAATATGGACAAAGTATATGAAATAAAAAAAAGAATGCTCGTAATATTTGATTATAGGGCTGAGGGATACTATTATTGGAGTTATAAGAACAAAGTAAACAATTAATTGTTAGGATTACCACTTTAAAACGGCTTTGAGCGGCCGATTGGGGAAAATGTATTTTTTCGCCCCCCCCCCCCCCCTATTGGCGATAGCTGGATCCTCTCCAGTATATGAATAATTAAATACATGTATATTTTATTATACATAAACATACATTTAATGCGAAATATTTTCTTTGCCCCCCCCCCATTACAAAAGATGGCTACGATTGGTTGTGGATTCCTGTTTTGCCCCCCCCCCCCCCCCGATGGGTATCGACGCCCCTGTTTGAGGTCTGAATCTTCTGGCCCAAGCAATTCCGCGCAGAGCGACAGATTTTTAGGTTTGTAAGTGGTTAACATTTAATGAAGAATTGATTATTTAGTAGAAATTTTGAACTAGGACAAGACAATTTCAAAATGCACCAATACTCCTCCAGCGAAATGTACAAGTCTGTCCATGAGAGATAAACTTTCTTGAGTGGAAATGAAGTAGCCCTATGAGCCTATGGTCACCCCTTTGAAAGAATTATGCTTATTTAATCGCCCCTGGTAATGATAGATCAACCCTTTCCACCACCATAACAGCAACTGTGATTCTGCCACCCCCCCCCCCCCCCCATCCTCATCCAGCACGCCTGCCCTTCTGGTTTTCAAGCTTCGCCACATATTATTTCAGCTTCAATGTAATGAACCTTATTTCATTTTCGGACTTTCGAACCTTATTTTGTTTTTGGATTAACGAAACTCCGGAAAACGAATCTTATTTCTTTTTTGGATTGAACCTTCGGACTAACGAGCCTTATTTCATTTTCGGATTAGCGAGCCTTCAGAAAAACGAACCCTCGGAATAACGCCACAAATGTTCATATTAACGAACCGTTTATCTTTTTCGGACTTACGAACATCGAGCTATAGGCAATTTAAATGGTTCGGAATTACGAACCTTCGTATTAATGATCCTTCGGAATAAGTGAAACTGTCACTAGTCAGGTATCAAACGCACAATTTGAAGAATGCATTTCTTTTTGAGAAATTTATATTCAAACAGAGCACCTCGAAAGTAACGAAACCAAATACCTTTAAACAATCATATTCTCAATCAATTGACGGATTTTTATCAAACCTTCACTAATACGTTTCTTCCGCGTGTCTGTTTTTGTAAACTACTCCTTTAACAGAGCGCATCTGTTCTGTGAATATGTGAGCTCCCCAATGCTTCGTGCCCTCTCAGTCATGTTTCAGGATACATTGATTATGGTGTATATAATTTTGTTCGCTCTTCATGAATAGTCTTTTTTCTCTGTCAATCGTATGCAAACTTTGATTATCGTATCCGTACACAGTATATTTCTTTAAGCTCGCTGTTCGCGTCCTCTCTCACAAATAGAATAAGCAATTTAGGATTTGTTAACGAAATACATACGCATATTTAAGGATGAGAATACCATTGTAGGAAAAGAGCAAATTATTTGCTTTAGACTTAATGATATAAAATTGATATGTACATAAAATGTCTTTCTTTATCTGGCGACGTGGCAACAGACGCGCGATATCTGTGGACTTTGCAAATTCAGTAAAATAATGTGTAAATCTCTCAATTGAATTGGTAAATGCTTTTAAATAATCTTGAAATGAGAATTAGTCATGTGTTACAGAGCCACAGACTTCGGTCAACTCGGTTTCAATAGCCAAAAACGTGGCGTATATTCTGTTGTCATCTGCTCGCTCAACAAAACAACACGCGCCATCTATTGACCTCGCATTGGCAAAACTCTGTGCATAGATGGGGCTGCAGTGTTACAGCACAGAGTGCCATTATCGCATTAACTCCAACATATCAAACCACTCAACGCCATATTGAAATTACATGTATTAACATTTGTCTTCTATAATTTGTACATAAATTGGTGTAAGCATGTTAACTAGATGTATATGAAAATAATGAAAACTATGTTTTAATGTGCTTTTCAGCGATATAAGCTCCAGCTTGCGTTGACCTCATCTGCCTCCCTTTCTGTCCCCGTCTCCCTCTCTCTCTCTCTCTCTCTCTCTCTTTCTTTTGTATTCTCTCACATGTCCTCTCCCCTCCCGAGATCTATAAGTTATTTTGCTTTCTGAGCCATTACCCTGGAGGACTAGATTGCCGGTAAGATGTGTTAGTATTTGTTTGAAGAGATATATATTACTTCCTGGAGTGCTTTTGAGAGCCTGTAGTTTCGGTTCAAGTTTTCGTCGTACATGAGGATGCAGAATTTATTTGATCTAATGGCAGTGCATTGTACAATGGTAAACCTTTCATGATTTCTGTACTACTGGCTTTATATCAAAATGATTAAATGGAGTTTAATCTGCACTAGGAGCACAACATGAACATTTTGAGAATTTGTGCTTTATTCATTCATTACATGTATTCCAATTGTAGATCATTTGTGGGCAAATGAGTTTCAGAGAGCTTCTAAAATAGACAATACACAAATTTAAGACCATTGGCTGAAAAATTACCCACGATCGCCTTCTAAAGGCTCTTTTTTTAGTCTCCCCAGTATAGATTTTTCCCTTTAATACTCTATTTCAAGTGTTATCTGCCAGCACGTGTTGACCCCACGTCACTTACTTTCTGCATGTCACCCTGTTCTCCTGTTCCTTTCGGGTTTTTTTTAAATCTTATCTACCCCTCCCCCTCAATAATTTTTCGTATTTGTAGTAAATCAATTAGAGGGAGGTTTGTCATGTTTGTGCTCTTTAATTCTTTACAAACTATGCGAATTGTTTTACCAGTAAGATACATCCATTTCAAAATGCACCATTTCATAGGGCACAAAAGTCTTCTTCTCTTTCTTTCTCCCTCTATTCCTCTCTTTCCTTCTCTCTATCTTCTATGTTATTTCTCCCCCATCCCATGTGGTTCTCATTATTACCATCCGTTCGTCCTTAGCCCCTTCTGTCTCTCTCTATCTCCCTATCCTAATGCCTCTCGTTTTTTTTTCTGGTTTTCTTTTTATCTGCCTCTCTCATTACACACACACACACACACATTCCATCTGGCAAAACTTTCTTTTTTTTTCCTCTCCCTCCCCCCTCTCTCTCTCCCTTTCTCTCTATCTTTCTCCCTCTCTCCTTCTCTCTTTTTTTTTCTCTCTGTTTCTCTCTCTCTCTCTATCTTCTATGTTATCTCCCCTCCTCCTCCCCATCCCCTGTGGTCAGCATTCTTACTTTTCTGTTCGTCCTTAGCCCCTGCTCTGTCTCTTTCTCCCTGTCTTAATACTTCTCGTTTTTTTCTGGTTTTCTTCGTCTCTGTCCCTCTAATTATTTCACACAGACACACACACGCATACATACACACATTCACACACACACAGACACACACACATGAACACACACATTTACACACACACACACACGCAGTCCTTCTGCCTCTTCTCTTTCTTTTCATTCTTTCTTTGCCTCCTGTGTCCTCTTCGTTAGTGTCTCTCTCGCTTCTGTCTCTTGCTTATCTTGTAACTTTCTATTGTCTTCATAATTGCCTTTTCCTTTACACTTCGTAACAAAGTTTAAATGGGTATCGGGAACCCATGGTGAAATTTATTGCCTCGAACATGAATCAAACAAAAATGCGTATAAATTACAAGCAATATACATTGCTAGTCATATCAAAATTGATTTAACGTCATAAAAATTCATTCAAGTGACCTATTAGTTTTACAAAAACAATTCGTGTAATGCTGTCCTTTTTTCTTCCAGTTAAATCGCATTTGCATGCCGACATCGCAATATCTATGATTTAACATAACACAGTGTACTTTCAATATGAGTTAATGATGCATACACAGTACGATGGTTATCAGTACCTTGATGTAGCACAGTGACGATATGTAATTTACTTTAATTGTACTTCTGAAAGACATTTACTCCTTAACAGTGATAATATGTTCACAGACCAGTTACATTGCAGCGAACAATGTTTCTGTGTATCAATCGAGTTGATAAGTTTGGGAAAATGTATAATTGATCCGGGGTGGTGACTTATATATACAGTGCATTGATATGATATAATTAGAAAAAGGTAGTCATAAGTAGACTATTTACACAATGTTGTAAAACAATATCAATCTGTATGACCATATATTGTACGATTACACTCTCCATTTAAAATAATGCAATTTCATTGTACATTTCACGTGCGTAATGAACTGTTGGTCATGAAACACGCCTTGGAGCCAACGTATGTTAAACCCTTCTTTGAGGAACTTGTGTGAATTGCGTGTGAAAAGAGGGCACATGTGTCACACAAAGGGCTGAAGGAACCGCATTGATTCTCTCTCTAAATACAAAACAAACGTAATCACTGGATATATTCTTTAAAATTGAATTCACAAAATAATATAATTCGCTTTTGCACGTAACTTAAACAAATAAAACTGAAAAAAAATTGCCTCAGGATCCATTTTCATTTAAAATACAGCCACATGACACAATGAAATCTGGATGATCATTTGGGAAGCGTGCTTACTAGAAGGATGAATTTAGAGAGTACACATCTTTACCTCGGAGGGTTATTTTCTATACATGAATACGCATCACACATGTGACCATGTTTCTTAATTTCGCGGAACTTTTAAAACGAGAAAAAGACAACATGGAATTTAACTCCACATATTAAAAATTTACGCTAAACCAATTAACTCTTTTAACATGTGTGTTACATTTCTAGAATTGTTTAAATGATTATATTAGCAATGGCATGGAACATATGTTTGGCAGAAATCAGTGTGCTCTATATAAAAAAGGGCCTTTGCAAATCTTAAATGGTAGCATTGAGTTAGTCACTTTATCCCGATTGCTTAGATATTTATTCCTCACAGTAACATGAACCCGACAATTCTAATATCGCTGCATTCATCATTTATTCCAATTATAAAATGTCTAGAAATGATAAATTGCTCATCCGCCTAACCGGTTTAATCTAACAATTTTTTTGTGTTTTTACGTCTATGTTCACTATAATTATGTTCACTTTGCCTTTACTTGCATATGCTGCTTTACCAGAATATTTCCTATTATTTAAGATTAATTATTATATTTACACGGGTAGGTGCTGGCTGTCTCTTTTAAGTGTAAACAAACATGTAAAAAAACAAAGGTAGGATATACGAAGCATTAACGACATTTCAACACAAAACAAATGTATCACACTCAATACACTGTATGCGAGAGCACAATAACAAGTAAAATTTGGCACGCATGTTTATCCTGGTATGGCTACGCGCCAGATTTGTTTGAAAAAAAGTTATTGCAATCTTCTTCATTGCAGTATTTCATTCCACGGAACATTTATGTGTACATAAAAGTGACGAAACCATAAACTGAACAATAATATTACGTGTGTTGCTACTTTTTCATTTGAATAAATATCTATATTCAGTAATTTATTACCTTGCTTATATTACAATATGTACATATAAAGCGCGATATTCTGTAACCGGTATTATACATGTTTAGAATTGGGAGGAGGAAGAAGGAAGGGAGGGGTGTGTTGGACGGGGTGGGGGGGGGGGGGCGGGGGGAGGGGATGTAACAAAAATCTTTCAATAACTGTTTGTTTGCTGAAACGTTTTACGATGGTAATAAATATCCATCTACACCCTCGGCTAAAGTAGGATTACAAGAGAAGACTGAATCAATGGTTTCTTTGCGAGTTTTAATTTTGGGATCAACTTCACTTTGCTGGGTGGAACTTCCATTAGATTTTGGAACTACTGGGTGCATGGGGACATACTCTTCAGATGAAATCCTATCACGGAATATGAGGTCATTCTCGTATTCATGAGATGTCTCGTCGCTGGATGTTTCAGAATGAGTTGGTGTAGTCCACTCGCTGCAAGACGATAGCCGGAGAGATGGGATATTCCGGTCATAGTAAGTGCGTGTTCGGGGATGCTGATCTACATCTGCATATGTCTTAAGTAAATCGTAGAAAATAAGAAGAGTATAAATCATTTTTTCATTTATTTATATATCTTACATGTTCGTTCTTTATACAATTACATACAAGTGTTCTGTTTATCTTAGTGTCATTTTACGAAGATTATATAACGATCAATTTCATAGAAAAACCGGTGCTTCGGAAGACCTAGTTATTTTTTTCCTCTTTCTAAGGACACAATTAAAATAAACACAATTTGACTGTTCACGTTGAAGAAACAATCATTTTATTTCCCTAATTTCAAAGTTCATTAGTTGTATCCACTTTAATGAATAAGAGAACTATTAGCTTCAATTTAAAAGTAATATACACACAAACTCAAATATAGTTATTTGACCTTAAGATAAAATCAACTCGCTTACAAGATCCGGGATCGATGTCACTTGATTTACTGGTGCAGGCAGTGCAGGCGTGGCAAGTGTATCGGTCCTAGTGTGAAGTGTACGTTGACCTTTATATGAAACAGAAAAGGAATTGCTCCAAGCTGATGACATTTATGAAATATTCATTATTTGCTTTCGTCCATTTTGTTGACCGTTGTTCAGATTCTTTTGTGTTTTGTTAAATTCCATGCACGTTGATGTGATCTTAAGTGAATATATTATGTTTTGCGTCCCTTCATTAAAATCAATTGAATTGAATGAAGTAATTTGACCGTTCTTGATATTATATCGTACTATGACGTTGCTAGCGCAATGTAGAAAGGGATAATGTTTGCTTAGTATTGTAACCTTGACCATATTAGCAGTTTTTATTCAATACAGTAAATCTTTTGCCTAAATTGTTGGATGTGTTCTTAAGGGCCAATGGAAATGCATGATATGTTACATAATTGGAAGGTAACAGAAACTGATATTATGATAATGCATTGTAAATAAGAGCAAAACAGACGTTCCTTACTTTGATTTTTCTTCCATACAATCGTTCCGCAACAGACAAAAAACACCAGCAGGTTCGGTACCAATATGCCAATGATCATGAGGACCTGATTGTCAAAAAATGCAGCCTCTAGAAAAAAAAAACAACAAACATCATCTTAGCAATACTATACACAACCGTGGTTAAGTCAGTTGCATGAAGTTTGACGTCAAAATCATCTGACAATATTTACAAACCTGTTGCAATACATGTATATGATTCGTGTCGCCTTGATACCTCGAAAGTATTTCTCTACAATTTGATTATCCATCATGTGTAAGGTAACGGTGTTTATCATCAAATGTTTGTAAAGTCTAGGACATTAAGGTTTGGAACTTTGTGTCGGTGTTGTGTTCATTGTTCACTATGATTACTATAGTTACCACAGCTGCTGTTGAAATGATTAATCATATTGTAGTCAATTTAAACTTTACTAATAACAAATGTATGTTCACTTAATTAACATTTGCTGGTTCATTGTTTAAAATTTGCTCGTTATTATGATTTATTTTTAATAATTCTTCATGACGTTTATACATACCTTGAATATCAAAATACACTACCGTTGAGATGGTAGAGTCCTCAAAATTGTTCAGTGCTGTTTGGCATGAAATGGATTTCCCATTAAATTCTGATGTCGGGCGAATGGTTAATGAAATGTAATTGACTTCAAGTTTTGGGTTTGTTGCTTCCCTCCTCTTAGTTAGCATATCGTCTAAATCTCTAACATCAAAGACGGTAGTATGCCACTCGAGCTCTACACCGGGTTTTACAGGTGGATCCGTCTCGCAGATAAGCGTCTTTTCAATCCCATACTGCACTGCGAGGATGTCGCCATCACGATAGATGGCCTGAGTAACTGGATCCCGGAGAACTAAATGTCTGGCTGGCACTGAAAAAAGAATGGTGCGTGTCATTTTGAAGTCGAGCTGTTTGAAAAGCAAATCCTGCAATTATTTTAATTGTAATGAAATTTCAACTCAGAGCAGAAATAGAATTTGTAGATATGTCCCGGGTGATGTAACTCTAACCCTGGGTTGTAGCTCTTTCTGCAGGTAGTACTCATGTAGGTACAATATTCTGGGAATCCCCAAAACAAGATATTATTCATTACTTCATGCAAAAAAAATCGTTCATGTCGGCTGAGCTCCTTTTTGAAAGACACAAACGACATTTTATCCTTTTGTCTCAAAGCTAGTATCTTGTTATAAAGTTAACCGACCTAACTCTGTGTAGACGTTTGATTAATTTGAAATATGAGGTTAAAATGAAATCGATAGTAAAAAGGTTAGCCTGTACCATAAGTTTATTTTAAACGACCCATAAATCAGGCAAATGTCTTCGAAAATTTTGCAATGATTAGACAATTTGACTTCATTCTGAACAAATAGAGGCCTCAACAGCGTACAAATAACATAAAGACTGACATCATTAAAACAGTTTACTATTTCAATGGTGTCAGTCGATGAGACTCAATAAAAGAAAGGGAAAACTTTCCTTAATTTATCCTACTCCAATGGTCCACATACAGGTCTGACTGAGCAACTGAAAATATCCAAAAACAATATTATTCTTCAATACCTTCTACATCAAGTGTGACGTCAGTTGAGATATAACCAGTAATCGTGTCGTTGTAGGCAGTCGCACACTTTATAATTGCCCCGTCATTGAACAGCTGCGGTATGAATTCAAGAGATGTGTAGCTTGTAACCGTCGACCCACTTGCATTCTGCCCGAGTGTTTTCTGGCCCTGTGATGTGATACGTGCCTCCACCAAACCAAGATCCCAGAACAGTCTAATAGCTGGCTTCACTGGGTGATCAGTTTCGCATACAAGAGTCTGTTGAGTACATTCTTCAATTTGCCACTTCTGTCCTGTGCGTAAGGTCTCGTTTGATGAAGTTGTCCTTAGATTAAGTCGCCTGGGCAAAACTGCAATAACCAAAATGCATTCATGGATAGTAAGCAAATAATCAACGTTCGTGAGGGTGATGGGACGAACTATCACTTCCGAGGCGATCTGGATGTAGCTATCTTTCCGAAGATCGCCGAGGAAGTGATAGTTCGTCTCATTGCCTGAAGCTAAAAGTTGATTATTTCCTTTATATTCCACATCTGAATCCAACTATCTATACCAAAAATGATAATGTGACGCGCAAAAGTACCTAGCCCCGAGCCGCTGTCATGGGGAACACGAGTATAGGACGCGCGTTAGGACGCGTTAGCAGGAACACTTTCAGTCAATTTATAGTCCAAGTGTAACGCACTTTAATTTCGCGTGTACTCAAAATATTGCTCACGCATAGGACTGTGAGGAGTGAAGACATTAGCGAAACCAAAAAGTACTTTCACCTAGAGTGTAAAGAACTTTTCTTCTCAGGTGATCAAATTTGCAGAAACTACGCTGTATCACGTGATCAACTCTTAACTAATTCATCTACAACGTAGTTACTAATTTTTGTTTAATATATCAACAAACATAAATAATTCCGACAAAATGAAAATGTTCTTCTTCATCGTATGTTAAAGGCACATTATTAATGCGCAAAATATATTTGAAAAGCAAATTAACGACGTACCGTGAACATCAAGCGTGAACCAAGCCGAAAGGGTACGGTTAGTTAGTGTATCAATATCTGTAGTGCAGGTGATATGCTTCATGTCGTCTTCCAGCAGGGGAATGAAACTTAACACCACTGACAACTTAGTGAGAAGTTCCGAGTCCTCGAAATTAGGAGAGGGAACAGTAATACTCATAGATCGGTTTCCGAGGAAGGTCGTCCAAATGGGGTCATAGCCTGGCGAAACTGGTCCGTCTGTCTCGCACGTCAGTACTCTTCGCTTCCCTTCCACAACTGGTAGCACAACGCCTGCTCTCAGAGTAGCATTGGTTTCTGCATCACGGATGGTAAGCTGCGTTGGTGGTGCTGTGTTGGTTGACCAGGTTGTGAAAGTATGGGTAGAACACTCTTTAAAACTGGAATAATTTGATAGAATACATTCGGCCCCGGCTTTGATGGTTACATTACTTCTCGGGTGACATAATACAAGGATGGGATGTGTTTTCCCAACTCTATACAAGCGGCATATTAAAATTACTGGTGTCGGATTGCAAGCTAAGAATATACATGAAATGTGATGGTCTGTTCTTATGTATTGGAAAAATTGATATGATAGCTTTCAAAGTTACACAAAAAGAAATGTTATGAATGTTGGTAACATGATTTATCCACGTGATTACACGGGTGAATCAAAATGAGAAGTGATGTATTTTTTTACATAATTAACTTTGGATGATAAGTGAGTTCAACGATACCAAACATGGCATGTCACAGTAACAACACTTATATCCCTTTTCCGGAGAGGTTTGAAAAAATATTTTCATTTTGAAATTCCCGTTTCATAGCGACCAAGAAGCATAAAGATGTACTTTAAAGTGATTACATGTCGGCAAGACGGTGAATATATTCATATATTCAGATATATATCTTTCAATTTGATAGATACAATCCATTACAGCGCTACCGAAATAAATGCGTATTGTATACGACATGCCCAAATTTCGAAATGTAGTCGGAATTGTGTGAGGTCTGATATCCCTATAGAATACACAATTCCATTTACACAAGGTAAATGTCACATGTCACACTTTACATGAGCAACACTGCATTTAACCTCTTTGACATAGTGTGTTTAAGTCTTGAGATCAACATTTGCCATTTTTGCTCTTACCCTGATCAGGACATATTCATATTGATGTATTAATCTTTGCAAGAAAGCAATTCCAACTAACCGAGCATGCCTCAATCGTTATATTCCTAGCATTTATTCTGACATACCTTTCTTGCATGTTTTCATCAGGAATAATCTATCCAAACAATACACAAAAAATATCGTGTTACTCTAAATACGTTTTTGGATTTATTAATTAGGCCTTAGACAAATGCTTTCAGACAAGTCACTAATATCAATTAATCTGTCTAATCACATCGCTTGAAAATAAATGATAGGCGTATACCCAAAGGTAGTTAGGATAGCGTGCTCCATCCTGTAAATGAATTAAAAGCAAGTCAGACCAAAATCGTGGAAATATAAAAATTGGAAGCTACAAACTTTTGCTTACCGGGTAGCGACTCAACCACGCAAACTATTTGTAGTTTACCGATTAAAATACGATTATATGGAAACAAATTCCTAAAAGTCTCATTCAGTCCGACTCATTAATATTCATGAGTAGTACGACCAGGGGACCGTTTGGCTAGATTTAAGGGAAAGGGCTTTCCGGGGTAATTTCAATTTCGTTTAAATTTGAAATTACCCCAGAAAGCCCTTCCACTACATTCTATCCTATTCACGTATGTTGTGAAGAAAAACAGCTTATATACTCACCTTGAATGTACAGTTGTAGGGATGATTGCACCGTATCAGTTGGTGTCGAGATTAGACAGGTATAAGTTCCAGCGTGGCCAATCTGTACGTTACGTATGATTAAAACGCTCGGACCGGGATTTTTTTCGACTGTATATTCATCCACGGATTCGGAGGTATTGTGAATTCCACATCGAATGACTTCCCTCCCTTCATGCTTCCAAATCACGGAGTACGTATATTTATTGGTGAAGGGGACGCTGCAGGGCAAGCTTGCTGATGCATTTATCCTCCCGATGACTGACGAGTCCGTACGGAGGTGAACACCACCTATGCATTAAAAAAAGATTAATGAATACATGAAACTGTGTGTAACTTATCGGAAAATGCAACACGTACTTGAAGCCATTAACAAATGTGCTCTTCTAGTTCGTGTATCATTAAATCGTTTACTAGAAACAAAGATTAATCTTTCAAGTAAAACTAGTATTTATGAGCGGAGAACATGAAACTCAATTAACATCAGCAATAGTAATGTCATATGCACTGGACCACTTTGTTTAGTATTTCATGATTTAGGTTTGTTTTGTATGACTTGTATTCGTCAAATGTAAAGTTTGCGTTATCTGAAATATAATGTCATATAACGCAATAAAATTAACTCCGTAGTCACTCATTACTGTTATTATTGGTACCTTCAATAGTGTATGTTGCAAAGAGTTAAACACTTCATAACTGTATAAATTACTCTGAAATAATTTACGAAACCTTGAATATGCATCCATACCCCATAATTGGCGGTTTGGAGTACCCAAACGTTCGTTGTCAAATGTATTTGTGTGCAATATCCTAACTAAAGTTTAATGTTACATGTTACATGTTTACATGTTAGACTGTGTATGGCATAGACGGGGCTAAGAAGAAAAATTTGAAACGTGAGACAAGTCTAGTAGGTGCGGCAAAAAGGAATAAACCCTTGTTGATATTAACTACATCAATGTAAGACTGTATGCCACACATAGGGCTGTAGTCAATATTGTTGCATCACTCTAAGTGCATCTTTAACATTTTTGGTGAAATAAAATGAAGATTGTAATTACCTTGAAAATGTATTTCTCTTTATATTGATCAATGTTTCAAATAAACAGCGTTATACCGGATAGGCCTCTAAATGTTTGACATCACTGACCAGTACAATTTAATGCCATGTTTAGGTCAACTATTTAGATGCGGTATTGATCCACTATTTTACAATCAATGTACACACATCTTTCAGACAGGCGTTTGGCCCAGCATCGAAAAGGTTAACATATAACGTAGGTTGGAAAGAAACTGCTGTCCTTGCAGTGAATGCGAGCTCATTTTACTCTTAGCCATGTCTCATTGCATTGTTTACTTAATCAAAGCTGTTGATATTGCAAAGAATTTAGAGCACTGAAGGGCAAAAACTGTATTGGTGTTTCGTAGTTCTTCGATTGCATTACCTCGGAACAAATAAATATCGTGTTTTGACTAACATATTTCTTGTTAGAACTACTTCCCAAAAGATAAAAAAAAAAAGATTTACTGCATTTAGTATGCTATGATTTAAAGCCTCATTGATTTGAACTGTGGAGCAAAGTTTGAAATGTGGTTCATTATATCTCACGTTCCACTTCAATCGAGGATATAATCTTACGTTGCATAACCTAAAATATGTAGCTTCGCAACGTGTGCTAAACAAGGCAAGGCTACTTACCATTTACAGCGTTTGACAGAATAAGGAGAGAAAGTCCCCAAAGTAGACTTCCGTAGCACATCATGACGAAAACACTGGTTGAATTAAGTAACACTTTCCAATTGTAATGTAAAAACGGATGCTTGTCAAGTTATCAGCGATCACACTACTAATACAAGTGTTTTGTGAAGGCCTTTCCCGTTTCACTTTCATATTGGTTATGTAGAAGCTGTCAGAATGCCGGAATGATATGCTCAAACGACGGAATGAGATGAACATGCGCAGTGCACAATGCACATCATCAATCAATATGAAGTAGCATACTAAAGCCAGCAATTCAAACGTAACAACAACAATATTCGTATTATTTCAATTAACGACAAACCATTTGGCCTCAGAGTAGCTGCAACTTTTACGAACGTATGCATTGTTTAATCTGTGAACTATTATAACGGGGAAAAATATGTTGGCCTACTTTGCCTTCAATCCAATCCATAATGAGTGTTATTTGGCATCTGCATAACAATGAATTTGTATGAGGTCTCTAGTAATATATTACGCTCATTTGAGTTGTATATTTCTTTTCATGGGTCAAGGGCAGCGTATTTTAAGGTTAAATGTTTATTCATATTTTTGTCCGTTGCGAAGATTGTTCACAAAATGTGGTTTATCAGAGTTCAATGCATTTGATAATCCTCATAAGTAATCAAATAGGTGATTGTTTCAGATCGTGTACTTCATATACAATGTATTTGTGAGCATTTTGTAAAGGCCTTGTATAGAAGGATTAGCAAGCTTGTACCAAGGATGTACCAAGAATAAACACATGGATATCCAACTTCCGTTTAATTAATGCAGATTCATTGTACTCTCCTTTTAGTCACAAAAGAACGCTTTACAAAGATTTTCTCTTTGATCCCCTTGTTCGAAGCCGCCGATTCTCTGGATGAGTTTTGCCTGGATTTGACGTATAAACAAAATCGGATGCGCAGAAGAATTTGGTGAAATATCCCCATGCCATATGCTTGCGCAGTTGTGACATGTAATACCTACCATGCATCTATAAAGATTCAATCGAGGAATAGTGTTACAATATTGCAAAAAAGCTCTAAACGCGATATCAAGTTGCAGTATAAAGGTCTCAATTTCACAATGTTCCGCATCATACCTGCTTACAAAATTGCATGAAACGTTACTTTCAGATATTTTCCTTTCTGACAAGTAACATGAAAAACGTGGCCAACCACGCCCAAGCTAGTATTTCCATCTCAGAAAGTATCAATTTCGTATCCGCTTGTCCTTATTAACTACATAATAAGCACTTAGTGACAAAATTAGCGAAAGCTGAAATGTATGCATGTATAGAAATGCGTATGACATATTATAAAAGGCAGGTGAACGTGACGCAATCGCGTATGCATCATATTGTTGAGAGCAGTTGCTAGCCATGAATATTATGTGGCGGCATCAAACCTTGTTCAAAGCGATGTATATCCATGTGCTTAAAAATTCTTGCTTGTACATAGCATCAAACCTAACATACTTGAGCCTCCACAATGCTATATACATATATATTTGCATATTTGATGGAAAGTGCATACTACTCTGTAGGAAATATATTGCTTTACATGTACAATCGACAGGTTTTAAAAGGACCTAAAGTTGCGTCATTTATTTACGTGATTGAACATCTTTTTTTCAGCCAGGCCCTTCGCATTTATTTTTTTTTTTTTTTCGTGTTACTAACACCCACATGCGAAGTTATCATCAACGTTATGAAATACTTACAAAAGAGAAATGTTAAACTTATTTCGAGATTCTTGGAATGTATCCAGAACAAGCAATCTAACATTTGAGTGAACGTGAATACTTGCACATGAACTACCATTTTGACTGATACCTCATAGGCAAAAGGATCTTGATAGGCAAAAATCGAGATTTGTTGAGTTAAATTTCTTAATGTTTTTGATCGAACGCTGCTTCTAAACAAATAGCTTTGGGTTGCTCAAGCGCCATCTCTTGGTAAAATTATACAACATCTCAATAGATCTGACTAGCTATATGGTCATTATGTAATATTACGATTACAGTTTGCATATTAAGATATGATTCATTCATTTGACAGTGTGGTTTGTAACTGTTTTATACAGAAGAAATATAATACATAGAAAGCTCTTCAGCTAACATTTCAGCAAACCACTTCTACCTCAAACCATGATGGAGAATTTGCACTTGTGTGTTTTTATAATACGTGATTATCGTAGCATATTAATGTTTAGACACTCTTACATACACACGTCCATACCCTTTTAGTTATATAAAAAAAACATGTATTTCCTTCTTCGTGTCACATATCTCATTTTGAGTATGATTTTACAAAATGTAATTACTTTTGCAAACGTTTGTATTTGTTTTAAAATAACTTTATTATCATAGAGAACTAAAGAAAAAAACGGTCTTGAGGTGGCCAAAAAAGTACTCACATGATAAGAATCCAATAACAAGGTTAAATATTACATGTGCATTTAGAGAATACTGTCCATTTGTTTATTTGAAAAAAAAAATGAAAGATATCAGAATGGTGTCAACATGATATTGAATACGTTCCCATACGTTGTTACAAGTACAAACGTATTAGAATATCAATGTATCAATAAAATTTAAAGAATGATATAAATTGTGTTTATCCTCGATTAGAGAGGATTTTTCATATAGCCAATGGCTTAATACCACAGAATATTGTGTTAACATGAATACTTATACATGATTTGAATCATTCCTTTAAACATAATCATGAAGGAACCATATTATAAATATTATGTAAACTACATGTACTTGAATATTAACATTACTAGAACATCAAAAATACCTGTACAGAAAACAATTGAGTTTTTTTTTCATCAAACCATTTCTTTAATCAAAGGTTTATAATATTCCTTGTATTAGTGTTACTTAAGGTAACATATATATATATATATACATATAAACGCAAGAACAAACATTTCTGAAACTTGTACATGCATTCTCCATTTTTAATCAGTTGCATAGCTTTAATCGAATACTCCGTCACCCCGGGGCATGGGTTACTGGGCAGATTTTTTTTTTTTTTAAAGGGAGTAGTCTTCCTAAGTCTGTTAAAAAAAAAAAAAAGAAAAAGACGAGACTGAGGCCTTTTGAAAAAAATTATTCCAGATTTGTTTTAAAATCATGGGCTTCGAAGTAAAACAAAGAGAGGGACTTATTCAGGAAGTGTACAATGTCCTTCGAGATGAATTCCCTCAAAGCGATGTCCACTACTAGGAACTGGACCCTCTGGTCGTTTTGTTTTTATAAGGTCTGTCATTATACTTCTGTATTTATTAGATTTCATTAACACCATAAGCAGGTACTTGCGGTGCATTAGGCTTTACAGAAAAAACAATACGGCTATGAGACAAAACAGGTATTGGTCAATATTAAAGATCAAATACATATATATTTGCTAGTACTTCATGATATTAATTTTGAACTTGATTACGTTTTCGATCTTTTTATCAAGGAAGTAAATCATGAAAAAAAATCAAGATTTTCAAAACTTCTTTGTGGTTGTGGTATGTAGACCAAATTGTGAGGACAACTATGCCAACTTAGCATACACAAACACTGTCCCCGGCCTAACATTGTGTAATGTCCAGGATGTGTCACAAGAAAAACTCGCAAACTAAGGTGTAGCCCGTTACCAGCATCTCTGTTATTCTGAAATAATAGCAGGAAGTATTGGTGAGATACACCTAATAACGTTTTATGTATATAAACGCACCTCTTCTCGTAGTTAAGGTCATTAAAGGAGAATACTTTGGTTACCTTTCGAATACAAATGCAAATTCTGTAAAACAGTGCATGACACAAAATAACAATATGACGTTCCAGTTTATATAAACAAATATCGAGAATAGAAATTGTACAGCAGCGCAATAAAGCAATAACTTTGTTTTCTCTTTTTTCAAGCATAATTTCCTAAACAAATATACATCAATGTAGAAGACTAACAAAATACTATATAAATTGTATGCACAAGATAATATCCTAACAAAGGGCTTTCAAATTGTTACATTAAACTGCCTACGTTAGCTGAAGTTTTGATATTGTGATTTTCAAAATAAGACCGTATTTCTCAATGAGAAGGCAACAAACAAACACATAAAAGCAGCGGTCGATTCGCCTATTACTCGGCCCAAGTTGCTCTCTTGGTCTCTAATTCAGTTGTGTATTTATTTATGCTTAATGTCAGTCACTTAGGAGTGCTGTCCTGTAGGAGCAAGATATGACCTTTAATTAATCAGTCGAAACGTTTTTTTTTTTATTTGACTTCATGTAGGGTAACGTAGCTATGAGATCTGCAAACACAATACAGATACTTTCTCTTTTTCGCAGGTATCAATGGACTTACATGGATCATGGTAGGAACTCTAGCGTCTAACTGATTTGACAATGTATTATTTGTACAGGCGTACGAGCTGAAACATGACAACATTGAATTGGAGCATCAATGAAACACGGTGTTCTTATAACATTTGTTGCCCTTCTGAGGATTGTACAATACCACATTGCTTAGTATGAACACTGACCTCAAACGTTTTTACATATGTGTATGTCGTATTTCAACTCCAATGCATCAACACACAACTTTGTTTAACATTGTATTGAAGTAATGCTTATCCACTAGTTTTACATTTTTTTATCCAAAACATTTCTCTCGAATACCATAAATCGTGTCCAGGATATGACTTTTCTCACAACATTTTGCAAATCAAATACTCACATGCATCACTAACATATATAGAGAAATATTGAATTGACATAAGTTGTACTTTTCAATAATTATTCTGTTTCCAATAGCGGCTGTTGTTGAAAACCGCGCATACTACACGAATGAAAAGGTACGGTTGGCCGCCCTTTGAAGATGCATGGATCTACTGTGTGTTTCAATGGGAATCGCAGCTGTGCTGTGATTGGTCACTCAATCGGTGACAATGCCCTTTTTGGAACCGGTCGCTCTTAATTGTGTGTCCATGACTCTTCAGTACTTCAGAGGAAACAACATGAATGGCAAAATAGTATGTCATTCAAAAGAGCATCATTTTTCATTATTTCTGCTTGTTCAACTTCATCAATAGATACATCATTTGAAGGGGTAAAACATTGAACTTTCATTTTTATCTTTTTGATTTCTGGGTATGTCCACAATTCCTCAGGTTATTTACTCTTTGAAATGTTCAAATTATAGCTTTCTAGGTTTTACTTATTGAAAAAAACGATGTAAAATATGACATCTTTATTTCACTTTTCCAACCGCAAAAAGGAAAGATAGCAACACGATCATAAATTCCATGAACCATGCGCAGTTTCACGTGTACAAGGTTTCATTATACAACGTATGGGTAAGGAGATATGACCGGTTTAAAATCAGCCGCTGCTTACGTTTCGATCAATTTCGGATTCCCTCGAATTCTCGTGGAAGTGGAGGGGTATTCGGACTTCCACAGTAAGAGTTAATGCATACGCGATATTCATTTGTACTATCATGCCTGTTAACGTTATGAAGTTCGTCTTATTCGTGCATTATAGTGAAATGTTTGAAATATGCCAAAGTTTACAATGATCAACATTACGTTTGGAATCGTAATCCAAGGCATATGCGTTATTACTTTACCATCGCTCTCACTGTGTACTTAAATGCAAATACAAATAGAAATACGAGACAAAGTGTAAAAAAAAAAAGATTCATCTTTTTCTATAGCATAAACAACATATTTACACAAAGTAGTTAAACAAATGTTGGAATACTGGTGAGGATTTATATCGCCGCATGTTGCTAATTCCATATATAATGTATTTACATTACCACGTACATTACAGACGTAGCATATTGTACAATGTGTGACCTATATCATTATTTCAACATAAGAACATATTTTTTTATTTACAAATACGCGGTTATGCTTTATGATTCCTTATACCAGTAGCAAGTGAAAAGATAATACATGTAGTAAGTTATTCAGTAAGTGCACGATATAAATCCAGGGCTACCAGCATGCAATGATGGGCAAGATGAACATTTAAAAAACAATACAACGTAAAATAACGGCTTCTTTCTAAGAAAAAAAGAAAACACCGTTGTTAAGTGAGCATGCCTGCAGCGATACAAAGTATACATTTACACGTTTTTATGATGACATACAGGGATGTCAAAAAGAAGTTATGAAGTATATTAGGTATATATGTTCGCAAAATATGTTTATACACATTGCGTAGTAACGTTTTATTTAAGGTAAACATATTTGTTACATTAACATTCGACCCCATTGTATACTTTCAAAAATCCTAAAGCAACTGAAGAAAGTTGTAAGATTTCATAGTGTCAAAGTCCAATCTAACCAAAGTGTTACTTACAGTTATATTAATATTACACATTTCTTACATGTAATGATATTAGGTTTGTAAGATGTATTGTCTGTATGTATCTGTATAATAAAGAGTGCGTAGAGTACACCATATTGTACGCCTTCACTTGTATTAAACTAATATACTTCAATCACACTGAAGACGTTACAACGCAAATGAGTACCAGGACAACAAAAGCAGTATATGTAAAGAAGCTTATCAATGCTTTCCTCACTATAGTAGACGCACTACAAACAGTTGCCAACCAGACCTTCCATATCTTATACATCACTGTAATGTCGATTTTTTTTTCAGACATAGACTACAAGGAAGGACTGCTGCTGACAGTCCGAATTGTAGACATACGCGTATATACATGTACGTTATGAGTTTTGAAACAATGGGAACAATATATTTTTAAAAATTTATTCCAATATTAACTAAGTAAAGGATTGAATGAATATAGTGTGGGTGTATTTAAGTAAAAATAGGAAGTGAATGTCTCAGAAAGCTGGCAGTGCATTGGATATGTTTTCTCAAATAATACGATGAAGTCGCAAAAAAGTAACATCAGCTACTATAATCTATCGTCACTAAGATTCAATGTAATTGTGCGATGTTCACTAAACTTGGGAAAATAAATCCGATTGCCATGTCGGAATATGAAAAAAAATGGTATAAAGGATTTAAAAGTGTGTATATTCCTCAACGCTCTATTTAATATCAACTCACTGACTGAGGAGATAAAAGAATAACATCAATATTAACGATATTATCACTTTATAAAACAATGCTCATTGAAAAGCGGCCACCAATGTCACGAGCATTGTTGTGGAGACATGCGATTCATGATATATTTACTATTTTATGGTGACTACGTACATGACGTAGGGAAGAAATATGAAGTCATGTAGGTCAATAAAGATCAAGTGTATTGTTGTTGTTCTCATTTATCTAAACGAACCATTGAATAACTCTATGGAACTCATTGAATAACTCTAGCCCTACTTTTCATTCGTCGCAAAACAGTGCATTAACTATGGAAATGTGAAAGCTTGCAGATATCAACACTCCCATGACCTAAATGCTTACATAGTGCGATAAGGATTGTATCAAGAAGTAAGGAAAAATCAATGAATCAGCTATCAGTAAAAGCCATGGCGATTAATTTGTAACTCATGCTTTTAAGAGATTGACTCACTATGGCCATGCTGAGATGCCATTTGCAAGGCGGTGCCCCCGTCTTTTTTTTTTTTGCTTATTGACATCTGCTCCAAGGTCTAAGAGACATTTAGCGACTGTAAGATGACCTAGCCGACATGCAATGTGAAGAGCTGTTATGCCTTTCGTATCTGCCATCTCAATATCAGGGCCTTTGCTAACGAGACAAAAAAAAATTAGTGTCCTCGTCATCGGACATTCAGGCAATAAAGAGGTGAGTACTTTTACTGCTTAAATAAATACATTGATCATTGATTTGAACGCCATGAATCAAGAGATATTTGGCAACTTCGAGATGACCATTTATTGAAGAAAAGTGAAGTGCTTTCAGCCCTTCTTTTTAGCGTTTCTTGACCTCTGCACCCTGGTCTACAAGATATTGAACAACTTTTATATGGCCTCCCGAGCATGCAACATGAAGAGGTGTTAAACATTGTGTGTCACTACTCTCAATGGTAGCACCTTGACTGACCAGATATGCGATGGCATCTGCCTGGTCAGCTAGTGTGGCAAACATGAGGGGAGTAAACCAATCTTTACTTTCAACGTTAACGTGAAGACTAAGTTTCAAGAGATATTTTATTTATGTCAAGATGACCACGATACGCCGCCATATGGAATGTTGTAAACCCTCTGTGCTCATGTTTGTTTATATCTGCTATAATGTGTTTCAGTATTTTAACAACTCTGAGATGGCATGCAAAAGTAGGGATGTGAACAGTTGTGTAGCTCTCTTTATCATCCGTCTGAATATCAGCGCCCTGACTGAGAAGATATGAAATTGCAAACACAGAGGCAAGAATGCTTCAAGTTTCAAGAGATATTTGACTACTTCAAGACGGCCATGTTCTGATGCTACATGAACATGATGAAGTGGTGTATATAGATCTTCTTGTCGTGAGTTCACGTCTGCGCCATGTCTGACGAGACTCTCTACAACCCTCATATGACCTTTTAAACATGCATTGTAAAGAAGTGTCCAGCCTCAGCCCACACTAAGGAGATGGGAAACGACATTGATTGACTTTAATGCAAGATATGTTACCCATTGCGAATAAATGGCTACTGATAATCGTTTGAATCGCAATGTAAGGTAAACAGAATTGAAAAGATCACGACGTTTCGTGCGCCGCTGCAACACTTTGTCAGGTGTGATACAAAATTGTAGTAAGTAGGGGTTGAAATACCTTATGGTCAGTGCAGCGCACTAACTGACTTTGCCAAAACTGACTTTGTCAAACCTTGAGGCGAGGATAAGTAAAGTATTTTTTTTCAATTGCATTGACTATTGAACCCATGTTTCTAGAGATATTTGACCACTTGAAGATGGCCATCTTCTGATGCTACATGAAGTGGTGTGCGACCATCTCGATTCCTCGAACTCGTTTTTGCGCCATGTTTGACAAGACATTCTACAACTCTGAGATGACCTTTAAAACATGCAGTGTGAAGAGTTATCCAGTCTTTGTTATCTCATTATCAGCACCTTAACTTAGAAGATTAGAAATAATATCAATGTGATCTAATTTTGAGGCAATATTGAGAGCAGTACTGCCAATAACGCCCTGACTATCAATTTGAGATTCATGTTTCAAGAGGTATTTGACTACTCCAAGATGGCCATATTCTGTGACTACATGAAGTGGTGTGTATAGACCTTCTTGTCGTGCGTTCACGTCTGCGCCATGTTTAACGAGACTCTCTACAACTCTGAGATGACCTTTCCAACATGCATTTTGAAGAGGTGTCCAACCCTTGTTATCGCCCTTTTCAATATCAGCACCCTTACTGAGGAGATAGGAGACGACATTGACTTGGTCAAACCTTGGGGCGAGGATAAGTGAAGTATTTTCGAAGTTGCATCGACCATAGGTATCAAACCCATGTAACTACTTGAAGATAGCCATGTTCAAATGACACATTACGTGGTGTGTATAGATCTTCGTTTCATGATTTCACGTCTGCGCCATGTTTGACGAGACTCTCTATAACTCTGAGATGACCTTTGTAACATGCGTTGTGAAGAGGTGTCCAGCCCTTGTTATCACCCTATTCAATATCAGCGCCCTGAACGAGAAGATGATACACGATTTCATTGTGATCAAACTGTGTTGCCAGAATGAGGGCAGTTCTGCCAAATTTGTCATGATCATCGACTTGAGACCCATGTTTCAAGAGATATTTGACGACTTCAAGATGACCATGTGCTGATGCTGCATGAAGTGGTGTGTATCGATCTTGTTCTCGTGAGTTCACGTCTGCGCCATGTTTAACGAGACTCTCTACAACTCTGAGATGACCTTTCCAGCATGCAGTGTGAAGAGATGTCCAGCCCTTGTTATCACTCTTCTCAATATTAGCACCTTGACTTAGGAGATGAGATACGATATCAATGTGATCAGACAGCGTTGCCAGAATGAGACTAGTACTTCCAATATCGTCCTCATCATCGACGCGAGACCCTTGGTTCAAGAGGTATTTGACTACTTCAAAATGACCGTTTTCCGATGCTACATGAAGTGGTGTATATAGACCTTCTTGTCGTGAGTTCACGTCTGCGCCATGTTTGACGAGACTCTCTACAACTCTGAGATGACCTTTCCAACATGCATTGTGAAGAGGTGTCCAGCCCTTGTTATCGCTCTTTTCAATATCAGCACCCTGGCTGAGTAGATGGGAAACGACATTGATTTGGTCAAACCTTGAGGCGAGGATAAGTGAAGTATTTGCGGAGTTGCACTGACCATTGATATCAGACCCATGTTTCAAGAGATATTTGACTACTTCAAGATGGCCATCTTCTGATGCTACATGAAGTGGTGTGCGACCATCTCGCTTCCTCGAATTCGTTTTGGCGCCATGTTTAACGAGACATTCTACAACTCTGAGATGCCCTTTCCAGCATGCAGTGTGAAGAGGTGTGCAGCCCTTGTTATCACTTTTCTCAATATCAGCACCCTGACTTAGAAGATTAGAAATAATATCAATGTGATCTAATTTTGAGGCAACATTGAGAGCAGTACTGCCAATACCACCCTGACTATCGATTTGAGATTCATGTTTCAATAGATATTTGACTACTCCAAGATGGCCATATCCTGATGCTACATGAAGTGGTGAGTATCGATCTTCGTCTCGTGAATTCACGTCTGCGCCATGTTTGACGAGACTCTCTACAACTCTGAGATGACCTTTCCAACATGCATTGTGAAGAGGTGTCCAGCCCTTGTTATCGCTCTTTTCAATATCAGCCCCCTGGTAGAGAAGATGGGAAACGACATCGACTTGGTCAAACCTTGAGGCGAGGATAAGTGAAGAATTTTCGAAGTTGCACTGACCATTGATATCAGACCCATGTTTCAAGAGATATTTGACTACTTCAAGATGGCCATCTTCTGATGCTACATGAAGTGGTGTGCGACCATCTCGCTTCCTCGAATTCGTTTTGGCGCCATGTTTAACGAGACATTCTACAACTCTGAGATGCCCTTTCCAGCATGCAGTGTGAAGAGGTGTGCAGCCCTTGTTATCACTTTTCTCAACATCAGCACCCTGACTTAGAAGATTAGAAACAATATCAATGTGATCTAATTTTGAGGCAACATTGAGAGCAGTACTGCCAATAACGCCCTGACTATCAATTTGAGATTCATGTTTCAAGAGATATTTGACGACTTCAAAATGGCCATATTCCGAGGCTACATGAAGTGGTGTGTATAGACCTTCTTGTTGTGAGTTCACGTCTGCGCCATGTTTAACGAGACTCTCTACAACTCTGAGATGACCTTTGCAACATGCATTGTGAAGAGGTGTCCAGCCCTTGTTATCACTCTTCTCGATGTTAGCGCCCTCACTAAGGAGATGAGAAACTACATTGACTCGATCAGATCTTGAGGCAAGAATAAGGGATGTATTTCCATCATTGCTTTGCAAATTTATATCGGGCTTACGTTTCAAGAGATATCTGACTATTTTCAGGTAACCATGTTGTGATGCTACATGAAGTGCCGTGTATCCATCATTTTGCCGTGAATTCACTTTTGCGCCATGTTTGACTAGACATTGAACGATTTTGAGATGACCTTTAGCACATGCAGTATGAAGGGGTGACATCCCTTTATCATCCCCTTTCTCGATGTTGATCTTGAATGCATGTTTCAAGAAATATTGAACTACTTCAATGTGACCGTGGTGTGATGCTACATGAAGTGGTGTTAACCCATCGTCCCCTCGTGTGTTTACATCTGATCGGTTTTTCATTAGACAATCAACAACTCTAACATGACCTTTCCAGCACGCAATGTAAAGAGGTGTCTTACCACTTTTATCTTTCATTTCAATGTTAGCTCCCTGTCCGAGGAGAAGCAAAACAACATCTAATTTGTTTCGATGTGATGCAAGCATGAGAGGAGTTGAACCATTAGCCGATTGAATATTCAGTTTAGCATGGTGTTTTAACAGATTTTGCACCACTTTTAAATGACCGCACGCCGATGCGACGTGCAGGGCGGTGTGACCTTCTGTGTCTCCAGCGTTAACATCAGCTCCACTCACCAACAAATATTCTACACGTTTACCGTCATTGTTATAGCAAGCAACTTGGAGTGGTGTCATATGTGGGGAAGCAACCTGTCCCTTAACTCCGAGGTTGGCTTGAAGAAAGATCCTACTGATACGTGTACGAATGCTTTTCGTAGGTGATGGGAGTTGTTCTCGCTCAGATGGGAATGTCTGCGTGTCAGCAATAGCAGTTGGCACAGTATGATGATGTTCTAGTGTTGATAGTAGGACGCTAGAATATATGAAATCAGAGGGGAAAAAAAATCAGAATTATTTAACACCCCAAAATTTGGATTGGTTAATTACATCTAGCGGGAATGTTTTGGATAAGAGAAGCATACATAAAGCACCATTACTTAAGGTTTCACGATTAATACTTGTTGGATTATTCTGGATCTGTGTTTCTGGATCGTTTCAAACTCCTAAGAGAATAACCTGAAGTTTATTTCGGAAAGGGCTCCAAAATCAATCAGACATTTAATCATTTTCAAGCAATGCTAATCTGTATGTTGACATGTTAACTGTCCCACTAATTATGCAAGAAACCTTGTTAAACAACTAAGACATTGGAATATTATAAGGCCTCTGCTACTGATTTTATAGAGGATGTAACATTGAAACAAAAGTGCCGGTCTTCTCTCTTTCACATTTGTCCTTCTCTGTTTAATATTGCATTATATAGTGGTGTTATCAAAATCATTATTCAAATATCGAAACTAATGACACGTGACTCTTGCCAGATGATGAACCACTTTAACTTATTATCGTGAATATATCACTTAATAAATAAAAAATTAATGATTCCTTCAAAGTCAAATAGTTACGTATAGAGAAATAATTGTTAGAATTCATGTGTGCTTGAAACTTCAAAGGTAGTATACTGTAATATCTACATCGTGCATTTACATATTCAAGTTTTTATTATGTTACTCTTATTACACGATAGGTGATCGATGTATTTGATAACATCGAATTTTCCCTACTACCATTATAAATGTGCGGTGTGAAATTGATAAAAAAAAACATCGTAAGAAACATGTTCAACACATAAACATGGAAACATGTTTATCGAAAGAGTCAAAGCGCTTTGTGTTTCTGTTTCATACAAGTACACAAGACTGTATATTTGATGCAAGTGTCTTAAATGGCCATTTGTTTTTATATTTGTACCAACCTTATCAGCTCATATACTGCAAAAATGTAAAACAAATATTGTTTTCTTAATGCTTAATTTGTATCGAAGATAAACAACATCATTTTGGAAAAAAACTCTGCTTTAATTATTATTCAGTAAAACATCGCAGTTTCACAGCACTGAACTTTGAAAAATGGCCTCTGTCAAACTCTGCGAGATTACCGCTAACCCGGCGAGCCCTCTAAAGAAATATTAATAGCATTGCGGGGATATTTTGAGATGAAAGATGCACTCGTCACGAAATTACACATTATGTTTTTCCTCAGAAAATCGTGCATTTTTTAATGCCTTAATACTAAATAAATCACGTCCCAACTCTTCTAAACCACTCATTGACCTAAAAACGCAGGGCCGATCGAAAGGGGAGGGGCCGATTTTTGGAACACTCACTATGTTTTTGTATATAGGCCTTTGTTAAAATTGAGTATGTCTGCGTCTTAATGCTAGTTCATTTGCCATCTCTCAATTTACTGCATCCCAATCATGTGCCTGAAATATATTGATGTGAGGTTACATAAGGCGTCGTTTTAAGCATTTACTCACCTTTGAACTTCATGCTGACGTTGCCTCTTCATCTTGGCCTCATGCGACTCATTTACGTCCATTTCAAGAGAGCCAGGGACGTCATTCGCAGTACCAGTAGCCGTAAGAAGATCATCATCTGGTCCTTTTGTAATATAAAATGAAAATGAGTTGTGTATCATCCACCAATATTTCGTCACCGACAAATTCTGTATTATTAGCTCGTCAAACAATATTCAGACACCTGTTGTAATACAATAACTTAGTCCTGTTATCAATACGTTTGGCGGGCGCATTTGGAAATTTACTCAAGTTGTCTAGTTCTTACCCTTTACTCTCGTTAAAAAGAAAACGTGAGTGTGCCTTTTGAAAAATGACATTTTTTGCTTTGAAATTTGCGCACTCATGCATGACTAATTTGCTTAGGGGGGGGGGACTTACTTTTTTGTTGTGTTTATGAACACAGATCGTTGCTCTCTATGTAAAAAAATGTGTAGGAATGTATTTGTGGTGTTGAAGTGTTTGATAGTTTAAGGGCATTTGCTGGACTTACCGCTTTGCTGCCTCTGGTGCGCTGTCAATATTCGAACAGCTTCCTCGTTGTCATCGATAGCCTAAAGAAGAAAGGACGATTCAGTCATAGATGTAAGAGCTTAGCAACTGATTAGTAAACAAATGATGTCTTAATAGATACGTGTGGCTGTCATTTTATTTAACAATTTGGGTAATGACATGTACAATGTTCTATGCAAAAGCAAAACACCATATACTTATATTTTAGTTAGGACGCATATTGAATCGTTATCCAATGCACATAATACGGTCGAGATCACCTTTTTATATGGTCAGGGCTATATTCCCTAAAATTATCCTACATTTGTGTTTTTAAGTGGAATTACGTCGTTTAGGTGATTGAAATTGTCTTTAGTATTCGGGAAATATATATTTTTACCCATACCGCACTTTGTTAAAATACAGTACGATGTGAAACAATATTGAATATTGAATTGTGAACTTGTTCTACGCGTCAGTGGCTTGACCTATAAGGTGATCGCCACGACTAGAACTTTTTGCGTGTTAACTAAAATCAAGGTTATTCTATTGACATGCAAAACCAATCTAGGTTTGAAGGGTGACTCGGTCCAGTGGCGAATAGTATGTGCTTGAAATTTTCAGACTCGTATTTTGCTATGACACGTTGAGACTCAAAACTTTATGTTGATAATACTCTGCATGTCAGCTTTTGCTCCGAACTTTGCACTATGAACGGGTTCCTTGTTCATTACGACATTTCAGTATATCATTATGATAACGATGTATCGTACAATATTTCTTGCATACTTTTGCCTCTAGATAAAGAACTTGGTAGACATGCGCAATAAATTGTCTCTGAGAGACGCAATGTCCAGAGCACAGGCGCAGCAAGCGTTCGTCAGACAGCGGTTTGGCGTTCCAGTCCAGCAGGCTTTGATCTTGATTTTTTATCTGTGGAATTTGCAAAACAAAATATGAAATGCACAAAGTACTCATGTGATATTAGATAGATATCAGTAATAGCAACGGATGCATCAAAAACATTTTAAATCCATTATTAACAGTAACCTGCTATTCTTCAAGAAAAGGGAAAACAATGGTGTCATTTACATGAACAAAAAAACTTGATTTTCTCACCTTATTGTCTTCGCTGCATATCATGAACGGTCTTTGGAGGCCGTCAGTGGATTTCTGTAGTTTGCTTAGCAAGCGTGTGCGATGTTCCCCTTCAGGAGTTTGATTATATTCTTGTGAAAGTAGCTCACTGAATTGCAACACCTCAATATGGCTGTACACGTACTGAGCTAAGGCATCGGTAGACTTGATCTAATAGGACAAAGAAGCACATTTAAACACTGTTACAAACACTTCAAATGTAATAACATACCAACCTCTGTTCCTTGTCAGGTACCGGTGCTTCTGCATATAAAGCATTATGTAATATTGAAAATACACGTGCTTCATTTAAACGTTTTGACTATTCAATTTATATCCAAGTTCATGCATAAGCTTAATGATTGGAAGTGAAATATCCATTTTACGGTCCTCCCGTACATCATAATTTCAGCATTGTAGCTTCGCCATCAATACTACACATTATGTGAACAAGTCTTCCCATCCAACTTCATGTGAATGATATACCTTTGTATAGTCTGTAATGTATGTACAAATAATACTCCGTACCTACGAGTAATATATATGTACGTACGAAATTAATAAGGTGTTTAAACTATTAACATCGAAGGGCCGTTGATTGCAGTCCAATATTTGGTATATCTTTTTTTTATCAAAGCCGAAATATTTCTTCTCATTACATGTAACATTTATTATACGGAAACCGCCTTTAAGCCTTACGTCAGCTTTGTGGTATCCGGCACTCCCATCACAATCGGTCTGAGTAGGCGTTCGGTGGACAAACTTTGGAGATGGAGTTCTCGAAGAAGAACTACCAGCCCGTGCAAAGATGCCCCACTGGATTTTGCTTCGTTTTCCTGGGTCTCTTAGTCTAAAGAGAATTGCCGCTACGAAGTTTGCGAACGCTTGGTCCGATGTCTCAGATTGACGTAAAATGCGAGGTGTTTCATCGTCTAGAATCTATCAATAATGTAAATGGGAATTTGTTTTGGTCGTAGAACATTAATAATTTGCGGAACAGCAAATAATGGTGTGAGGCAGCGGTACCTCCATTCAATACACTAAGGTCATTCGTTTTTGGTAACTGTTTTGCGGTCTTCCGCACCCGCGAGCTACTTCTAACATAGTTCATGCGTTGGTTTATCGTTTAGAACATATTGGTGTTAATTTTACGAAACTCGGAATCTCCTCCACAGAAAGGAATTTACACAATCGTTTGACAACGGGGCGTCCAGAAAAAAAAACATACTTTAAATAACCAACCTAACATAATAAAAATAAGGATGAAATGTTCATTACAATTAAATCGGTGGCGTAAATAAACTAAAGAATGCAGAATTCTTATCTTAGACCTTACTCTAATCGCTCATTACCCCTAACCCCCCACTAATCTCTGATCCTAGGAAATCCCCTAACCCCCACCATCTTTGTGTGCTTAAAGCCACGTGTACTAGACCCATTTCAAAGTTAGTTCATGTATTACTTTAAGAAATTGATTATTATGTTAAGGATAAAGTCAAGGTGTTATAGTGAGAAGCCCAACGATATGAAAACATACGACGGCAATATGCAATGGGGCATCTTTAGACAATCTTGAATACCTTTAATAAAAACAAACTTTAATGTTTTTTTATAATCTTGAGGGAAAAACAATCACCTCAATTTAGAAGAACTAGAATTGCAATGTCACTAACGCTAGCAACACTCAAGAAGCTATGTTACTGACCTTGTGAATGTCTTTCAACTTGTGGGAAACAGATGTCTCAGGAAAATAGTACCCCTCTTCAGACGCTTCGATTTTTTCCATACGTTCGTTGAGAAACTTCATGATGTTGGATTTTACTCGTAGTTTTCCTGCCAGACCTTCAATGCCCTCAAGCATTTCAGTGAAGCACTCTGAGAAGTCCCTGGAATCTCCTTTCAAAGTGGAATTTATTGTGTCTGCAAGCTGTATGACAGGTATAAAGGACAAACTTGTGAAGTTAAGTACATGCGGTTGTGTTTGTATCAATAAGCATATAATTATGTTAATGGGTACAGCTCGTTGATCCCAAGAAACGTTGTTTTCCACAGATTCAACAATGAAAGAAGGCTCGTTAACGTCATACTGAAATTAGTGTGAATATGTTGCTCTGTAAGTATAGATTCAATGTCTGATCAGTTGCTTGAATCACAGTGATTTTTTTTTTTTTTTGTAAATATTAACTCAACGTTTGTGATAGAACAAGACAAGGTATGTTTGCAGTTGCACACCAAACCAATGTCTACTCATTCAGTTTTGACGCTAGTGTCACAATCAAGTCCAGACCAATATCGATCAAAACAATAAAGAACGGATACGTGAACAACGAGGTACCATTTCACCGCGCTTTTTTTTTCACAACGGCGAGCGGTAACCCTGCCTGATCGAGACCGCAATGTTAATCATTATACCTACTAGTTCCCCTAGTCCTCCAAGACTAAAGCAGCGAAAGTTTTAGAGGGCAGATTCTGCGTCATATTAGGTTTAAGAAACTCTGGAATAAGTTTAGCGGTGATATCCAGTTCATTAACTGTGCATACATAAAAAATATAATTTACTTCATTGTCGTTTGTGAGCCCCTCAAGAAATTGTGGTATGAATAATGCAGACGTAAGAACATGTGCCCTTATCATTACTTCAAATAGATAGTTCATTCAGTACCAAATGAGGGGATTGAATTATTGAATCATCTCATCGCTAATTGTCGGATTTAGAACCGACGTTGGAGGTATCATCTTTAACAGAAAAACAATCATGGTCATGATGAAAAAGCAGGGCCAAACATATCGGCAAAGCGATTTACGCATGTAATGAATAGGTACTAGGTAATTGATATGGAATCCTTACACTAAAATCCACTCGATGAGAAGGACGTTCCGTATTGGCAGTTTTCCTAAAATCCAGCGGCTCCTTGTTCTCTAATATGGATAAAAAATGAAGACCATGTAATATGTAGTTTCATATACTTGTAATTTGTCTTTAAGGACATTAAAACCTCTGCACGTTGGTTCTTTTATTTATTTAAAAACATGTAATAATCTTAATACTGGTGATATATCAGAAAAAAAAAATATTCCAAGGGCTCAGATGAACAGAAAACACATAAGCATTGAACTAGTTCAAAGGTACGAGACTGGTAGTTGGGCCCTATTTGAAAGAGGGCATGAAACATTGAATATTGTTAGCAGGGGCTCGTAACTTCATCATCTCTCAACTAATAGAGGACAGTACCTCTAAGTTTAAGAAATTGCTACTACAATTCCATAATAAACGTTTACCACTCGATTGCGCTGCTCCTTCTAACAATCGATCAGCCTGCGCCTTAAGGCCGACCGTCTGAAGTACGCGGAAGAGTGTCAAGCGGACGTTGGTGTCGTGTTGTTGTCCTTTAACCCATCTCGAGGTGAGGTCGATGAAGACATCCATCCTTCGAGACGCATTTCTCTGAATCAAGGAGTCTAGTTCGACAGTACTGAAGCCCAGGTAAATACCAATAGGAATGTAGTAAGATGGATTGGTGTTTTCTGCTAGTTCTTGAAGGTCAGAAGCCGATATATTCCTACAAAAATAAAAATAAAATCTAAGGTAAACACGCAGCAAAATAAAATCCCCGAATTTGCATTAATATTATCTACACTTCTGTACTTTCCTTAATAAAGAACAACTTCTGGAAAAGATCAGTAAGCTTGTCCTTTTATGACACAGTTTCTTGCGATGAAAAGCTTTGCACATGTATTGCATAGCGTGTTAATTATTTTAGAACGTCGAAGTTGGTGAAACCAGATTTCTTTTATTGATTGTTAATATTCCTGACACAAATTAAAAAATAAAAGAAAGCATGATTCGATTTGTGATGCCTTTTGCAGTTAATGACAAATTTTCTATCAGAATTGTATATAAGAATCCGGCGTTGTCAATTTCTTGTCATCTACCATCTGAAGGAAGAAGGAAAATTGGTTTTAATGCAAAGATAACATTGATAAAATAATGTTTATCATTTATATAAACACAATTCGCATTGATGGTGAACTTTTTTGGGAAACTTACAGAAGATGGGGATCATATATGTATTAATGATGGAAAGAGTCACATTGGAATTGAAAGGAAAACAAGACTTCAATATAACAATCCTCCTCTGGTAATATGAATGTTTCTTACAATTTTTTCATTAGATAATATTGATATGTCTAACAGCAACCTGTTGAGCGGAGGGTGCTATGTAAATTTTCTACTTAATATAAGTGGTTGAAAATTCATATGTGTTAGTCTATGGAATGACAAGAACAGGGCAGTTATTATATGCGAAACAGTACATATGTATGTACTTGCATAGCGTTGATTCAATCAAAATATTATGATAAAAAGAAGTTTTATTGTTGAATATACTCCAGATGACAGAATAAATTATATACAACACATTATTTGCTTATCCATTACGTGGCAAGTGTAAACAATCTGGAACATCACTTGTACTTTACCAGAACAAAATGGTGTAAATTTGCTAACCGCGATTTGTGGTAGCCAGGATATTTTATTTTTGAACAAACATGAAATATACATTTGCAATTTATAAGGAACAAATAAAATACATATATTATTAGGTATTCTGTCGTCTACTATAAGTGAAGACAGACCACCTAATTAGTCTTCATGACGAATTCGATTTATAGTATTTTATTTAGTATCGAGAAGAATGTATGTCATTATACACAATTCCTGAAAATTAATAAAGTTTTGTCACCTCGTAGATGTAAGCGTTGGTTTGGTAAACATGTTGTCTGTGGCAACTGGCAAGACAGTTAATGGTTGAGGCCTGCGGTTGTCATTCACGTCCTCCATGGCTACAGTATCTAATAAAAACACAAAGCCATATCATAGGAAGGACACAAAGCATACAAAAGGGTGGTCATGAGAAATATTCTTGCCAATGATCTTAAATTCATGTATTGTTCATATTAGAAACTTTCTAATAGTTATTTGCGCTCAGATATTTGTGATTTAGTGACTAGGTACTCCAAAAAGAAAGCAAATAACTTTCAGCAAGGTTCGGAGATAGACAACACATGAATTTAAGACGATTGGCAAGAAGATCACCCTTTTGAAGGCTCTTTTGTGAAGTGCTCTTTTGTCTTTTCAGTACAGTATAATTTCATTCCCTTTGACATGGGCATTAAAAAAAAACATAGTCATATCATTTGCGTAGCTAGCGCATTTTATATTCAAACCAATCTAATATTAAAGTTCATTCCCAATGTCTCAATTCAATTTATCAACCAATTAACAGTATTTTTATGGAGTACAATGACATTGCAGATAATACAAACAATTGCTTTGTTTTAGACACCAAAGAAGCAGCTATTATATTAAGTGCTAGTACTCCCTTTCCCCCATTGATCAAGCCAAAATCTGAGATGCACATAAAAAAATACATACACCTACACACACGTACACACATGCAAGTGCTCTCGCAGTAAATGACCGTAGATATTAAACAAGTTGTAAAATAGAAACAACCTTTTGTTTTGAAACACGTATTAAGTTGATAAACACGCTGTCATAGTACCACGCAAAGGAACAGCAGTGAAAATTACAATTTTAGGGACGCGGCAATGTTAGCTTGGCTGCTATTATATCAATTATTGCATAGTTTGGACAAAAAAATGCTCAAATAATGTTGGAAGTGAACCAGTGTGTAGCGATTAGAAACGGTACTCCAATTCTGTCCCCCCCCCCCCCCCGGCAAAATGCATTACATTTTGCACAAGTTGAGATCTCGAACATTTATTTATTTCATTGTTTTATTAAGGCGCCCGAAAGAATTTCGTATTATCCCTTTATTGTCAAATTGTATTCTATGTAGGTGCCTAATTCTAGCAAGCATACCAAAACTGTTGTTGCTGTTATTGTTTTTAAGTAACTGATTGAAATGTAGATACTTTGGGAAAGTACTAGGAAGTGCCAGGTTTCCCATAGAAAAATGCAGTATCTACATCATATCTTCGAATCATTTTTATTAGCCGACCATACATGTCGTTTTCATTGCCTTACTACTTAAATCCCCAATTGTGCTCAGACGTATCGATGAACATATTTAATAAACGAATTACCTTGGTGGCCAGGTCAGATGATTTTTGTCAAACTCGTTCCGTCCCGAGCAGATTAGGTGCGTAACAGTAAAAGCAGAAGAATCCGGATTCAGTCATCCAGTAATTAAGACACTCAGATCTGTCGATCCATTTATTTCATGTGATTTGACGTATTAATGTCCCTGCAAAGTCAAAAACAGCGAGCAATCGTCAGAGACCTAGTGCGAAGCCCGAAGCCCGATTGTACACTCAACAAAATGGACACGGCACCAGATGCGATTAAGTAAACAGAGATATAATATGGATAATTTTGTTTACATTTATGTATTGACACAGTTAGATTTTGCAATTTCTGAGGTTCAAAGTTAATCATTGACAAGTAAGTGTACATCAGTCTGAAATAGCAAGATAACATTTGCACTCAACCGATATCACAACGTGGAAAGGAGATATAACAAGTAGACAGTAGAAATGTTTGGCATGTGCAGAACTTTAAAATTACCAAAAGCGATATTGCGATCCACACATTATAGATTTTATGACAAATAATGCATCATGTACTCTTCTGGTGTATTTGATGATAACAGTAAAATACAAATAATGTTAGAACACATTAATGTTTGAATGCTGAAAATATATGTACCATAGAATGAACTTAGTCATAAGATTGGAGAATTTGTGGAAACTCGTATGCACTAAAGCATAGAATTCGCCGTATAATTGTCTGTGTTCTGTACAAAATAATTGTTGGACAAGAGCTTCGTGGAAAAACTCAGATGATGATTGTTCATCTAAACGTACACATTTCTTAAACATGGATGCGCGTTTACTTGAAATTCCAATAGGCTTCATTTGTTTGTTTTTTTAAGCGAAATGAAGTTCTTTGAATCCTCTTTTATATCCCACAATGCCTTGTGGGAAGAATCTCTAAAAAAAAGTTGAGTAAAACAAAAAACAGTATTTCTGCGGATAAACAAAATGTTACTCATGTTTCCTTTTAGAAGAATGAAAACAAAATGTGATTCGTCCTTCTACCCTCACTATATCAATACTGGAAAATTAGTTTAAGGTGGAATCATACTGATTTTACATTGAGCTTTGCACGGGTAACGATTCCTGAAAGCAGGAGTTAGAGACCGTAAAAGCGCAGATAACATCTCTCTGCACCATACTAATGCAATGAGGTAACTAGGCCATCGCGGAACACTGATCAAAATTATCAATAATAAAGTGTACAGTTATTTTCGTGAAATCTGTATATGGTAATGTTGGATTAACAATTAGTGTTGACTTGCTTTTTATTCAGATGGTCATTCAGTTATGTTTTCAAAAACTTGTATACCAACTGTTCCATTGTTAGTCTTTGTGTTCATTTTGGTATTGTGTTGTCACCACTTTCATGACTATATTGAAACATAACTGCAACATATTTTATCGTCCTTTACATGACAAGATCATTGCGGTGTGTTTTTTTTACTTTCGAGTACAGATAGCGCGTTTGTTTGGTGTGTAAACACTTATTCACACACACACACACAAGCAATTATGTACATATTGATCTCTCTATATAAGTGTTAAAACATCTAGATAAGGAATTAGTGTTCTTGTTATACATCACTTTTTTTTGCACACGCTATCCACAAAATTAACGACATTTAAGACATTTACTTAAGCCGTTATTGTAGGGTAGGTTCTTGCATATGAAAAACGTTCCATGAATGTTCAGTCAAAACATCATTTCAAAAACAAGACGGCGGTACAATGAAGTGTAACATTATAGTGAGCTGAGATAATATAACAATTTTTGGTGACAGGGTGACACAAGGAATCTATAAAGCAGAACATATGGTATTGACTTTTTTCAAGTTGTAATAATAAATCTTAAATTAAAAAAGGTGAACAAAATATAACTTACAAATTCATTGGAAAATATCAAATAGATGAATTGTCACAACATTGTGGGGTTCTTCATTCCAGTAGACGAAGAATAAACATCAGAACTAATGTTTATGTAGTTTCAAGATGATATTTTAATTACATGTATAAGGAATGCATGAACTAACCAGATAATAATGAAACGCAATAACATTGAACAGTGAAATGTTGCCTCCAATACAATAATCTTTAAATAGGAATGAGGATGGATAAACAATCAAGTGTTTTCCGATTGACTCTGTCTACTAGTCATATATATATTAAAAGTAATGAATCAAACTATGGGTTTACATCGAATTATCTTTGGTTCATGATATCAAAACCTGGATATGGCCGCTTGATAATGTTCAGTTCAGTGTGAGGCGTCAATAAAACACGGTTGCCTTGACGACGCGATCGCGATAACATTGATTTTTGAAGCGCGAGTTCATAAAAAAACCCGCTGTCGAGATTACACAGTAGGACGTCGATGCCCGAGCTGAGGTGGTTGCAGTTGCGATCCTCGATGCTGGGCGAAGTCGATGGGGGAGACCAGGAAACCGAACAGTAACCGCACGGTCTGGGTGCAAGGGCACGTGATGGCTGAACCCTTGATTACGAAGTTATTTCGTCAATCACGACAAAATAGCTTCTCACACCACTCCCTCAAACTCATGTACTCTCGGACCCTCGTTCCATAATACCAAAACAAAATCCACCAATCATATTCTCCCATATGTGCTCACGTCACGTACTATTACATAATATCCTTAGTGCACACTCAGGCAAACCAAAAAAGTGCGGGTAACAAATTAGGCACGGCTCCTAGTTGCGAAAAGGATAGACAAAAGAATTATAAATGCGATGCATCCAGTGCACCAAGTCGAATTAACTCGGCCATGTGGTGTTTAAAGTTATTACACAAGAAACACATTGCTTAGCAACGTGGCTTCCATTGCCAGTCAGTTAACGTTTGTAATTTGGCTTAAATTTTATTTGGACAGTGAGCTGAGATAATAAAACAACTTTTTGGTGACAGGGTAACACAACGAATATATAAAGCAGAGCATGTGGTATTGGTTTTTTTTTTCAAATTGTAATAATTAATCTTAAATTTGAAAAAGGTAAACAGAATATAGCTTACAAATTCATTGGAAAATATCAAATAGATGAACTCATTTGAATTAACATTGTTTTGAAAATAAAAACATATTGTTTAACCATAATTTTGTGATATCTGAGGGATATCTGAGGTCAGCTATGACATATTTTCATTATGCCAAGAAACAAATATCAACATATGACATACCCGTGACAATTCCTTTACTTTGAAGTTCACTTGTTCAAAACCGTATTAATCAGGTTAATTACGGTCAACAAATCTGTCATCAGAACGGTTTTTTAGCGTGTTATCGAGCAATTTGTAGTATGGTCCATTTTTATCGGCGTATGCACACTATATGTTTTTTTCGTTCTACTATGAGGGATTAACCTTCCTCTTTCAAACATTCACATCATAATGTCAGGTTTATGTAAACAGTACATTCAAAATAGTGTGCCTCAGGGAAGCAGACTGGTCTAAATTCTCGAACTGCCGAATTTCTTTCACGCAGAGTTTGGCAAAATACTCATCGTCCGCATTAGATGCCTCGAAACTCTGCACTGTGCTCCTTGAGCGGGAGGAAACGTCTTCCAACTACAGTAAAAGAAGAAATGACACAGAAGGCGAATGGAGAACAATAATGATCAATGATCTCAATAGGAGCAGACAATTCAGAGATGGAAATCAAAGGAAATTTGACGAAAATTGGAAAACTAATGTTTAATATTTGAGACCACTAAAATTGTCAATTTGGGAAAGCACATTGGTAATTGAATGCAATTTTAGTATACAATAGTCTGTATGAACGTACGAAATATGCATTATTTTATGTCTGAGAATTATAATACGTTTACGCAAAGAGTGTGTGCATACAGTACCATGTTACCACCAAAGGAGTTTTGGTAAATACTAAAAGAGGCCGATAAAGCAAGGGCAATGTACATTTTGGATAGCAAGGCATGCAAAATGCAAACAGAAAAGGGCATAGGTGACGCCGGAGCTTTATAACCGAGTTACCAATTTGTCTCCTCGAAATGTCAATGTTCGTATCAATGAAACATTCATAGCTTTCGTATTAGCTGCCAAATGCTCCCCAAACTTGTTTTGCTCTACTCAAATTTTTATGCTTATATTAACCTTGTGTCCACACACACACACACATACACACACACACACAAACACACACACACAACACCATCGTTTAACGAACTGTAGTTAACAGAAAGTAGGGTCTGGGAATCGTTTCCAACTAGAACGGTATAAAGAATCCCGGTTCACCATGTGTGAGGCCGCTCATTAACAATAACTGAGGAGAGCTTAGCGTAAACCGCTATTAAGGAGTCCCGACCGAATCGACTCCAAATAGTGCATGCTTAAAAAAAAATGCAACTTCACAGTAGCTATGTACAAATTATACGAGGTTTCTGTATGACGATTTTTTTTTTTTGTGTGTGTGTGTGTGTATGAACACGCTGTTTGCTATACGGTGATTCTTTATAGGACGTTTCTTAATAGAGTTGTTCTGCGTTTGGACACACTGTGTGTGTGAGCAACTTATGATTATTCGGACTGGATTTCCCCTGTAACCTTAGTGGGGACGTAATCACAGTGATGGTGAAATTATAGCAAAAAATAAAACGAAGAAGGTGGACACAATGTGAGCTTAAGGACATATCGTTCATTCTGCTAAATGTTAGACCACCATCAGTTGTACAAGAAGGTTTATATAATACTACGAAAAAAAAAAAATTAAGTTAGCTACCTAAAATATCAAACATTCTTGAAACAGGTTCATCAAACTAAGTCTTGTGTTAAAATCACGCTACAATTATATATAGCAGTGCTTTATATAATATCATTATTGTATGTATATACGTCATTGCTACAATACTATAATTCGATGTGTACATTTCAAAGGAGGTCGTTGTTGATGCACTGTGATATATTGGAAGAATTGTTGATCACTTCAGCATTTCAGCATCAGTTAAAGGAACAAAATTGTCTGATTTTCAATCTTTAAGCATTCCCAATATAAGTGTTTCACGGTAATGAATGTGATTGACATACCTTAGCATTCCCAGGGTGTTCTTCCATGAATCGCAATATCGCTTTGGAAACCTTTGAAGTCTGTGTGTTTTTGGCATTCTTGTCGTCTATACTTGACCGTTCAGCTTTGATCAGAACGGAGAAAGCCTTGAGGACTATATCAAGATAGTCAATCGTGTTCTAAATACACGGAGTAATAAAAAAAGACAAGGCCTCAGTTTAAAAAAATCAAACTACATTCGACAATGCCATTTTCCAGCTTAGTTATTAACATACGACTTGGAAAGTAAAATGAAATTTTAATTGGAAACAAAACTGAAGACATTGACCTAGTAGTAAGTATTGAATAATCCACCCATTAAGTAAATTGGGAAAAGTGCAACCAAGAGAAGTCCAATCCACATTTACTGCTTACCAGGCAGTGAGTTCACCAGCATATTATGTTAGCTTCTAACTTGCTTATCTTTTATTTACAAGATGGAGCATGCAATCCTTACGAATGGATCTATGCATTATAGAGTATTTTCGAGATTTCACTCAATATCATATTGATCCAAACCATATTCCTTATTTCACAGTTACGTGCTGTGTGGATCTTGGTCGGTCCGGAAATAGATAAGTCTTAGCAATTGTTCAAATGTGTTCGCTGTAGTTATTTCTCAAAATGGCCTTTAAAAGGTTATGTTTTGTGAAATGTGCATCAGTATTTGCTGATATATCTGTACAGTGCGGCAAAAAACTTACCTTGCTGTCTTCAGATAGACTTTGCTCCTCATTCGCTTCCACTTTGATAAATGAATCTTGCATATCCTGGTGTCCCGTCATAGCAATTATTTCGTGCTGGACCCTCTTATTAACCTGTTTGTTGTCTATAAATGACATCAACACTGTGATGTACAACGAAAAGGCCTCTTTTCTGGACATTTCTTGGGATGAGCACTGTCGGGAAGAAGCGTTTATTATATGTTTTAATTGAGGGAACAGTATCACTCTAAATTGTTTTTTTTATCAATCATTGTGATGTTAATGATTTCACATATGTTTATTTTTATGTCTGAGGGCACCTAAGTGTACTAAATGTGAAGGAAATCAATTAATCAACTCTTTTACGAATACCTCGGTTTATCTTGTTATGTAGCGAAAATAATACAAAAGCAGGTAATAAAGATTAGTCAATATATTAAAAAATATATGTCGCTTAAAAAACAGTGGGTTTCACGAATACAACGTACTACAAAATAACGGACGACATATTGCATTATCGTCGCAAAGAAAGACTCACTTTGTCTATGCATTCCTTAAGCCGAGTGTCTACATCAAAAGACGGAATCTGAGGAAGAATGTAGCTTCTTTCTATTTCGTGTATCCTTAGCAGAATATCTGGCCTGCTTTCCATATCGAGCTGGTCGATGAGCAGCGAACGAAATCCCTTAAACAAATCCTGCCAACGGGAGGAAATAGTTTACATCACATTCACAATTTAGACTTAAGGCACGAATCAATATAACTCATTCCAAAATAGAAATGGTCGTACAATGTTAAATCATGTCATTTGCTCCTACAATTTAGATCTTACATTTATTTCCGAAAAAAAAATAATCGTAGTATAATAAACATGGAAATTGAACCTTTTGACGATAATAAAAAGAGAAGACACAGTTTAGCTAATACGATATCAAACTGAAGAAGAAAGCAGGTTATAGATGCTGATGACACCTTCAATACGGCACAAAACAGAACTAACCACAAAGCAACGTACTTCACCCCCCCCCCCCCCTCCACATCAAGCGAAATACAAAAAATGCTTGAGTGTTCTTGTAACCCAATCCCCCAAGTTTCTGAAACCTATTCTGATGATGTAAACGATATCGCATGGTTGAGTGAGCACACTACCAAATGCCCAATAGGTAAACTCAATACCGTAGGCCTACCAATTATGGCACATTTTGAGGTTAAATGAAAAATGCATGTCATCTATCTTGCTAAACATGTGTTATTCTGCTAGGCATTTCTTATCATGTCACGACTTAAAAGGTAAAAAAATTAGAATAAAAAGAGCACAAATCTAAATTAGAGAGAAACTAATTACGATTTTAAGATGTAAGGTGCTTTTTCCCCCTATTGTATATAAGGAATATCGCAAATACCAAAATATCAACAGAGGGCGCTGTTTTCTAAGGCACGATGGGAAGAAAAAGGGGGAGAAAGCTGATCGCTGCAAAAAACGTTCTGCCCCCTTTTCCTTCCCATGATGCTTTGCGTGGGTTGAATTGCGATATACCTTATAGCTCTTTGAATTTGACCCCCTGTGGCGCACTAATTTGTTCTTTATTTGGGGGATGTAACTTCCAGCTCTAAATGCACGCTATCTTTCTGTTGTTGTTTTTTTTTCTGCATATTAAATTCCGAATGCATAGTAAAGTCAAAATCTTATTATAATCTCAAGAAAAAAAACTTGTTCTTTTCCAATCTGTAACTTAGTATTTGATAATGGGATTCTTCTGCAAAGCGATCTATGCTTGTTTGTGTAAGAAAAGGTATTTAGAGTTTTAGGAGGTTCTAAATGACGAGTAATGTTTTTTTTTTTCATGTTCGTATACTATACCAGAATATGGCGTCCCACCAAACCGGCAGTACCCGTTCCAAAAGCAATCGATCAGATATCGGTATCTCGTAGTGATATTGCTTGATATTGGATATATTCGATAGGGATAATTCTATGTCTGAGGAAACCTATTTACACATTGTATGGTTTTGTCATTGACTTCCAATTTCTATTAAAAGACAATGATGGATAGAACAAACCCCTAGCTATCGTCATGTACCAGCTATTGGATCACATTCCCAGCAAAAATATGTGTTGTCAAGCTATAAAGGTGTGCAATATTACAAGTAAATGTTTATGTTTTTATACAGTTAGAAGTTAATTTCTATGGTTTATGTCCAGAGGAGACCAGAACGGTAATCATGTAGCTTTGATTAATACCAGCAAGTCTCTTGTTGTGACAGGACTTCCACTACTGATATGAATTGGTGCACTCGCATTGCATGACAATGTTCACATAAAATCTTACAAGAAATCAGAAATCGCGTGTGGAGGTCATTGCAGGCAAAGAACAACACATTAGAGGCGGCGGGCCTATCAGACCCACTCTCAAGATACGTAAAGAATTCGACAGTCGCGATGTCGCCGTGTCGCGATCAGCAGCAATCTTTTATACGCTACTGTGTATGTACACACGTGGATTGTCATCCGACCGAACAAGCACGTGGCGCGTGCTAGCAATGTGTACAGTTCAACGGGCATTTCACGATATGTGATCATTCTTATTGAATATATTATATGTTATGTAAATCATTCTAAACGGATATTGTAATTTTATGAGGGTTTAATATCAAGTATTATTTTCCCTAAATTTGTGCTCAGTCAACCGTATAAAATCAATAGTGTCAGAATAGGTATGAGGGAGTTAAACAATTAATGAACAAGCAACTACAAAAATTCAGTTCATTTGTTCTGCATGTATTGTTCTTGGGAGTACTTACCTTGAGATGTCTCGGTAGAAGATAGTATGATATAGTAGCTGGCCGTTTAGGGCAGTCTTTTATATCGTCCTCAAAAGTCACCTTAGCGTTTTTATGTTGGTCAGGTTCCTATAAGTAAAGAGATGTATCATGAGCACAAAACAAACTGCAACAATGATTTCAGATACGAAGCTTATATTCGTTTCATTTGGCAATCATTATCCAGAACTTTGCAACACATGTGAGATATGTGTTTTGTATCATACATGCATAAGAAACACATTTACATTTTCACTGACTTCATTCACATTTTTCCTTTAATCGTACTTAGTGTTAACAAAACTTTCACACCTTTGAAAAATAACCAAGCCCGAGGCCAGGACAAGTGGCTTATAGGATCCCTATGGATAGATATTCTGACATTTGTAATGTGTGTGCATCAGATAATTGATTTAAGTACGCTTTAAGCACGAAACAATTAGACTATATGATGTAAAAATTTCAGCTTGATTGGAGTCAACTTATTTCCAAAAAAAGGTAAAAGTATTGTTATCACCTAGTATAAATCTTAACAAGTCATTTATTTTCGCGATGTATTCATAACATTTCCCGAGGTGCGCAGTAATGCAAATACTTGTATCTTTTGATTCAGTTAGTAGAAATAATTTGAATGCACCCTGATGATATGAATTGTTGCTACCTGGAAAAACCTCCGACAAGCTTTTGTGTTACCCTGGCAAATGCACTGTTTTGAGACGTCAAGTAAATATGCATATTTTACCATAAATGGTATATTGGGAATAATTGTCTAGATTGGTTACATATCAGTCAGATTGTGTGACTCAGCAAGGGACCATACCATATTGTGTTTAAGCATATGTGTTTATGCATCACTATTTATCTGACATTAATACACAAACTGAATAATACGAAGTACAAAATAGTTTTTGAGTAATTTTCCAGGTACCTTTACAAACACGTTTCAAAGACATATGCTGAATACGTTTAGCTTCATTTACCTTGTCTTCATTCTTTCTTTATAATGTTAACGTCCAACCTCGTTTATAAAAATCAGATTGTGTAACTTAGCAATGGACCATACCATATTGAATTGTGTTCAATTTGTACCAGAGTACCACGTGATTCTTATTTAGGGATGTACTTGCAATTAATGCAGATAAAGAGGATTTTGTATCTAGTTACTTTCAAGGGAACAGCCTCTTCCTTCTCAATATCCTTTTTTGAGTTTGCATTGGAACCTGTGAAAGAAAGACATATTAAAGCATATGTTAATATCATCATGTGCATTCATTAAACTAAATTTTATTTACAAAAGAAGTTAAATTGTTTAGCTTGTACGCATGAATTACTATTAAAGATTCACATTTATCGTTAAGGGAACGCATGGATGTGTTTTAAGTATATCTAAAGGAATTATGTTTTGGTATTGTCTATTTCGACTTTGATATCTACAGTCACTGTGGACGATATTTATTGAAAACCTATAAGCGATTAAAGTCTTTACATGAACATTTATGTCACATGAGTATTTCAACATAATTGACAAATTCTGGACGTTGTTGGGACTAGTCATGCTAATAACGCGATAACTGAGGTTCTTGCGTCAGGTTACACAGCAATTGTGGTAACATGATCATTCATCTAAAATTCTGTTGAACACTACCTTTTTTCTTCACGAAGAGAACAACAACTCCAACGGCGATGAGCACAGGAATGATGAGCAAAACCAAGAGGGGTAGCAGATGTTTGTCATTTCCAGTTTCTAATGTTTAAAAAGACAATAATGTGACGCTCATATGTGGTTCTCGTATTAGTCGACATACTATTGAAATGTAGGTGTAATAAAGTTATATTCTTATACTATTTTCACCGTTATGATGTTTCATATTTGTGCATGATTTGTGCATAAGTATTATAAAATAAACCAGATTAAATTTTGACCGAATATTACTTTTCTTACCTCATTGTGATAGCGGTAGTATTTAGCATATAAAAAGAGTATAACAACATCAAACAAGATCAAATTCAAAACTGATGATATGTTATAACCGTTTTACAATAGCTCCGCTGTATGCATTGTGTATTCGTTCTCCAAACGGAAACAATCTTGTCATTCTATTTGTTGTTTAATATATTCTTTAATCTGATACGATATCAAAACATGTTGTATTGATAGCAGAGGCCTAATCACCTTCACAGGAAGGGTATGAGTTGTCAAGATCTCCTGTGGTCAGGCACGTCAAGACGCCAGCTCCTACCAACTGATACCCGGTTTCACAGGAAAAGGTGCAGTTGTGGCCATACAGT
>CAVLGW020000007.1:0-67500 GCA_963669155.1 Arbacia lixula
TATTTTGTACACAACATATGGGAGAGCACCTCGCACGTGACGTCACAAAATCAAAACTTTAAAATCAAATAACTTTGTTTTCCTTTGACCGATTTTCGTCAAACCTTCCCTCATATGTTTCTTTCGTATGTCTCTTTTTATTGAAACCAAAATAATTTCAGGGTGAACTTCCCCTTTAAGAGAGATGGGGTATGAGAGAGAGAGAGAGAGAGAGAGAGAGAGAGAGAGAGAGAGGGGGGGGGGGGTGAGAGAGAGAGAGAGAGAGAGAGAGAGAAAGAGAGAGGGAGAATGAGATATATACGAAGTATACTAAGTATGTAGACCCAGCCAGAGACGAATATATAGTTGTAAATAATGAGAAAACTTTTTTTAGGAGAGTCGCTGATTGGACAATGGGGACATTGTAACCACTTGTCATGTTGTTTGTCCCGTTCCATTCAGAAGACGTACTTATCCAAACACCTGAAGTGAAGGCTAAATGTAATGAGTGTGTCATTGGTCGAGGATTAATGCTGCTTGTGTGACAGTGCCGAGGGTCATGTTTGCGTAGCTTGCCTTCCAGGCTCTTCGGTATTTTAAACCAAACTTTTTAATAGATGGATAGAGCTGCAGTAGGCTAATCATTATCACTTTCTTAGGACGGACTAAGGAAAGAGAAGAATAGTAATGTGACTAGTTTTAGAATATCTACATTTTCCAGTTTGGATAAATATTACCAAAGAGCCTGAACGTCAGGCTACCCTTATGGAAGGATCAAAGTGTTGCCACAGTGTGTTTACATAGTTAACTTTGTGTTCACAGTGTGTTGTCACAGTGTGGCAACACTGTGTTCTTTCCACATGTTCCATAAGGGTATGTATGCGGGAATAAATTAAGTTCAAACGTGGTTGTCATCCGTTCTGTGTCCGTTAGAGCGCTGCGCGATCGTAGTTCAGTTGACATGGTTGGAGCATCCATGTAAAGTCAGCTGTACATCTTTGAGTTATTTTTATATATATATATATTTTCTAACTTCAACAAATTGAGCACAGATAGCTCCCAGATTAACTTCATGGGGACTTTAATGAAATTGCACAATAACATAACATTAGCATCAGTTTCAAGCTTTTCGGAAAAAAAAATCACGCAGAAGGCTTGTCCTGCAAAATGTCATGAGGCAAAGATAAATGATTAAACTACATGTGACAAAATAAGGATAGCCTCATTATCAAATCATTAGGTGACATGTGTACATTTTATCACTAATAACGCACACAATTCAACACAAAATACATCTTTCATGATGTGTTTAATTCGCATTTGAACACAACGGCCTATAGGGAGGTAGTTACCCACGTATGGACTGAGAGGTTGCGTATAACCACTCAACCAGATGAGGGATTCGAAAGTCGATGTGTGATACCGTAAGGAAGGGGGTGATATCTACCTACATTCCATCTGATGAGGGGTGAGAGATGAGGTGTGTTACCACCCTTTCACATGGACCCTTAGGATGGGTGGGAGAGGGGGTCTGTATACGACGTGGATCGGATAATTGTTTACAATGGATTTGAATTGAATCAGTAGCCCTGCCCCCCCCCCCCCCCATCTCTCTCGATCCACTCTCCCCTCTCCCCCTCTTTCTCTTCCTCTGTTACTCCACCTCTTTCCTCTTCCCCGTTCTCTCTACTCTAACCACCCCCTCTCTCTCTACCTCCCAACCACCCCTCCTCCTCCTCTCTCTCTCTCTCTCTCTCTCCCTCTCGCCCCGTTCTCTTTCTCTGTTTTGCTCTCCATCTGTCTTCTTTCCTGTTCTCCGCCGTCTCTACCCCTCTCTCCTTCCCCCTCTTTCTCTTCCTCTGTCTTTTGTTCATATCCGATCTTCCCCTCTCTCCCTCTCCTATCCCCCACACAGATTTTAAAATAAACATGAATGCGTAGAGCGTGTTCTCTTCCCATGTTCCTTCATCGAAATGATCGTGTTCATGTGAGGCGGAAAAACAGAAAACTCGAGACCAGATGGTAAACCTATCATGCCCATTGAGATACGAACAATTTAAGAAGCTCTCTCATTTGTTAAACGTTAAGAAGGAAAGGGTATTTTCATTGCTCTTTTAAAGATTTATTCCACGATTGTTGCGATGGACGTGACGGATCGCATCGACGACATAAGATGACGTGACCACCTTCCCTCTCCCCCACCCCATCCCACCCTCTACACATAGCACACATCATCTAACCACACACCCTCGAACCCTCATTCATGCATTACGATGTTCCCTTAACCTACCCCCCCCCCCATCGCCCCTCTGCAGGGTGCACATCCCGCCCTACGCCCCCCCCCCCTCCCCACTCTCATGTTCCTATCGGACCCTGTGTAATATGCTCCTACCAACATACGATCAGGTCCACTGGGTCTTTGCAACGAAAACAGGACGAAAATTAAATGTCAATCATTTCTACTTTTGCAGAATTGTCAACCGATCTAGAAGAGATAACAAGCTTTAGGCTACACCATGTGTGTAAAGGACATGATACGGATGTAGCTGATACATGTGATGGCCGAAAAATAGATGCAAGACGAACAAGTACGACTGAAGAATTATAAACCTCTTTTGGGGTTCCATAAAACGCACCACTATCATTATTAATGCCATTACTAAATTATTCAATGTAACGGGAAAAAAGGGAAAAGAAGTGTATACCCCGCAATGTGCCCGGCGAAACCATCAAAACCATGTGATTCTAGTAAAGGTATAGGACACGCTGGGAGAACGACGACTTACATATTCGTGCGTATTTTATCTATATGGAAGCAACTTAAAATATATTTATATTTTTTAATCGGACGTCACGGTGATATCAACGTTTAAATACTATTGTAACAAGGGCCATTTTACCATCCATGACCTACAAATGATATACATGTACATGTTCTTTGGAAAATAACTTGGTAGCCAGCTGGTAGCTTTTTGATTCATGTGGCAGAACAAACCCACGAATTCCTTCAGAAAGAATCGTCGCACTTCTGTCCGTTGGTCGACTTTAAAATCACAGGTAATCAAAGCGACTTGGTTCATCTGTCACCCAGACGCCAAACCTGCCTCTAATTTCAGCTTTTCCTCACTAGTCTTGTCTCGAAGCGTGAAGCGTTCGTGATTTCTCACCTCTAACATGTCTAACATTTTTAGATAACATCTCCCCCTTTCTTACCCCTCCGGCCATTCCATTTGTAGTGTCAGGAAGAAGATGAGAATGCATCGAAGCTTCCAGTGTCTTGAAATATTACTTTCGATAAAATTGTACCAATGACGATTAACCGACTTGATGCGTTCGTTGTGATCATGGTGCTACCATGGTTACTGTGCCATGTAGTGATGCTTGTAATGATGTATAATGCAAAGTTATCGAAGAAGTGTCACATACTTTTTAAAACAATCTCTTTCAGGAGATAGTGTAGTGACTCTCCTGGGACTTTGATCCACAGGCCAAGGTGTCAAGGAAAGAAGAAGTGGTGGAAGAAGGGGGAAGGAGAGGAAATAGCAAAATCAAGTAATAGTTGTATCAAAGAGCATAACGAAAACTAATGAGTAACCATGGAAACAACGGTGATGATCCACGGAGTGAAAAAAAAGGTTTGATGGAAAGTCAATCAGGAAGAAGAGGAGGAGCAATGAGAAGACGAAGCCAAAGAAGAAGATGAAGGATAAGAAGGAATAGAAGGAAAAGTAGAAGACGAAGAAGATGACGACGAAAAGGAAGAAGAAGAAGAAGAACAGACAGGTCGAGATCATTTTTTTAATCGGTGATGATAAGGAGCAGAATAAGGAAAAGGAGAAGGAGGAAGAGGAGGAGGAAGAGGAGGAGGAGGAGGAGGAGGAGGAGGAGGAGGAGGAGGAGGAGGATGGGACCACCCGAGAACAAAAAGAAGACCGTAAAACGAAAAGAAATATTCCTTGAAGGGGAAGTAAAGTTGAAAATGTCGACGACGGATGAGGATGAGAAAAAAAAGAAAATGAGAAAAAAAAATGAAAGGAGGACAATGCAGTGAGCAGGAGGGAATAATAATAATGAGATGACGATGAAATTACAGAATAAGAGGGAGGAGAAAAATAAGAAGGAGGAGACGAAGAAGAAAAAGATTAAAAAGAGAGAAGAGGGATAAATTAAGAAGGAGGAGGACAAAAGACGAAGGAGACAACGAAGATAATAAAAACGAAGAAGAAGAAGAAGAAGAAGAAGAAGAAGAAGAAGAAGAAGAAGAAGAAGAAGAAGAAGAAGAAGAAGAAGAAGAAGATAGAAAAGAAAAAGCGACGCATTGAAGTTAAAGTACATAAGAATGCAATCCACTGACAAAAGGCCTATCAAAAGCGAGGTGATGAACTTATAAACTAGTTTGTTGACCGCCTGTATTCTCTTCATTGAAGCGTCATAGAATATGTGCTAATTTCAGCCCGCATGTGTGTCGCACAATGAAAGCCACATGCAATGCTGCCAAATCGAGTTACGAGTCTACGTAGTTGCACCTTGAAATAGAAGAAGCACATTAGATGGATAAGATCTTAAATGCTGGCAGAATGTGTGCCTTCTCGACAGATTGGCTGCATACAGATCGCTATGACTCGAGATATGAGATTCAGATATGACTATTCAAACCATTGGGACAGACATGAAGAAAAAAAAAATCGTCATATACCTGCTATAAACTCCATGTATTTGACTGCCACTTTCCAACTACTTTGCACCATCAACCTCATCATCATCTTCACTGTCGTTGTCGCCACTGTCATCGTCCTCGTCGTTAAAATGATTATTATTATCATTATCAGAAGTAGCAGTAATGATAGAAGTAGAAGTAGATGTAGTAGTCGTAGTCGAAGTAACAGTAGAAATATTCGTAGCAGCCGTATTATTAATATCATCATCAACAACATATTTTTTTTTCGGTATATTGGATTATATTCCACATACTAAGAATGTTGCTATATGATTGGTCAAGAGTTGATCACGTGATGAAGCGTAGTTTTTCCCATCTGATCACCTGAGCAGAAAAGTTCGTTACACTGTAGGTGATAGTACTTTTTTGAGAAGGAAAGTTCGTTACACTCTAGGTGATAGTACTTTTTGGTTTCGCTGATCTCTTCACTCCTCACAGTCCAAACGCGTGATAAATATTTTGAGTACGCGCGAAATAAAAGTGCGTAGCTCGGACTATCGGCGCAGACGACACCGCGGTGCGCGCGCGGAAATTAAATTTTTTGGTTATAGCGCGCTGCGCCGCGCGCGTACGTACAAAGCAATGCAGGCCTTCCATTTCCCCCACACAGTACTTCACCAAAGCAAGTGTGCAATTCTCTACCACCTCGTACCAAAATTGACCTAGAATTTCACTTGCCTGTAATTTATTACAATTAAAGAGTATTCTCGGAGGACCTATGTTCTCACCGATCCCGCACAGGTAAGAGAATTTCGATTACTTCTTGCTTTTCCGTCAAAATCTTAACAATTTGCATCACCATGTCATAGTGTTCGTTGTAATTTGTAGAGTCTATATAACGTTCACAAAGTCAATTTGCTTCCGGGTTTCGGAGCGTCGCGTGAATATGTAGCCGCACCGACACGAATGCTTTTGTACGTTAAATTGTCATTTATTTTATAGATTGTTGGTATCAGATGTGGAATATAAAGCAAATAATCAACTCTTGGTTTCAGGCAATGAGACGAAATATCACTTCCTCGGCGATCTGAATGGATACGCTATCTTTCCTCAGTAAAAGCTTCGGAAAGATAGCTACATCCAGATCGCCTCGGAAGTGATATTTCGTCCCATTACCTTCACCGACGTTGATTATTTGCTTACTAATACACATGTACTTCTACTATAACATTAACATTCTTCCATTTCTACTACTACTACTACTCCTACTACTCCTACTACTACTACTACTACTACTACTACTACTATTACTACTACTACTACTACTACTACTACTACTACTACTACTACTACTACTTCCACCACTAGTACTACTCCTACTACTACTACTACTACTACTACTACTACTACTACTACTGCTGCTGCTGCTGCTGCTGCTGCTGCTGCTGCTACTACTACTACTACTACTACTACTACTACTACTACTACCATCACAACCACCGTAGTTTCTTACTTAGTTATACTTTTATTCCTTTTTAGCAATCGTAGTGATAACAAATCATAGCTTTTAAAAGTAATTTCAACCTTGATCAGCATCACTCTATAGGTGTACCATTTTCAGGTTTCATGTAGAAATGCGAACTGTTTCTCGCGCAACAAATATGTTCACATCTAATATGTAGCAAGAAAACAGCATTTATGTTCTTAGCTATGAATTGGAGAGGGAATCGCTACTTTTGTTTGTTTTGTCCAAGCACATTAATGGCTATATTTCCCTTTATTACACAAGTTTACGTCAAGGCCATGGAAAAGAACATGACGAAGGCCCCAGAGTCGAGCAACCCTTGTGATTCAGTTTCTTCATTTTCTGTACAGAATTTTTCTTTAAATCCATCTGTCACTTCCCTCCCCCCCTCACCTTATCCCATATCTCCATATGTGCCCATCTCTCTCCTTCTCTCTGACGATAATTGCTTCAGCAGTATCGGAAATACATTTGTGAAATCGCAGATGTACTCTGTATTATCGCCATGATCGCGGAGGAGTTTGGGAATCAATTATCACCGAGGAGGAAGTGGGTGAAGCGATCAGTTATGACCACCTTCCGCCGGACTTGATTACTAAACATTGACAGTCACATCAAGTCACCGCCAAAAAGGCAGGAATATGAAAGTAGTTCAGGCGAAGTGATGTCTACCGATAACGATAATTCGCCAAATGTTTCGACGGTCACTGTGTGCTGCGTGTTTGAATTGATGATTATTGGCAAATTTTGACTGATATAGAAAGGCGGGAAAGCCCGGGGAGATTTAAAGTGCGTGCGATTGTTCTTGCCTCCGGGGTTTCATCAGCTCCCTGACCGCCCCCCTTCCCACTTCCCCCTCTCCCACCTCTACTCTAAAAAAGAACAACATACTGTGGTGGCACCCCTTTCAAGCTATGTTTATTACATTTTATCATATTGTTATCATTATTTTTATCCTCATTATTATCATTATCATTATTGTCATTTTCATTTACTTAGCTCGGTCATGAAGATGCGGCGTCATAGAGCGAAGAACGATACAGAGAGAGGGAGAGAGAGAGGGGGGGGGGGGAGAGAAAGAGAGAGACAGGTAGAGATAGAGAGAGAGAGAAAGAGAGAGACATAGAGAGAGAGAGAGAGAGAGAGGGAGAGAGAGAGAGAGAGAGAAAGAAAGAGAGAGAGAGAGAGAGAGAGAGAGAGAGAGAGAGAGGGGGGGGGGGGGGAGGGGGAAGATATAAACACGAAGGAAAAATACCAAAATAAGAGAAAAAGTGGAGAATGTTTGAGGTGAGTGTGAGGCTCGGGGAATCATTGATTCCATCCCCGTAAGAGAAAGGGTTAATCTCCGCTTGACATTCACATGACTGCAGTGAAGCGGGGCGCGGGAGTGTCATATCACCATGGCAACCACCACCCGTACTCACATATCGCCTGGTCGGCTGCACGTGGCGTGTAGAACCAAGGATGTATGAGGCGTACCTCCTTGGTTGAACCAGGGAAAAATGAGTGTGTGGTGTGTTGTTTTGTCTGGTAGAACATAGCTTCTTCAGAAGGGGTGCCTTGTGTTCTCCTCTCATAACTTCTAGGTCTCCCGTCTCCTGTCTTCTTCACATCTTCTTATTCATATGAGCAAGCGATATCGTATTCTCTCGCTCTTTCTCCATCCTCGTCCCCTAATCGCACGTAAGAGGGCTACACCCTTTGTAATATTGGATGCACGGTACTGGGACGACCTTTCATGTTCTTTTTTTTTCTGCAACATTAGAAACTTACACTCTCCGAAGAAATTAAACTTATTTGGATTAATTTTTATCAATAAAGAGCACACTACCTGTAACCAGGACAGATATTTGACTTAATAACATGTCAGATGTGAGAAGAGCATTTCCAAATCTTAAAGATACCATTGGCTAACTGTAATTCTGCGTGCTGATGGGTATTAAGAGGTTTAAAAAGACGTTGCCAATTTGAAAACGATGATCCCAACATGAGACGAGACAGAACAACTTGGATCTTACACCAGCAAGACAAGGATTTATCTCGGCACGTTTATTTCTAGGATGTCATACATTCCATTAATGTAAACAATGGCGAAGAGATAGCAGTATAAATCAATATGTTTCTCATTGTGTATCTGTTGGATCACAGCCATGAATGTGAGATGATAACATATCTATGACTCTCATCATTAAGATTTACGAGTGCTTTCTTCATGTTTTTCCGCTCTTCTAGAATGACATTAATTTTGTGTAAGTTCTTCCACAGTCTAGTCTAGTTTGCGGGCACAAACTAAATGTAACCTCTTCCTCAAAATATAGGTCTGTAAGATACGACTAGAGCCTTCACTTTCCACATTTTTTTTCGGTGAACATACGATAGTTAGTCTCTGCGTTTTCAGACCCATTGATTCAGATAAACTGTATCATCAATGTTTTGGGATATTCTCACTCTGTAAAGGTGCTTCCTAACTTACTTCTCAAGTCTTGTGCTTTTACTTGAAGGAAACTCCCATCTTTTGATTCAATTTCAATGTGTACATTGTGTATTTGTTATGTTTTTTGTTTACCCTTGATGAAAATTGAAACTTGAACTTGAACTACTCTATATCTTAACAAGATTTGCGCTTGATATGAATCATACGCAAATCTAAGACTCTATCTCTATTGAACAAAGTTATTATTCATATCATTCGCAAGTCAAGTTACGATCAATCGCTTTTATTTATAAGAAAGGGCGCTAGCTTCGCTGGTTGTTTGGTGTTTCAAAATCACTATGAAGGTCTTACTGATTAGACATATTCTCCTCTTCTGCAACTTTGGCCTGTCTTCCAGACCCTTGGACATTCTCAATCCAGACTACAATACTCGACAAACGGGTCTGACTGCAGTAGACTAATCATTCTCAGTTCCTTCTCCTACTAGCCCAAACAGGGAGAAAGGAGGAATGTGAAAGAGTGACTAGTCTTGTGGGTTCTACACTCTTATTTTTAAGTTTGAATCAAACATTTCCAAAAGCTTTGAAACCAGGCAAATCCAACTAGACAGTGCGGAGGTTACGACAGCGGTTACTTGAGTCCTTGCGTTCTGAAAAGTTTTCTTAAGTTTTAACTTCAGTTTCGATTTAAGTCCCATATAATCCATGAATGTAATTGGTCTATTGGCGCACTTTTCGTCTTAGTCAGTTTTCAGAAAACCAACCGACAATAGCTAAGACAGTTTGTGACTTCTGTTTCTTTCAGGCCTCCACTCCTGTACATTTTAATGTTTGGATTAAAAATGCTCAAAGACTGGAAGTCAGACTACGATAGTCATGACATTATTCGAATCATGTTTCTTTCGTGAGTTGGATTCAATTGTTATCATTGGAATCGAATTACATCCGTGTCTTTTGACAGTTTGAGGACTCGTCTACCATGTCTTCCGAGGGCTCTTAATCTATCATTACGCGGAGGGGAGCGGCGTTTGGGTTCATTTCACGAGAACTCTTGAATAAAAAAAAATGGCGCCTGCACTTCCACGATTCTGTTTGTTATTGATTTTCATGCCGCCTCATTTCTTGTCCGTTCTTATTGTCTTTCATGTCTTATCTTAATAATTTTCTCTCAGGCGGTCACGATGACAGTTTCATGCTTTCTTGCAGATTCAAGCCCATATGAATGCCATCTCTTTCATCTGATCTTATGTAATGATGTATGTATTGTCATTTTCGTCTTTTCCTTCATCACAATCCCTCCCCCTTGCTAAGTTGTTTTCTTTCTGTTAAATTTGGTGAAATTGTCATACCATTAAGGCCAATAGGGCCCCTTGTAAACCTAATATTGTGACTGACTAGCAAGACAGTATGCACGCCTCTACACTATTTTCTTTTAAACCAGGCGTTGTTTTATTAGTAATTTGAAACTGATACGTCGAGATATGCAGATACTAGCTGGTCTTTAACTATTCTGTGGGGTGCATGGGCCCTACCGTATCTGCTAACAACTATGTCTGGTAACAGAGACTACGCCCTACTCCCACTTGCTGGTCAGGCCTCTCCTAATCCTAGCCTTTCCACACACAAAGGGGAGCAGGGCGTAGTCTGTATTTTCGTCAAACATTCACGAATGTGTTTCTTTCATGTTTATGCTTTTATTTAAACCAACTTATCTTCAGGGTTAACTTTCCCTTTAACAAGAGGATAAGGAATGAGGTTAAGACCAAAGAGATGAATAAGAAGGTGAATAAAATGATGGAATTGAGCAACGAAAATGTGGAAGAGCATAAACTAAAAATGATAGAAAGAAACACAAAAGTATAAGATGATAGATAGGAGTAAACGCAAAATTAAGGAGAGAAGGAAAATATGAAAATGTAAATTCAATCTTGAGGAGAGAAGGAAAATATGAAAATGTAAATTCAATCTTGATTCTTGAAGTTTGAGTGTGTACCATGTTTACGCTTGATTCCGTTGAGAATACTTGGACTTGACGATCACGACCACCTACCAATCAGAACATTGGGGGATACCCGGTTGGTTATGAAAGAAAATATTAGTCCGATATGATCTCTCTCCAAATGGGCATCTTGAGCATTATGAATGATTTTTCGCCCCGGGCCCATCCCGTGGTGCGTGCTAAGCGAGAGTAGCAGAATTATTCAAAGTTCATTGATGGTTGAGTCGGCTGAACTTTCTTGTATAAATATTGGAAATTTTGACATCCAATAAAGCATTATGATAGTGACGATAACGATGAGGACGATGAAGAGAATGATGAAAAAGGTAGATGGTGATGATGATAATGATGATAATGGTGATGGTATCGATGATATTGGTGGTGATGATGATGATAATGATGATGATAGTGGTGGCGGTATTGATGGTGTTGGTGATATTGGTGATGATGATGATGATGATGAAGAAGAAGAAGAAGAAGAAGAAGAAGAAGAAGAAGAAGAAGAAGAAGAAGAAGAAGAAGAAGAAGAAGAAGAAGAAGGAGAAGAAGAAGAAGAAGATAATGGCGATGGTAATGGCGATGATGATGAAGAGAAAGATTGAAACGACAACGATAATAATGACGGTGGTAATTGCTATTCTTATTCAATCAAGTGACAGAGAGAGGGAAGAGAGATGAAAGAAAGAGGGAGGAGGGGGAAGCTGGGGGGGGGGGTGAACCCATGGATAACCTGTGCATCCATGTGCATCCTCTTGATCGCCATAATCACCAGCTGGAGTGAGCAGTTATCGGGTTCAACCATGCACTCACTCTACTGGCATCCGAGACCTTTCAAATAGACACCCCCAAAATGCCTCTCCCTCCCAGGACACACCCACAATGTGTGTGCGGAACTTATCATTCGTGCCAACACTCATCTATACTGACGTGCAAATTACAGGAGTGATAACGAGAAACATGAAGGAGACATTGAAAGGACTAAGCCTCAAGTTTAAATAATGTTACCCTGTTCAAAAGCCATGAAACTCAGCATAGGCCAGCAGTATACCCCTGACAATCTCTGTGTCATAGCTACATGAAGTCTAAGGTGAATTGTATAATTGTATAAGTGAATGGGAAGATATGTGGCGGAATGGGTAAGGCGCCATATTACACAATAGCGTGCTTTCGATCTGCGACGGGAGACGTTCGGTACGGGGAAGTCAACAGACCGTGGCGGTACTAGAGCTACGTTCCCGTCCCGCACAAAAGCCCTTTCGATCGACGGGTACGGGGCCTTACGTACGGTTACGTCAGAGTAGTGCGACTACCCTCAACGTTCAATCAAATATAGTGTAAACATCAACATGGCGAACTTACACAGAGCGCAGGAGGCGATTGTCGCTGTTTGTGACATCCTAGACGAAACCGAATGCTTACTACTTCATGACATGTACACCTCTACTAATACTGATTTTCAGTATGGAAATGAACGCTATCGTTTCGACTTGGACAAGTTCAACGACGATGAATGCAATAGCTATTTCAGGTTAGTCCGGTTATACTTTACATTCAATCGCACGTAAATCGTCGCTCTGCGTTGCAGGTTGGACCGGACGCTATTTTGCTCGATGACCGTCTCAGATTTCGCGGTACGGAGAAATTTCAGGAGGTCGCGCATGCGCAGATCGATTTTCGGCTCAAGCTACCGTACCGAACGTCCTCCGTCGCAGATCGAAAGCACGCTAATGTCAAAGGCCCCCGGTCCGAAACCTGGCTTGGCTTCATTCTTTTTGCCATGTTACTTTTGCCACCTTCTGTGCTTCTTTCTGTCCGTCTTTATGTCCTTCTCTTTCGAACGTTCTTCCTCATTTTTGTCTCTCACCCCTTTATCTTAATCGATTGATTAATTACATTTAGTATGTACGGTACGTACGTACACAAGCGAAACTGTTAAGTCTCTGAAATGTTAATACGGTTTAGCTGAGACTTTAAGCTTTCTTGAGCGTTGCCTCCGTCTTTGAATCAAACGATGATGGCAACATGCACGTGCAAGCCATGACTGCGCATGGTTTCGCCACAACAGATCACCTATACTTGTCAAAAAGTATGTCTCGTTGTTATGATGCTTTGAATAGTTCATGAGATTTTCACTTTTAGACAGTTTTTTTATGGATCTGTTAGTGTGTGTATCACAGAACACTTTCAGAACATAACAATGTTCATTATGCATCACACCTCATTTTTGTCTCTCACCCCTTTATCTTAATCGAGTGATTAATTTCATTTAGTATGTACGGTACGTACGTACACAAGCGGTTTCATTATGAGGAATAGGTGGGATGGGGCCTTTGTGGGGAGTGGGGGGGGGGGGGGGGGGGTCTTTGTGATGTGGTAGGGGGGACTTTGTGATAATGGAGGGTGGGGGAGGGGCTTATTGTGAGTAAGGGGGAGGGAAAGCTAGGCCGGAGCAGGACTAGGAGGGGGCGTTATACCCTGGATTGCATGACCCTATATAATATTTGTGACTTCTAATTCAGATTCAAACGTGTGTCACGTACACCACAGTAGACCCTATCAACATCAACATACGACTGCTCCAGCGCGCTTTTCATCGCAAATTACATAGACAAAGGCCGGGATGCAAAGTAACGTTATACAAGGGGGCGTTCGCATTGCATTCAATAACTCATCGCTCTCCTACACAACGCAGTAGTTGTGCCGACAAAGCTCGGCAGTGAGGGGGTGATGTTTACAGATGTCAGTGTTGGAATGTTGTAACATGTAGGAGTTTGTTTCATGATTAGGGCAAACAAGCATAGGGGAAGCGGTGGAATAAAGCGTCAATCTAATTGAATTAGAACGGACGAATTTCGATTAATCTACCAGCCGAAAACTCAAAGACAGCGTAGCCAATTGGCAAAAGTCATGAAACTCGACAGGAATCAGCTGTATACCCTACCCACAACGGGGAAGAAATATCACAGTCACAGCTTCACGGCCATTTTAGTGAAAGTTACCATTTGTCATCGTTTACGTTTGAAAGACGTCGTTTCGTAGCGACAATGGTCTACCTCCATATACCGTTTTGAACGCACCGCTCATTGCATCAATATGCAGTGCAACAAAGCCATGATGTGCGATATTACCGCGCATTGCAGTCTCCAGTCTCTAGGAGACAGGAGCCTTTTCGAAATCTAGCGATCAATTTAATTTTCGCTTACAGCCAGTTCCCAGTTCTATTATTGTGAGCGAAGTTCTCAAACTGTATTCTTTTCCATTTTCTGCGTATTTTTCTTGAAAAAAAATGTGTTATATTGACCTGCAAAATAGCGACTCTGTCATGAAGCATTGTCCTACCGTTGTGCATTCGTACGCATGCGCAGTGGCACTGGCGGGGAGTGCTTCGCTCTCCGACATATTTGCTCCGTTCATGACAGAATCTTGTTTTTGCTGTCACACTACACCGCGATGGATTGATTTACATCCAAGCCTCTATTCCTGACATCTTTCCGCATCTCTCTGTCAAGTGGTATTCTTTATATCTCTCTCCCCTCATTTTTTTCTTTCACTCTGTTTCTTGCGCGCGCTCCCTCCATCTCCCTCCCTCTCCCCCCTCCCTCCCTCCCCCTCTCCCCCCCTCTCTCTCTCTCACACACACACACACACACACAATCACACACACATACACACACAAATTCGCTCTCTCTCTCTCTCCCTGTCTATTTCCCTCTATTTCTTTCTCTCTCCCTAAATATATTTCTCCCTCTCTTTCTCTCTCTCTCTTTTCTCTATCATCCTTTACGTCACCGCACAATAGTATACAGTGTACTAATGTCATTGCAATAACAAATTCAAGTACCCAAATAATACGTTTGACTTACCCAAACAAGTCGAACGAAATGTAGTTCGAGTTCATAACCATTACAGCTGATGTTTAAAGGGGAATTCGATATTAAAAGACAAAAGAAACACATGATAACAATGCAAGTGTAAGTTACAATGGGCAGGTGAGGTGCAGTGTAGACATTCCTAATTTTTGATAGTTAACATGCTTTTCGATAACCTAAATCAACTTAATTTGTGACGTCACACATACGATGGGACAGGATGTTTGAGTTTTATTGCATCTTCTTTAAACAGGGTAGCTCCATTTTTCTCCCTAGGATCCCTGTGTATGTATTACATATCCACACTGATATTAAAAGAATAGTTGTGAACATAAACAAGACAAATAAGTACAAATTCGACTGAATAGTAAAGATTATGTAATGATAACTGAAATTAATGGTAAGAACAAATAATGCGTTGACGTAAGAATTATATTTACTGTTGCTTCCTGTAAACAAAAGTATTTGTTTCTCCAGAATGGAGGTTAAATGAAGGAAACTTACCTGTATATATAATTTGTTATTTATAATGTTTGGCTAATGTTAGAAGTCTTTCTCTCTCTCGTAAAAAAAGCAATGCTCCTTTAAATCCTGACCCTAGACAGGCGAAGCCCGCTATTGCTTGTTGTCACTCAGCGAATCCGCTCCAATTTCAAACCAGTCTCCGAAAAGAAATGCAAGACAATACCCAAAGAAGCCAAAAGAGAAAACGTGTTATACAAGTACATGCTCACTTTAGTGGCTTACTATATAGGTAGCCTAGATCCCAGGCTACTGAGCGTTTTTTTTTAAACCAAACCATTTGATAAAATGGTCTGGCTGCAGTAGACTAATCATTCACGATTTCTTCTCCAGCGCCCCCAACGACGACCAGACTGAGAAAAGAGGATAATGATACAATGGATAGTCTTAACATATCAGACTCGATTTTTTAGTGTGGACCAGAAATGTCCAACAGCCTGGAAATAAGGCTACTATATAGGCCGGGGGAAGGGCCCTTTAATGGAATGCTGTGTACGATTCCAGGCGAGTTGATGGAAACGTAATAGAATCAACACATTTTGAAATAGCATTGAATACCTTGATCTGACTGTTTTCAAATAAACCCTTTACTTTTTACGAAATATGTTTTTTTTTTCTCGTCAGTTGATTGGGTAATCGTCTGATCGTCTGTTATTTCGGTAAAATATTTTTCAGTTGATAATGTCTTGCCTTTAAAAACGTAAAGAAACAGGAAAAACTCGGAAAGCTGTTATAATGATCTCCTCAGAAGCATGACACGTAAACATTAAAGAATAATGACTGAGTAAATATACAATTTCTTTTTCGTTTAAAGGGTTACTAAATTAGAAAAATAAGTTCCCAGTAATCTATGTAAAATTATCCACTAAAAACGAATTTCATATTCGTTTGTCGCAATTAAGTGTCATTTTGACGAAAATTTGAAAAAAAAAATACCGCACGCTTCCAGTGACGTCAGAGAAGTCAAAATTCCATAAATGCCAACGGCGTGAATAATATATCTTATTTATGCCGTTCAAACAGTACGTTGCCAATGGAAACCACAAAGCTTGTCCGAGATTTGTCCGAATAGCAACAACTAATAGATTCAAAGTGCATTCCATCCATTGAATATGAATGACAAGATACAGGTGAATGCAATAACGCGTTACTACGCAGTTGGGGGAAAGTTGTGAATACATTACGAAAGTGTTTTTTTGTTGACTTCCGTACAATCTATGGCATTTTGACTTGACGTCACTGGAGGCGTGCGTTTTTTTTTTTCAAATTTTCGTCAAAATGAGACTTTATTGCGCCAAACAAATATGAAATTCGTCTTTAGTGGATAATTTTACATAGATTAGTGGAAAATTATTTTTGTAATTTAGTAACCCTGTAAAAAAGCGTATGGATAAATAAAAAAAAGGCATTTTTTGTTGTTATTGTTGTTGTTCTTCTAACTTATTGTGTATTGTTTATATGTGTCTGTAGTATCGATATATATATATATTGTTGTCTTATTGAAATGCAAATTTCCATGATTTTGGACTGAATGAAATATCTTGTATCTTGTATTTTATTATTATTATTATTATATTATTATTATTATTATTGTTATTATTATTATTATTATTATTATATTATTATTATTATTATTATTATTATTATTATTATCATTATTATTATTATTATTATTGTTATTATTATTATCATTATTATTATTATTATTATTATCATTATTATTATTATTATCATTATTATTATTATTATTATTATTATTATTATTATCATCATCATCATTTTCATTATAGGGGGTGGGGGTGGGGGGGGGGGATGCCCCTGCTTACCCCGTACCCATCTCTCTGCCATGGTCTTATTAGTGTGATAGATGCAAGTACAAGTCACATTCAGGATAATATAAACATCTACAGTCACGTACTGCACGTCAGAGAGTCTGTCAGTCACGCGTAGTGATTTTTGAAAAACTATTTGAAAATAATGTACGAAAACCTCTTCAGATGAATGTTTGCACTGACATAATGTGGTGATATCCTTATAGTTCAACGCTGTAGAAATAAACAGTTATGAGATATCGGATGTTTTCTTAACTCTCCGAGAGAAGGGTTTGACATTCAATTGGTAGAACAAACAAACACGACCATCCATTTTATAATTCCAAACACAATGTGTATATGATATATCTGCCTCTTAGAATCTTGTAGACATGACAGCGGTGAAGACGGGAAAACAACGGGTTATGAATATGGTGACAGGGCATGTGCATATTTTGGTCGGCTCCTACCGCTGGAACTCTCTTCTTATATCTCTCCGTTCCCGGTCCAGCACTGAAGTATTTTAAAACGTAGCTGTCACTGACAGGCGAGATGTCCCATTTGCAAAAGTCATGAAACTCGGCAGGAATCAGCGGTATACCTTAACATGTATGAAATCTTACAGCCATAGCTGCACGAACCTTTTCAGGCAAGTTGAAAAACTACCCTTGTCTACATTTATAATTGTATTGGACCTGTTATTGCGCGATGCGGGCATTGCTCCCATTGAACACATGCACCGTGGAGCGGACCGATGCGGACCATAGGGCACATTCTCCGGTCTCAAGGCTACAGGTTTCGGACGACCCGCCCAAAACCTCCTCAAAATCTAGTGATCGCTATAATTTCGCTTAAAGTAAGTTTCTAGTTTTTTTTTTTTTAATTATTATTGGGAGGGAAGTTCTGATGCATCATCTCCATCCATTTTCCGCGTTGTTTTTTCTTTTGACATGCAAAAGAGACACCCTTTCTTTAATTTTATTTTGTTAGTCTTTGAATGACTTTCTCCACGCTATGTGGTGTCTTGATAATCGTATTAGTGAAGAGGACGTTCCATTTATTTTCAATATTTTTCTGTTATGTTGTGTCATATTTGTTTTTATTGAATTATTTATGTTGGTAATTTATATTGCATAGGTAATTTATTTGTCAGGTAACTTTGCATTGATATGATCACCTTCATGAACTGTACATAGCCGATTATTATCATTATATACGGAAGACGTACCCGCAGTTATATATAATTTAATCCATCCACCATTCTACATATGCTTGACCTAAACTAGTTATTAATAGTATACATGCTACATTGTAGGCCCTTCCAACGACTTCTGCTCCAATTTAGTTCTTTTATACAACATATCGAAAATATGAACAACTGTTTGCACATATGATTTCTTGTAATAATGCAACGAAATGATCCAATTCATAAATCACGCGGTATGACGAGCTGTTAAAGCACTTGAACAAATGTAACTTTAAAGTGATAGTCCACCCTGAAATTATTTTGTTTTCAATAAAAGGAAACATATTCGTGAAGGTTTGACAAAAATCTGTCAAAAATTATTTGACTTTAAAATGTTGATTTTGTGACGTCACGTGCGAGGTGCTGTGTAAAGTATAATTACATAAATGGCTCTTTGTCTGTTTTGACAACGGAAGGATTTTCTTTCCGTACTAACAGGTATGTGTGCAAAAATGTATTTCTAATGATGTATCAAATGCAGAAATAAAATGATGCGTATCCATTTGAGAGAATGCACATTTTCGAGAAAAAAATGTACACAACATATGGGAGAGCGCCTCGGACGTGACGCCACAAAATCAATATTTTAAAATTAAATAACTTTCTTTTCCTTTGACCGAATTACGTTAAACCTTCACTAATATGTTTCTTTCACGTGTCTCCTTTTAATTGAAACCAAAATAATTTATGGTGAACTATCCCTTTAACATTGACAGAGCGCTTGTGAGTAGACTTGAACATTATCTCATGGGGATTCTTTGTTCCCGTTTAGGGGGTCATCGGCATACCTCGACTATCACCATTCCATGGTCGCTAAGTCCTAAAGGGGAAGTTATTAAAAACGATTTATACGGGTTAAAATAATTTCTCACGAATACAGCTGTTTAGGAGGTGGGTGCCCATTACTATAAATAATGCTCATATAGATTTCGTTCACTGTTTTAGTGTTGTATGGTTGCACATGAAATTATACATCATTTGGAAGAAGTATGGCACAAAACAAAAATGTCCAACTTGTCTTGTCCAACCCGCTTGATAATGAACTACTAATCTGTCCCAAATGGAGACTAGCAATTTTACTATTTTCAACTATGTTCTAGTCTTAATGTGGAGGACAAGATTTAAAGGGATAGTTCTCCCAGAAGATTTAATTTGTCTCAATAAAAGAAACATAGTAATTAATGAACACTAATATGAGAGAGCACCTCGCACGTGACGTCATAAAATCAAAACTTCAAACAACTATCGTAAATTTCTTATCCTTTGACGGATCTTCATCAGATCGTCACTATGTTTCTTTCACGTGTCTGCTTTTATTGAAACCAACTTAATTTCAGGGCGAACTATCCCTTTAACTAACGTCCCGTGATCATTGTCACTACTACCCCTTTCCTTTAAGAATCGTCCGCATCAGAAAGAGGTTAAACGTGGTTGAAAATGTTGGAAAGTGCTCATATCCATCTGGGAGAGATAAGTAGTTGACTCTCAGCTCGGTGTAACAGGTGCTAATGTGAAATCAGATTTACCACATAGGCCTAAGTACAAAAAGACATTCATAGATTGTCATAGTTCCTCCAAAGGATAGGGGTGGGGTTGAGGATGATAGAGGGGGTGGGGGGGGGGGGGTTCTGAAGGGATTGCATGTTTTTAAGACGCCTACCAGCACTCCCACAGATAAAAAAGACTTTCAAACACAAACACGCACTTCCCTTCAACAGCGGTACGAACATGAGCTCCGCACATGTGTGTATCGAGGCACGCCGTGTTCTGTTTCAGGTGGGCGTGACCGGTATGATATCGAGGGGGTGGGGGGGGGGGGGGGAGCTCTCAAGCTGCTCTTAACTGTTCTAAATCATATAATGATAATAACGGCATGATTTGTGATAACGATGGTGATAGAAATGATGATAAGCGATTCTTATCCAGCTAATTTATTTATTTATTCAAGTCTTCTTTAAAGAATACAGGGTCGGTAACCTCAGTTAAAAAAAACTGCTCTACATGTGCGCCCTGTATATATACATACAAAACATTTACAGGTAGCGTAATAAATAAACTGCGGAATTAGACAAACATATATAAGAACAAAATAAAATACACCTATACAACAGTAACAAAAAGGAATAAAAACAAAGGTAATTTGCTTTACACGATTAAACAATGTTTAAAGGGGAAAGAAAGAGAGAAGAAGAAAAGGAGAGTGAGATAACATGACTAGGAAGTGAGGGGATATTGTAATAAACCTTCGCGGAAACAATTTCTCTGGGTCTAATAACATACAATGAATATGCTATGATAAGTAGTATAATGAATAATTATCAATGATGATAGTGATAACCATCCAAGTGATACAAGTACTGTAACAACAAAGAACAATAATCAGAACTCTTAACAAGTTAATACAATACTCCGCACGTTACAAATAGCTCCACTGTATGATTTGAGACAGAAGGTTCTCATGTTTTCTTCTTATGGGGGCGAGCGCTGAAGACGTGATATAATTACATTATACATGTCCCAACATTTGGAGGCGGAGAGTCATATTATCTTCGGCTACGCCAATTTCAGATGAAAACAACGCCGCCCGACAAATTTTGAGCAATAACACCCTCCCTTCCTATCCCCCGCCCCCGCCCCCACTGTCACCCCACCCCTCCCCTTCTCTCCGCCCATATCAGTTCTTAACAGACCTTTTTTTGGGGTGAAGCATTCCTAGCAAATAAACATGTTCTCGATTATCCACACCCTCTCACCCCTGATATAGGTATAAAGCTCTCTAAATCTTATAGTTAGGCAGTTAACCACAACAATTGTGCACTTGATGACTAAAGCATGAAATTTTCACCATATCATCTTTGTGACTCAAGCTTTCATTTAAGCTATGGAAGCACTTTGGACTTGACCTTTGGTGACCTCTGGTGACCTTGAAAGGTCATTGACGTCAAAATCATGCTTTTTTCACTTTGGCACAAGCTAACTTCATTAAAATTATATATTTCTTTGGTATATGTCATCGTCATGACCTAAGCTTCGATTTAAGCTATGGAAGCACTTTGTACTTGACCTCTGGTGACCTCTGGTGACCTTGAAAGGTCATTGACGTCAAAATCATGTTTTTTTCACTTTGGCACAAGCTAACTTCATTAAAATTATATATTTCTTTGGTATATGTCATCGTTATGACCTAAGCTTCGATTTAAGCTATGGAAGCACTTTGTACTTGACCTCTGGTGACCTCTGGTGACCTTGAAAGGTCATTGACGTCAAAATCATGTTTTTTCACTTTGGCACATGGTAACTTCATTAAAATTATATATTTCTTTGGTATATGTCATCGTTATGACTCAAGCTTTCATTTAAGCTATGGAAGCACTTTGGACTTGACCTTTGGTGACCTCTGGTGACCTTGAAAGGTCATTGACGTCAAAATCATGCTTTTTCACTTTGGCACATGGTAACTTCATTAAAATTATATATTTCTTTGGTATATGTCATCGTTATGACCTAAGCTTCCATTAAAGCTATGGAAGCACTTTGTACTTGACCTCTGGTGACCTCTGGTAACTTCTGGTGACCTTGAAAGGTCATTGACGTAATTTTCTTTCAATTTAGCACCAGCTACCTTCATGAAAATTGTGTATTTTGGGGTAAATGTCATCGTTATGACCTAAGCTTCGATTTAAGCTATGGAAGCACTTTGTATTTGACCTCTCGTGACCTCCTGTGACCTTCAATCTTCATTGACGTCAAAATCATGCTTTTTTCAATTTAGCACCTGCTACCTTCATGAAAATGGTGTGTTTCTTTGGTAAATGTCACTGTTATGACCTAAGCTTCTAGTGACCTTGAAAGGTCATTGATGTCAAAATCATGTTTTTTTTTCAATTTAGCACCTGTTAACGTCATCAAAATTGTATATTTCTTTGGTATATGTCAATTTATTTTGTTATGAAGATGTTTTGATAACCGTAAAACTCCAAGGAATGAAAATATTTGATATTCTATGACCCTGAGACAATTTTCCTCAAAATGTGTGTTTTTTACATTTTGACACATTCAACTTCATAATATGAGTGTGTTTCATGTGCAAATGTGTACTCTTCTTCATTTAAAAAAATTTAAGGTACCCCAAATGCATATGTGTTCATTCCGAGGAATTAAATACAGTGTATGCCTAATCTTTGCCGAACTTGAGAGACCTCAAAAGCCCCATTTCACACCTTTGCCATGTGACCCTTTACATAAACCTTGAGTTTCTTTAGTAACACATGCACTTTATCTCAGAAAGCTCACTTTCCTATCAAGTAAATTGGTTTAGGGGATATTTTTCAGATGAGTGACATCATTTATTTGCCATTTGGTGACCTTGAGAGGTTATTGATAATAATATTGAAATAATTCGTTTTTCCCTCGCAAACGCTGATTCTAATATGATGTGCATTTTCCAGAAAACATGCGCCTTTCTTTGAAATTCCAGATTGATTTCAAGCAATATGTTTCTGTGTTATACTGAATACAAAATGCATTGAACATTTGGCACCCTTGTAAGGTAATTTACTTGAAATAAACACTTTTTCCCTTTCAATTGGTGTATTATCTTCATACAAATCTATCTGGAATCAACATCTATTTTCTTTCCATCACATGCTACATTGTAATGTACTGTGACTTAACCTTGATCGTTATCTCTCAATCTGAATTAACAGTGCTATCCAGATTCAATGCTCTACCTCTGCTTCATGATTCCACAGATGTCCTGCTTTGTAATTGTATCGGTCAGTAATGGTGGTAGAAGACTAACATAGTCCTCGAGCCTGTAGAAAACCATACTTTTAGGCCTTCATTTGCTCACCCTTCTTTTCTGCTGCTACTGTATCCACACGACCAGAGAATAAAGACTATTATTTATACTACTACATGTATATATTACCGGACTAAATGACATATTATCAGGGAAGAGATAGATTCTTGACATCACAGGTGCTCTTCAGAAAGGTTGTGACCATGATGGTGTTGCCACAAACTTAGTTAGAATAGCAAACATTGTAAAGAGATCGCCAGTCATTTCAAATTGAGCGCAGTGGCTGAGAATTGAAAATGTTCTCTTCACAAAAGAAGCTGTTGAAAATATAGATTTTTAACATAAATTAACTTGTCTCATGGAACTAATATCTAGCTGAACCATGGATTTACAGGCTGTACCAGACCAGGGCGTGATTTAAGACGAGCTGGAAGCTGTATAGGGAGATCACCAAAAGCACAAGGCTTGTGTTTCATGGTCCACCTCCCATGATGACGTGCGGCAATCAAAAATTATAACATAAATTTTTACCTTATTACCTCGTAATCTTGCATGATATTAACTCTGCTGCTCAGAATTGCTGCAGACTTTTAGGTCACCAGCCCATCAAATTAGCCAGGAAAGCTGCCGCAATGAGCAGCAACTAATAACTGAAGAGATGGGAAACTCTTTCCTTGAAGAGATCAATGATCTTCTGATACCTCACTCATGGATGCATCCATTGCACGCATGGTTAGCAGAGGTCCAGATCCTGAATCCAGGAGTTGCAAAGGCCTTTCGGGACTATGTCGGTGATGTCTTTCTACAATATGTGAAGTTTTAAATTTGAGACTTTTTGATATCGTGTTGGATGTTTACATCGATGTCATTCTGGAAAGCACAAGCTGACATAAGCATGATAAGAGATAAAGTGGTGTGTTGGTGCATCTCACCACTGCGATAAAAAGACTTGGAAAGACTTCTTGCGTGTTCATGAAAGCAAAACTGAACTATTCGATTTCCGCTCCCTGAGCTCCCAAGCACAATATGCCTCTGAACGTACCCTTCCACATGATTGAAAATATCAGTCAAAAGTTGGATAAACTGAGAGCTACGAATACAGATTTTGACAGTGTTGTTCCACTTCAAATGGGTCATGGCAAGGGTATATCTTGCCCTTTTTGGTGCTTCAAGGAGAGAAAATATACATGCACATGATTTTAATTGACTCATTGCTAATTATTTAGCATTTATCAGGCTTTTTACTCATCATCCTAATACCTGCTTGGTAAATATTGATAATGTCGATGACCATGTCAATATCCATTTACAAAATCCTGAAGTAAGGAAGGGTTGGGGTTTGTACCTTTTGCCACACACAACCCCTCACCCCACCCACCCCAAAAATAATTCTTATTAGTAGACTGAATTATACCTAAAGTGATAGTATCCAGTATAAAGTATTGCTACGTAGCTAACTATTGTAAATGCTGTGAAGTGGGGTGTAAATGGCTTCCTATTTAATTCACTGACAACCCTAAATACCAAGTCCATTTCAGAAATACAGTAATACGTTATATATTGATTAACATAGATGAATATATGTGCCTCTTTCATTGCATAGGACTAACATTCCCAGATATCCCGATTAGGGGTAGGGCTACATGATAGGGTACTTCCTACCCCTTTACTTTGACACAAACAACTCTACAGAAATCTTTGTTCATTCTAGAAAGGGAAATTTATTAAAGTTGTGCACAATAAATGTGACATATGGGCATGCAAACCGACTAAGTGGTCAGTAGGGTCGCTTTACCCATGGATAGTAAGCAAAATGGGGCCTTAAAAATAATTTTGACGTCCATGACCTTTCAAGGTCACCAGAGGTCACCAGAGGTCAAATAAAAAGTGCTTCCATAGCTTAAATCGAAGCTTAGGTCATAACGATGACAGTTAGCAAAGAAACATATAATTTTAATCAAGTTAGCTAGTGCTAAATAGGAAAAAACATTATTTCGACGCCAATGACCTTTCAAGGTCACCAGAGGTAACCAGAGGCCAACAGAGGTCATGTACAAAGAGCTTTCATAGCTTAAATCAAAGCTTAGGCCATAATGATGACATTTACCAAAGAAATATATAATTTTAATCAGGTTAGATAGTGCTGAATAGGAAAAAAAAGCATGGTTTTGACACAAATGACCTTTAAAGGTCACCAGAGGTCACCAGAGGTCAAGTACAAAGTGCTTCCATAGCTTAAATCGAAACTTAGGTCATAACGATGACACAAACACATATATAATTTTAATGAAGTTAGCTAGTGCTGAATTGGAAAAAAACGTGATTTTGACGCCAATGACCTTTCAAGGTCACCAGAGGTCACCAGAGGTCAAGTCCAAAGTTCTTCCATAGCTTAAATCGAAGATTCGGTCATAATGATGACATTTACCAAAGAAATATATAATTGTAATCAAGTTAGCTAGTGCTAAATAGGAAAAAAAGCATGATTTTGACACAAATGACCTTTAAAGGTCACCAGAGGTCACCAGAGGTCAAGTACAAAATGCTTCCATAGCTTAATTCAAAGCTTAGGTCATAACGATGACATTTAGCAAATAAATATATAATTTTAATGAAGTTAGCTAGTGCTGAATTGGAAAAACATGATTTTGACGCCAATGACCTTTCAAGGTCACCAGAGGTCACCAGAGGTCAAGTCCAAAGTGCTTCCATAGCTTAAATCGAAGCTTAGATCATAACGATGATGTGGTGAAAATTTCATGCTTTAGTCATTAAGTGCACAATCCGGCCAATATTTTGAGCTTAACCGCCCCACTATATTGCCTGATATTGATGTTACTGCACAGGGCCGTCGCCAGGGGGGGTGCGGAGGGTGCGAACGCACCCCCCTTCAGAACCCCCCCCCCAAAAAAAACAAAATTAAAAAAAAAAAAAACGGAGGGGGGGGGGGTAGGGATACTTGAGGGCTCTTTTGAAAAAGATCTAGGCGAAATACTATCAGTATTAGTAGATTCATATTCATATCATGGCCGTCACCAGGGAGAGTGCGGAGGGTGAGAACGCACCACCCACCAGACCACAATTTTTTTTTTTTTTTTAGAAGGGGACCTTTTTTTTTCACTTTTTCTTTTTATTTATTTATTTATTAATTAATTTATTTATTTATTTATTTTTTTTTTTTTTTTTTTTTGGGGGGGGGGGGGGGGGGGGGGCACGTCGCCGAGGGGGGGAGGGGCTATAGGTCTATTAGATGGGCGAGCACTGCCTGACATCAGAATTGGTAATCTTTGTGTCTTTTTTCCCCCAAACGCACCCCCCTTGAAAAAAGCTGGTGACGGCACTGCTGCATTGATTTTTTTTTTTAATGTTTTTATTTTTTAGAATCTAGTTCTCTGGCATAATGCATGCATGTCATAAAAACACTTCATAGCGCCTTGAAACACTCTACATACGCGGCGTCAAATTGAGTGCGGAGTTAGTTTGCGTCAGTTTCGAGGGAATTAAGAGCGGTGATTTACACACAGTTATGGCTGAAGGAGAAGAAATCGAACATCTTGAGGTAAGTTAAAACATCGTTTATATATCAACTGACGTGAATCTGAGAGAATACATCTGGTGAGCGTGGCTGATTTCCGTTTGTAAAGTAACACTAGGTTGTATCTCATGCAATCATCGCACTGCCACTGGCACTGGCACTAGTCGCTCACTCACTAGTCGCACACGGGCCGTGTTGACTGTGTTCATACACACAGTCAATGGGGTGCATGCACCGAATCGAGAAAATGGAATCCTTGAGTAGTATATTGAATGATGGGTCCCCGGTAATTTTGATAGCAAAACAAAGGAGTCTACTTCCCCACAATCAGTTTATTCAAGTACCCCTTTGCCAATCAGTTAATATGACTTTGTATTCAGTATTCACGATATATAAACTATAATAAAAGTACTTACTCAGTGTTTCCAATCCGCGAAGTAAATCGGATGCTATACTGCTAATGCATACCCTTTGGTATCCCACATACATGTAGGCCTATATATGGCTAGTGTAGTGGCCCATTTTCACCGCGGGGCCCTTAATCGACGCACTAGCAAAAATGTGTATTAGAACGAAATGGTAAGCGTATCACGTGTGAGACTACAAAATCACCGTCGGCACAACAGTTTCTGTCAAGCTTCGCAATTACAATTTACGGGTCAGAAAACGCAAATTTCATCAAATTATCGTCTTTTGAAATTTTAGGCTACAAAAAAAAACATTATTCCGTAGGCCTAAATGTCAACATTATTTGCCGACCAGAAAGTCCCATTTTCCCCCAAATTCCTGCCGCACACCCGCTCTGCGATCGCTTCGGTAGCCGAACGGAGAAGTCAATTTGATCGTGATGCGCATGCCTTCGGCACTACATCATGTGCGTTCCGAGAAAATATGATCGAAATGAAGACTCTCTTATTATGGCAGTCTCTTTTTTTCAGACCTTGTTCCATTAAACTTCTAGGGTTGCCTTTAAAAAAATAGAACTCTTCTATCAAGAGTCAACTTCAAATTTGTATATCACATGAACAAGCAAACAACAATTTTTTTTTTGTTTCAAATCACCAAGTCACCATAAAATCAAACACATAATCGATCAGGAAAAGCCCATGGACAATACACATAAATGGTGTGGCATTTAAGGGCCACAGCTTTATCGTCGACAAATATTGACAGGCTAACATTTTTGCACCGAAAATACAATTATTCGTAAGTGTTTACTCAAAATGTCTCTAGAAATATGTATTTGTTTTCGTCTCAATTCGGAAGTGCGGCGAGAATGGTCCACCCATTGTATAATGCACACAATGGGAACACTGCAATACCAATTGTCGTCGGCAGAAAGTGACCTAGAAATCACTTTTCTGGACGAAATAAAAAGCAAAAATTTTGTCTCGGGTTAGGGTAGGGGTTAGAATTACATGTAGGTTTAGGGTTATGGTCAGGGCATTCCTGCTACATGTGTAATATACTTGCTGTATATATACACATGTTCAGGTCCATAGGGAATTGTGTATATTGTGCACATAAATTGTGGTGACTTCAAAACCATGAATTCTTGGACTGTTTTAAAGTCTTCTAAAGATTCATACATTAATTCCATGCCCCCAAACCTTAAAAATAATATCACCTTACCAATTCATTAAGAGAAAATCCAAGATTTATTCCCGTTCAGCTAATGTAGTAGCGTCTGCTCTCCGCTATGTTTACACGTCGAATGACCGTTATTAGCATACGAAAAGAAATTTCCACCGTGACTAGTCTTTATCAAAGTCTGATGGCATTATTAAGCTCATAATTTTTAGAAGCTCATATGTCAAGTTTTGTAGCAGACAAAAAATAAAATCATTGTACCCAGGTTATAATGAACATTTACGTGTGCCATTGAATATAAATAAATAAAACTGCCAACTTATTGAGATTTTGTCATTTATTTCTAAATAATAAATCGTAACAACATTTAAGCACAAATAATATCGCGAGGGCTATTGTGTGCACAGCCTGGATGTTTACAAACATGCTATCGGCACTTCCCGTTACGTGTCAAATAAAGGCTAGCGGGAGCTACAAACTTTTACACGAAATTTTCCTGAAGTTAGAAAGCTGACGAGTCGTGAAACCTGATTAGCAAAACTACTTAGAATTGTGAGTAAAAGATAATGTCTTTCATTTTAATTTGCGAATCATATTCCAATTAGTGCAAGGAAGACGGCCTGCGAGTGATTTCATTTTATTTACGCAAATTAAATAGTTATGCGTATTTGAAATTATAGGCCGTTCTGCCTTACTTCGTACACATGACCTATGGAGTTTGAAGCTGGTGGGTCAGGGCTAGGTTTAGGGTCAAAATTCAACTAGTGGGATACCAAAGTGCATTAGCGCCGTAAATTGACCCACATTTCTGAGCAGCAATGTCATGAAAGGAAAATTCAGGTTGTTTTAATCTGTTTATATTGAGTGCATTTTATACTTCATCAGAGAGTGATTTTCATCATTATGATTAATTTTCATTGTATACTTGATGAATTAACAACTTAAAGTTAGTTAGAGTTCGGGTTAGGTACAGTCAGTAGGCCTATAGAGTTTAGTGAGGTATTTTAGCGGTCCACAAACCAGCCCCTACCCTTGAAACAGGCCCATGTGTATTTCTGCTCAGTGCGCATTATTGAAGGTTGGATGTGCGATTTATTGTGTATTTACGGATTAGTAAATGCACGATTTTTGGAAGAAAAATTAGACAAAATGTGCACATGTATGTTTGACAATTTCACATTTTTGTTTGTAATATCACGCTCTTTCAACCTGAGTTTGTACATGTACTTCTGTGATTTTCTTGTCGATCACCAAAACTTTCCCATCAATTTTTCATGGCACTGGAATGAGCATGATCGAGATGCAATACTGGCACTGTACTCTTCAGATTGATGGAGATATATAATACATTATCGCTAGGGGCCGGTGATGTAAATGTGCGACGTTTCCCGAGCGATATTCGAATCGCAATTTCTCTGAATTGTTATCGTTAATCTTCAATCCAAAAATAGTTTTTTAAAGAGTGAAATTTCAGTATTTTACCTGTTTATCTTCATATGAAAATATTCAAAAGAAAACAAGGGGGCCGGTTTGAGGCACCCGTATCATATGTACACTACAGCTCAAAGGAATTGGCATAGGGAAAGGGAACAAGGGGAAGGAGCCGCAGTTTTAAACCGTGGTATATTTTGTCAAGTTCAGTATGAAATATGATGCATTAGCGTATAAAGCATCGTCTAATGTGATGTGTACATAATGTAACTTAATGAGGAATACAACTCTAGAGGATGTATTGAATTACATAAATTCCATTTAAAGCAAAAAAAAAAAAAAATCAGAGAAACAGATAAAAAAAAAGCAAATGAACAAAAGTAGACAAATCAAGAAGTTATTTCTATTCTAGCCCTGTTAACTTGAAATGCAAATTAGACGAAGGTATGGCAGTAATCTTGAGTTTTGATAGGGCTACTTTGCTTCACCTTGGCTTTGTTCAATTCAACATTTTGTTTGGGCCTTGTTATCCTCGCAAAAGTTCCAGGTTTGAAATGACAAGTGTTACTCATTGTATAAACGGGTAATTTCGAGGTTTGAAATGTCAAGTGTTACTCATTGTATGTATAACTAGCTTTTTTAGGGGTTTATATCATTAGAAGTTATAAAATTGATTCATCATGAAATCAGAGATGGGTTTATGGGAGGTTGTCGTTCCCACTCCCAGGATGTAATCAAGATTGATCATCCAAGACATCTCATCACAGTCATGCTACCTCCGAAGAGGTAACAGGTAAGGATCAACCCTTGCCTGATGAATAGCTTGATGGTGGGTCTATTTTGTATATAAATAAAAATAGCTGATTTATTTCATGGTTATACTTCCAATAAAGACTTTTTATTTGGTAAAATTTTGTTAATTGCTTATATTAGTAATAATGCTTTTATTTATAGAATAAATGTTCACCTTAATGAATCTAAGAAAGGGAAAAACTTTATTTCCTAAAGATTTTATGAGGAGAAATGATTCTGTAAACCAGGATAGGGCAATATATGAATATTCATTAGAGCAGAAGTGAATATTCATGATAGGATAATCAGTCTTGCAATTCAGTCCTTTTTCTTCTGTAAATTATATGAAATCAATGGGATGTGCTATGAGTAGGCCTATGTTAGGGGAAATGCAAATGGATCAGTCCTGAATGATGCCTTTGAACAGTTCATAATTGTGTGAACAAATAAAAATATGATATGGAGATATATATTTAACAGTTGGGTAGTAACAGATATGTACAGTGTGCATACACAAAAGTTAAATCCAGTAAACTTAATTCCCCATTGCAATTGCATACATGTCCTTTACACAATATCCATACATAGACAATTTTTTAATGTAATATGTACTTGTTGAGGATGTGAGCACTGATCAGCATTATATAATATCCTGCACATGATATACAGATAAAAACAAAGGGTATGTAAACCAAGACTAATCAAGACTTGTGGTTGGTCCATGTGCTTTGGTTGTGTGTGTTCAATGTTGTACTGTGTCAGGTGCACATGTACGGGTATACCTTATGTGAGTTGTATCGTGTGTGTGTGTGCGTGCATGCATGCAGCTGCACTGTAGTGTACATGCCTACGGTATTCATTGTATGTACACACGGGTGCGTATCATTGTACATGCATTGGTAATGCAGAGTGCACATGTATACTCTCAGCTGGCTGCTAGCTATTCAGCACAGTCTGCAATGTGATGGACTCACTGTAGCAAGAGTATCAAATACGTTATCTGCTGCAGCTGAAGGTTAGTGCTGTATTGTTAACAGCAGGCCATTTTATTGTGCAGCAATATTCCATATGGAATCACCAGAGGAAAAATCCCAAGAGAATAAGACAGATTGTGCTACATGGGAGGAGCTGAAAGCTCTAGCTGATTTAGAGTCCAAGGTAGGACGTGGATATTTTCCTGCTGAAAATTTAGATCAATTACAAATTTATAATTTTTAGTATGATTTGCATTAATTTTATTGACTTTCACGATGAAATTATGATTTGTGTGCTTTTGTGTACTCAGAATGCATGCTTTGGACAGTGAAAAAAAGTGTGATTGTCATGTTGAAAATCAAGTTGCTAACATTGTATGAAATATATGTATGTTGAAATGATATGTAACTTAATTTAATAATATAAAATATATTATTATATTTGATATTAATAATATCAAATATAATAAGAATATGTTTTATTTCTTAAGGTACATTCCAACATTCATTTTATACAATGTTGGATACTAATTATTATAATTTGTATAAATGTATGACTTACTCCGAAAAATTGTAATGCTTTGATGTTGATAATTTTATGATTGGTATTCAGTCATTATCATACATTTATTTGCCAAAAATATCAATTATTATTATTGTTGATTATAAAGATATATCAGACTTTTTATTTTGCATTCTGTTATTTAGGACTAGGTATGTAATGAATACTACAGGTCATGTAGCCTTTTTTTCCAGGTCAAAAAAATGAATTTTTGTAAATGCTGAGTAAAATGGAGGAAACTACTCTGTAACAAATTCCCTCACAGTATTAGTACTGGAAACTGAATTTGAGGAGAAATATAAATATGGTATTTTGCTAGTTTGTGAGTTAAGTTTTGGATGAGTTGTCTGAAACTCAGAGGTTCTTGTAGCCAAAGATATGCACCGCGGCTCTCTGCTGAGCAGGCCAAGATGGTAATGTACTCTATGGTCGCTACAAAAACGGTTTGTTCCAAATGAAACAAGGATCGTTTTTCACTTTTCATGAAAAGAGTTGTGAAGCTATAACATGTATGATTGAGACTCCGAGTCCATACTCCATTCCTTGTCCCCTGGATTGTGTCATTTCTGTATGTTTAAACACGGGATATACACCCAGTCCCCATGTACATGTGCACTACAGCTCAAAGGAATTGGCAAAGTGAAGAAAGGGAAGAAAGGGAAGGAGCCGCAGATTTAGACTGCGGTATATTTTGTCCAATTCAGCAACATGTAACACGATGCATCAGCCTAAAAAGCATCATGTTTCATGCTGACCTGGACAAAATATACCACGGTTTAAAACTGTGGCTCCTTCCTTTTCTTCCCTTTCCCTTTCCCTATGCCAATTCCTTTGAGCTGTAGTGTAGTTAATAGCTTAATATATGGCAAGCGCGAATTCACCTAAGCCATCGTCACGTGGCAGCGCAGGTTGTTCACCCCACGTGGCACGACATCTCTCCTTCCGTAACTTAGCTCATTGGCAGTTAAATAAAGGAAGACACGCGGAGTGATGATATACATTTAGTCTGGTTGCCATGGTGATGATTTATCCTGGCCTTACATGTGCAAGTACATGAATGTCGGGCTTTGACGTCTTCTGGGTGTGCTTTTAGCGGAAAGGTTCTTTGTTGAATGAGTGAATGAGTGAATCACTTGCTGTAACATTTATCATGTCTTATTGTGAAAGATACAATTGTGCTGCTCGACTTTATTCTTACATAAACCCAATAAGCTCTATTCTCCCTAAAGCTACATTGAACGGAGTGAGCCCCTGTACATAAAACAGAGACCCTGTGATTTTTTCCCCTTACAATATTGTTCAGTATAATCTTTTTTTATCCTTATTTTGGCTTTCCCTTATTATTGCTTTCCCTTGTGTTGTAGAGGATCCCTTACAAATGAACAACCCACTCTTCGAGTATACAACAAGTTAAGTGCATGTATTCTTGAAGCATGTACACGTATTATTCACAATTTGCTTTTCATGAAAAATACATTTTTGCTGAGATACCATTTTCCTATAGATCTTACCTCTTGTCTATTACTTCATTTTTTTTGCTATATATCCATCACAAATCTTGCGTGATGTTTATTTGTAGTTGATGTTTTTTCATCAATATTGTATTTGTGATTCAAGTTGTGGGAAATGAATAGAATGAAATCATAGTTTGAACCAAGTTTATTTACCAAACTGTCTCTTTGTCTATTCCTTTTTTTCTTTTTCTCTTCTTGCAGGGAGGGAAAGAGTATGTCCTCTCACAAGACAATGAGCTGCGGTTTGAAGTGGAGAACAATGAAATTGTGCAATTGGAGGTAAGCCATGACAGTGTGTAAGCAGTAGAAACAGTTGCACTTCTGCCACCACAAATAACCAAATAGTACCTGCAAACAAAATCAGTTTCTTCATGGTAAATTGCACATCATGTCTGGCTCAGTACAGCTTGTCCCCCCCCCCCCCCCCCCAAAAAAAAAAAAAAAAAAAAAAAAAAAGAAGAAAAAAAAATACAACTTTCCGCAATGATAACTTTAAAGATATTAGATTAATCAGAATGATACTTCGGGGTATGAAACTTATTACCTTCATCTTGCAAAAAAACCCTATTCGATTTGATTCAGTGGTCATGGAGAATGGGGATCTTGTGTCAATCATGTCCGATGTCCCTTCCTACCAGATTTTGTAAAGAGACGTGTTGTCTATTATCTTCATGCTTTATGATCGAAATTGTTCTTGCACAAATATATCTGTTAAGAGAGTGAGGGCATGTTTCTTTTTATTTCAATCTGACGACATACTGTACGTCTCAAGCTGTACATCAGGCTGGAAATGTAGTCCCCAGAAATATTTCTTTGGGTTTATTCAGTATTTGGTGGAAGAAGTGGTCAAATTCTATGGCGGGTCCAGTGCGATTTAATCCCTGCAATGCATAAAAAGGCCCCCAAAATTACAAGAGTGTGAAAAAATAGATTTTTGTCATCTATCTACAGTATAGGGTGTAATGTATACCAGAGTGGTCACCAGGAAATCTTTTACGCATGGCTCAAAAAGGCAGAATGTCACCTTTTGTCAGATACATCTATGGAATGAGTGGCTTAAAGAAAGCAAAAACAATAAGAATAATAAGACCACCCTGATGTATACTGGTTCACGATATCAGAGTTTTAGGCCAGAACATGGATGTGAATTTGCTGTTTAATGTCCACGTTCATGTCGTGTCAGTCTGAAACTCGATATTAGCTTGGAAGCTTTCCCCTGCAAATTATTATATATTTTTGTTATGGTTTACCATTTGGTAACCGAGGTTATCCACCATGGATACCATGTACTAACATTTCTGTCCCCCAAATACCAACTGAAGACCATGCTGTATCTAAGATAAATACGGTGCATCACAACTATTGAGTGGCACATTCATGGTAGCACATTTTGTACACATTTTGATGTCATTAGTTTCATCAAGGCATGTAAGAAAGGATCAAAACTGGCCGTCAGGATTAAGAGACAACAAGATCTCCATTCTCTGTGACTAAACATTTTTTTTTTACTTGGTGCATTATTACCAGTGCTATGTTTACGTACAGTATTAGCACCAAAATAATTGTTTTTCGTCTCCTCATTCTTGCTGCTTTGGGAGATTATATAAATGCTCCTGTGCTTTCTTTGTGTTGTTCATCTGTGCATGATTTCTAATGCTTTGTTCATGTACAGATATTAGCATGCTGTATACGCCATATATTTCACGTTTTTTTTTTTCGCGAGTCGGATGCTATTCGCGAATTTAACAACATGCAAAAACATGAGATATGACATGCACGAGCACACATACTAATAGTACTAGCACTCCATGATCGCGAAGATAACCACAGGCGAAATTGTTGAGAAGTCCTGATTCGCGAAAAATTAGACTCGCGAAATATATGGGGTATACAGTAGACAGAAACTTGCTGCTTTGTTAAAGTAAACAGATATTTCCTGTTTTGTTGTTATTGATTTTCACATGTCTTAAGCCTCGTTTGACAGCCTTTTCTCTCTTTTTTTCCCCCTATATGATGATCAGATCAAGGAGGGGCTGGCGGAGGTGTTTGGCTCCGAGCTTATGAAGAACAGGATCTACAAGTTTGCTTCCGGGTCAAAGGTTGCGGTCTTTACATGGCAAGGCTGCAAGCTATTAATATCCTTTGCTTACATAGAATACTGCACTCGTTGATGGGTGGAGACTTTCAATGAAGAAGCAATGTATTTATGATTGACTGAGAGACTAGAACATTTGCAGATCACTTTAAATCACTTTGGAAACATTGATATTGATCTACTGAGCTATTAACTTTTTAACGTTTTAACTTCAATTAACTACTAATACACACAAATCCAATAGGGTAACATGTGACCTGACAAACATGTAGCCTATGTTCCATGGGGTATTTTACTTTATTGCAATGTAATGCGATGAAAATTGCTTTCACCCCTTTCCTATGGGAGGCTATTTTTTCATTCATGGGGGATCTTTTTCTTGCATTGCCTGGGCTAAATTGTCATTAATGTGTGTGTGATATTTGCACTGATGTGATCCCTTAACGCACTGACTCTGTACCTCCGAGGGAAGACGGAGGTAGCTTACGTATCCAAGGAAACGCCCATGGTGATGTACCTCAACACCCATGCAGCATTGGAACAAATGAGGCAACAGGCTGAACTAGAGGCTACACGGGGGCCCAAGGTGAGAGTACAGATGAGCGATTTGTGTAATGTGTATTTTACGTGTGTGTTTGATATGTTGAGATACGGATCAATGAGAGATATTGAGATATGGATTGATGTTTATAGGGCCCTTATAAATTATTGAGGTGTGATGTGGTTCCGCCAGTCAACACACACAATACCGCGCATCCATACGACCCATTGTAATATACCAAATAGCCGGCCTAATCAAGTTTGATTGAGAAATGTGCCTTAAATCTCCACTCAACAACAACAACAATATTGGCCAATGTTTATAAGGCCTTGGCTTCATGGCCTTTCTGTTGGTCTGAGGCACTTTGTAAAGGATGATAGTTTTGTCTTGTTTTGTGTTATTTTTGGTAGTTTGTTATTAATATGAATACAGTTTACTATGTATTGTTACTGTTTATATGGTACACTAAGACCGGAAGCGGACATGACTAAAACAAAATTCAAATGTGGCTAGGTGGTGCATCATGGAACGACTTTGTCTTAAATGTAGTATGGATGAAGAGTTTGATTACATGCAACTCATCAATATTCATGACACCTTTTCTCTTTATTCATGCCCACCCCTCTCCCACCCCTCTCCCACCCCTCTCCCACCCCTCTCCCACCCCTCTCCCACCCCTCTCCCACCCCTCTCCCACCCCTCTCCCACCCCTCTCCCACCCCTCTCCAACCCTTCTCCCACCCCTCTCCCACCCCTCTCTCACCCCTCTCCCACCCTTCTCCCACCCTTCTCCCACCCCTCTCCACCAACCCTTTCCCCCACCCCTCTCCAACCCTTTCCCCCACTCTTTCCCCACCCCTTCGCCACCCCATTACGCTCCCCCACCCCACCCTCAGGTCATGGTAGTGGGACCGGGCGATGTAGGGAAGAGCACCGTGTGCCGCTTACTACTCAACTATGCAGTCAGGGTCGGCCGCCGACCTACTTTCATTGAACTAGACGTTGGCCAGGTGAGTGCATGCGAGAGTGAAGTGATTATAATAATCATTTTTTGTTTGTTTCTTAGAAATTGAGTTAAGAGGACATATTGCCATTGATGCAGTAACTCAGCATGATTTAGCCCTTTACAATGAAATTAAGGGCCCATGTGAATGAGCAATAGGGTACTTTTTAAGGCAATATTGCAGGCCATGAATTAACTTGTATCGGACACAATTAAGCCACATCCCTGTGATCACTGCAGTTCCATGTCAGATTTTGACATCCTAACTAGACCGGGGTTCAGAAAGCCAAAAAATCTGTCGATAAGCGATGGATAATGCTCGGGTCCAGGCTTCATTACCGCTCCCCTCCCCCGCGCTTGCCCCTTCCCAGAAAATAAACATCCCTGTTGTGTTTGGGATCGGTGTGTCTTTGTAATTATTGCAGCACCGAGAGGTACATGAACAACGAGCATGAGACTTGTAAAATTAGAGTATCATTTATTATGTACAAACAACAATTCACATAGTCCCAATTCACAAGATACAGATAGTGCAAAATACAAGTCTTCGCCTGGTGAAGGTCTCAACTCTTCTTCCTTCACTAAGTTTTTCCCTCAGCTAAAGCCACGTGAGAAACAAAAGGATTTGGGGGTGTGATCTAAGTTATTGGGGTAACATTTACATCTAGGATATGGGAGAAGCTAGTGGTGTGGCCTCTGCCTGGTGGCTTGACCAAGAGACAAAGAGAAAGTACGTGGAAGTACTCATATAGATGGAATGCGTGGTCAATTTCTGTATATGCCATCTATTTCGTGAGTCTAATTTTCGGCGAATCAGTACTTCTCGACAATTTCACAAGTGGTTGAATTAGTGATCTTAACTAGTACTCTTAGTGTACTAGTACATGCTTGTGCACATAATATTCATAGTTTTGTGTTTTGTTAAATTTGCGAATAGCACCCGACTCGCGAAATTCATGAAAATAAAACCCCCACGAAATATATGGTGTATACAGTACGTGGTTGAGGTGGTTTGGGTAAAAGGATGCTTAGTAGACTTATGATGTGGTCTGAGCAGGAGAGATGAAACAGAGATTACCATGAATCAAGCAGTGAATGGGGAAAAGGGTACTGACTTCTCCACAAATGGTGTGAGTGGGACAATGACAGATAACAACTATACAACACTATTTTGGTTCCTGTTGTGTTGTCTTCCCCCCACAGGGGTCATTATCCGTCCCGGGGACCGTGGGGGCACTGCTGGTGGAGAGGCCAGCTGATGTGGAGCAGGGCTTTGCTCTGACCGCGCCCCTTGTCTATCACTTTGGAGCCGTGTCGCCCAGCGTCAACATGAAACTCAATCAGCTCCTCACCGCTAAGCTGGCTGAGGTCTTCTCCATGAGGTGCAAGGCAAACCAAAGAGGTAAGGATTAGGGATATATTCATCGCACTTAGGTGCTAAATGTTTCTTTGACATTTTTTTGAAAAATTATTTAAGATAAGTTACAATACAAATCAAACTGAAATTAGCACATCATTAAATCAAGGGATGTCATTTTTTTTTTAGCAGCAGGTTTTGTGGAATTTCATGAATTACTTTTCTTTAAAAATGATCATGTGAATATTTAAAGGGATAGTTCACCCTGAAATTATTTTGGTTTCAATAAAATGAGACACAAGAAACAAACATTAATGAAGGTTTGAGGAAAATCGGTCAAGGAAAAAAATTAAGTTATTTGATTTTGTGACGTCACGTGCGAGGTGCTCTCCCAATGTTTTTATATGCATAAGATTTATCTTGTTAATGTTTGTTGATATTCATATATCTGTATGAAAACTTATAATTTTTATGTTTTTGTATATAAGTAAGTTGATTTCTTTATCTCTTGGAACAGTGGCTCAGAGTGGATGCATCATTAATACGTGCGGCTGGGTCAAAGGTGACGGCTACCAGGCTATCAAGTATGCAGCGCAGGCATTCGAAGGTGAGACCGGCACCACATCAACACATATCCACATGAATACATATCCACATCAACACATATCCACATCAACACATCCACATCAACACATATCACATCAACACACATCCACATCAACACATATCCGCATCAACACATATCCATATCAACACATATCCACATTAACACATATCCACATCAACACATATCCATATCAACACATATCCACATCAACACACATCCACATCAACACACATCCACATCAACACATATCCACATCAACACATATCCACATCAACACATATCCACATCAACACACATACACATCAACATATATCCGCATCAACACATATCCATATCAATGCACATCCACATCAACACATATCCACATCAACACACATCCACACCATTCATTAAAACCTGCTTTCAAAGTGCTTTTAAACTGCTTTTAACATGCTTTTAAAGAAGTTGAAGGAAACTGAGGAGAAAGAATATGAGATGGGGATGATTTAGAGGAAGAGAAAGGAAAATAAAATGAATAGGTAGAATTATATAACAAAGAAAACAGAATGGAGAAGAGAAGCAGGAGGAAAAGAGAAAGAAAATGAGGTGGTAGGAAAAGGAGTAATAAAGTAACAATGAAGATAAAGGAAGGAAGAAGAATAGAAAGTGGGACTATAGATGTGTTTCATGAGTACTAGATTATATGGATAGTTTTGAGATTCAATTTTCTTCTTGATTTAAAATCAACAATTGTTAAGAAGAGTGACTTAATATTCCTTCTTAGTTGTCATATGTGCTTCTTGTTTTGATTGTATTTCTGATTTCATTATTCTTTTTTTCCCTCCTTACAGTTGATGTGATCATTGTTCTAGATCAAGAGCGGTTATACAATGAGCTCGTCCGAGATATGCCGTCTTTTGTTAAAATTGTTCTACAGCCCAAGTCTGGAGGTGTAAGTATATATAAATTAAAACAAGATAATAAAACACTTGAAATAGAAGTGGTTGTATTAATAATAGCAATGCTGATGTTGATAAATATTAATGCTAGTAATAATGATAATGATAATGTTATGAAAAGTAGTGTATCTCTTTTACAGGCAACATCTGTTTAATATTGCATGAGGCATAAGGACAGCATATATATTTTTGGCAACCTGCCATAAAACTTCATTTCGTACAGATTGGAGGGAAGTTGTAAACAACTATTTTTTGCTTTATGCCATGCTATTTACACAACTTAATTTTGCAAAAGGGGTACACCACACTAATTCAAACAATGATGAAGGAAAACAAGGGGCCGAAGTATTATGCCAACAGATAAAAACAATATATTTTGAGAGATGGATAAAATAATGCATGACTTTTTTCAGAATATGCCTCTTATATGAGCATCAGACTGCTTTCATTTGAACAGTATTGTTTATTTGTTAAACAGAAATACTGGAGAAAGAATGTTGTTATTATTACGTATGATTTGGTTTTTATGTCAGGTTGTGGAGCGGTCACAGACGTGCAGAAGGCTAACACGAGATGACAAGGTTCGGGAATATTTCTATGGTTACAATGGCTGCTACTACCCGCACTCATTTGAGGTCAGCTTTTCCGATGTAGAGATCTTCAAAGTAGGAGGTAAGTTAAAAAAAAAAAAAAAAACAGATCTTAGTAAGATGTTTGTGAGGGAGACAAGGTTCAAGAATATTTCTATGGTTACAATGGATGTTACTACCTCCACTCTTTTGAGGTCAGCTTTTCTGACGTAGAGATCTTCAAAGTTGGAGGTTTACAAGTTAACCCTCCCTTTTCCTGTTAGTCTGTTAGTCTGCTGGTCTGTTAGTCTGTTAGTCTGTTGGTCTGTTGGTCTGTTGGTCTGTTACAAAAATGCTAAAATTGTTGTTTACCTTGCTCTCATTTCTTTATTTCTGCATCAATTGTGATCAAACTTGGTACAAATGATCCTTGGGTAATACGCATGTCGTCTTGAGGATGATGGGGGCAAAGGTCATCTAGGGGTCAAAACGTCAAATGATATGAGGCCATGTGCATCAATTTTCTCAAAGTTTTTGTTTGACTTGCTCTCATTTCTTTATTTCTGCATCAATTGTGATCACATTTGGTACAAATGATCCTTGGGTAATACCACATGTGTCTCTATGAGGGTGATGGGGCCGAAGCTCATCTAGGGGTCAAAAGGCCAAATGATATGAGGCTGTGTGCATAATTTTTCTCATAATTTTTACTCTGTTTATCGATTGTTATGAAGTAAGACAGCTTTTTCTTTCTGCATTCTGAAAATAAATGTTGGAACATGCCACCTTTCCTTGAAACACATTCAACACACCGATACAGAAGGTTCCTTTTGAAAAAGAAAAATCATGTTTGTCACTTACATGTACATAACCTCTACCAACACTGTACTTTACATGTTGTTTTTTACTGGTTTACCATTTATGAACAGCGCCTCCTGTGCCAAACTCATGTCTACCACTGGGGATGACAGCGGAAGACAATCAGACAAAGCTTGTGCCCGTCAATCCAGGTATGTCCCTTGCTTTATACTGGTGAAAAAATGACAAGGAGAACTTGGGGTGATTTAACCCAACAATGCAAAGAGCCACCTTAAACTTTAATGGTAATGCTTTATCTTGTGCACTTAGTATATTAAGAGTTTTCATGCCTCCGCCATGAAGTCAAAGAAATAGAGGTCAAAGGTCAATGATCATTGCCAAACTTGGCTAAACATGGCTCCCCAAAATGATATTTTTGGCAAGTACTAGAAATTAAATGGTTAGATTTCATATAGGCAGTCAATTGTCAACCAAAACTACAAGTTTTCTTAGAAAATGATCAATATCAACCAAATAAAATTTACAAAGAAGCAGAGGCATACATTGATATATTGAATGCATGGCAGTCTATTTGCTCTAGTTTATCATATTTTTCAGGCAATTGATTTTTTAGTCCAACTGCATTTTGAATTCATGGTTGCAATAGAATTATAAAAGAGCCCCAAAACAGCCCTCACAAAAATGGCATTTTCCTCATAGTGTTTTATCGACAGCATAGTTCAAGGTGTTTGTTTCATGACAGTAGACTTTTAGCTTCTGTGAATACATTGTCTCCCCTTTCCTCTGATTGGTCAATTAGGTCTGGAGCTTGTGCACCATCTCCTCAGTGTCAGCCTGGCGGAGGTCAAGGATGACGAGCTCATCACAACAAATGTCGCTGGTTTCATTGTTATGTAAGTCTTAGCTCCTTCTTGAATCAGACAAGATTCTGCTGTTTAGGTGTAGTCTGTTGTGACTAACTTGTACGAATGAGACAGTGGTACATAAAGCAGAAACTTTTTCTGTATCTGTCAAATTTCTGGGGCCATATTCATGAAAGCTTGATAGCCTACCAGAGTAAGTTACTAAAAATGCATGCAGCTGAATGCACTTTTAGCAACTAACTAGGCGTAGTTCAAAGGTGGTATTCTGAGACCGTTTTATCTCTGTTTTAAGTCTGTTGTAACTAATCGGTATTCTGAACACCGTTTTATCTCTGTTGTAACTAGTGTTTAAACTCTGTTTTAACGTTTGTTTTATCTCTCTCCCTTTGCCCGCGCAAGCCATTGTCATAGTTTGTGCGCACGCATGTAACTTTTGGCGCAAACAGTACAACCATATCTGTAACACACGCATATTAAAGCAAGGCGCGTTTCGTGCTCTTTTGCCCAAGGGAGCAATTGGATTGGTTAAAACTTCTTATATGCTACCTCTAACAACATTTCCTATTGGTTATAGTTGTTGCGGTGGGCATAGTTTTCCTGACTTACAACACCGTTAAAACAGTGTTCAGAATACTGTTTAACAACTGTTTTAGCACTGTTGTAACTCACTGACTTACAACAACGATAAAACGGTGCTCAGAATACCATCCCAGGTTCATGAATATGTTTAGGGGTAATTCTACTAGTGTGAAAATGTGAACATGGCCCTTTAAGATTCAATCCCTTCAGTCTTTAATAGACAAAGTCCTGCTATGGAGCATTAGTGTATACACGAGTTACTATTGGTTTTTAATGTTCTTATCCAAATCGAGCTGTCAAGGGTTTTGATACCAGAGGTATCGAATAGCTCATATTTGAATGGACTTTCAAACGTATATTATTGTGGATGTGTGGTTACCATGAGCGTTTTAATGTCTAATTCAAATCAAGAAATTTTGGGTTTTGCTTCCAGAGAAATACAATTTTACGTATTTGAATGGCCTTTCCTTGATTCTGTAATGAGAGGAATAAGTTACTAAAAAAAAACCTGCAACTCAAACCTTATATTAGCTGTAACATAGAGTGGGATACAAATCGTCTGTAACCAAATTGATTCTCTTATATTCATTCGTGTCCTTTCTCCCACTTATTCTGTATTCGTGTTCTCCCCAGAACTCACGTGGACATGGCCAAGAAAATCTTCACCATTCTATCACCAGCGCCACGACCGTTGCCAAGACGATACCTTCTTCTAAGCGGCGTGCGTTTCATGGACATTAAATGAGGGCGCCAGAGCCGTGACAGTGACACTTTGTATATTGGTGCTGCGTAAAACCTACCTTCACGGCGCATCCTGGATTTCAGCTCGTATTGATATTTTAGAACTGCAAAAGAAGATGATGAACAGTGAATAGAGAGACTACAGGGAAGATAAATGCATGGAGATTGGGAGTCAAACCGATCATTTTTAGCCGAGACACACTTACGGAGCAAGAGTACTGTTAGGGAAATATGTCTTCTGTGACTATGTTGCACAAATGTTACTTTTTGTTTTTGATAGCAAGCCACAGCCGACAGATTGGACCAGTGAACCACATCCAGATTTTTTCGCATATAAAATTTTATTGGCTTATGCTACATCCAGACCAATTTGTGTGATGTACAGTTTCATACAACATACATGTACATGGCAGACCAAAATTCACAGAAAGCATTGATTTAACCAAGGCATAATTCGAAATTATTCTTTGGAACGTTGTCAATCATAGAGATTTTATGCTTGTTACAAATTATTCTGCAAGAAAATTTTAATATTGATGTTTATATTGACAATATTATTGTTTTATTTAACCTAAAAGTATTTTTCATTTTGTTGACTGAATTTTACAATTATGTATGGAATAGAAGGACTGCCACGTGTCTCTCTATAAACTGGGATTCAGTCTTTGATTTAAATCTAGGTCAGATTTTAATTTAATCTGTGATGGATCTTAGTGTGTGAGTACCTATGCAGACTTTCAGCATCTGTTCGAAGAAAGCCTGTGTATTGTGACAATCTTCGCAGAACTGCAGCTGACAGTATTTTCCCCTGCCGTACTCTTCTACAATGCTGGTGAACATTTGTGCCAATTTGTGTGCATGTATATCAGTGATTCCACAATATAGTACGCCGCATTAATGATATAGATGTCTCACTATTAATCCTAAACGTGCCATGGGTGGAGTTTTTCACCCATCAATAGGGAACCGAAGGGGTGTCATCATATCCATTGTCATGCAGGTTGCTGGTTCTAAACAACAACCCTCAAGTGAGAGTTCCACTGGTCCGACATTGTCTAGCGGGCTAGTGTCAGGCACTCCCAAAGATTCACTCACTCACTTGATCAGCTCCTGCCGATCAATCACTTTTCTTCACCACACTTCCCGATCTGTCATCAACGTCGTGTTGGTAGCACCGATGTCCCTCTTCGGTGTGTCGATGTAGAAGGTTTTAGGTCTACCGCATCCTCGCTTGCCGTGGGTCGGCTCCCATAGCACCAGTCTTTGCATGTTTGATTTCCATACTGTGGACATGCTGTTCAGTGCCTTCCAGGGGTATGTTTCACCAAGCCGTTCGTAAGTTACGAACGACTTTACGAACGACTGGTTATCCCTTCTTGTGCTAAATTAGATTCTCAATGAAGTAAGTGTGGTATATCGCATTTAGCGCAAGAAGGGATCACCAGTCGTTCGTAAAGTCGCTCGTAACTTAAGAACAGCTTGGTGAAACACCCCCCTGGCCTGCGCTTTCCTCACACTGATGTCCTGGTCTGCTCTATCTACCCATCCAAAGAGAGTCCCCGCTATGATCACCGATGTTTGCTCCACTCATGTAGTTTAGAACCAGGCGTCTTGACAATGTGGTCATATGACGTCGCACTTTGGTACTCTATACACACAAATCCCATATATAGAGCAGCATTTTATCTGGTACAGAAAGGGTAAATGGACTCATGCGAACAGGGAGAAACAGATAGTCAAAGCTGTGTGCCCTGATTATGGCATCGCTCCTTTCATCCTCTCTAGCATTTATTTGGACCGATTGGTGCCTTTTGATTGGCCTACATCTTTGACATTCTTTGTCTGCAAGCCATACCAGGCTTCAAGTATTCAAAGATTTTTTTATTTTTTTTTTTTTAAATATATTATGAGTTATGGCACTTATGAAATAAATGTATACATTCCAAGTGCTTGATGATTTCTGATAGGGTGGTGAAACCCTGGTAAGTTGACTTGAATGAAATCAGAGAAACAAAATGTTCAGATGAATCAGATCTAATATAAGGATGTCGTGAGTTTTGGGAAAATGCTGATTACTTGTTCTGAATCCTGATCATTTAAAAGAGAGTGTCCCTTTTGCAGATCATTTTTTTTTTGGAAAATGGAAAATAGAAGAAGATAATGTATCAGAACTCCCCCCCCCCAAAAAAAAATAATAGACCTGGAAACTGACTTCAAGCAAAATTAAGGTGATAGCCAGATTTTCAGGAGGGTTTGGCCCAGTCGTCTGAAAACCTTTAAACCCAAAGACTGGAGACCGCTGTGCGCTATGGTCCGCATCAGTCCGCTCCACAGTGCATGTGTTCAATGGGAGCAATGCGCGCATCGCATGCTGACGGTGCGTTTTAAGGGTAAACAAGGATGGTTTTTCACTTTTCCTGATAATGTTTGTGAAGCTATGACTGAGATTTCATACCATTGCGGCATTGTCATTTTTCCCCTGTATACCATCCATAAACACGAGTGCTCAGAGCAATATTACAAGGCTATAGTGGTAATAAAATATTTCAAATGCAAGTAACTTCACTATAACATTTCTGATTTTCTCTGAATTTATTCCATGTAACTTAATATCCGGGCCTTCAATGGATGTGTAGAAAACACATACATTTGTTGGGTAGGTGTGGGAAATTATCTCATGAACATGTCTCGTGTGTGTTGTACTGTACTACATGGGATCGATGTACAGTTTAAAGTGGACAGTATTTTATATATCATTGACTCATGTTTTTATAATTCACTTAACTTGTACACTGGTGATGAATGAAATGTATTTATCTGATCAAATTTGCTGTATACCTCAGTTATGACTTTTTAGCACAACGGACAGTTTCATTTTTTTAAAAGTGTGTGAGTACAGGGTAACTCGTAGCTCATATTTTGAATATAAAATGAGACATTCAAAGACAAAAGTTATGACTTTGATTTTTGTCAGAATTTTATCAGAATGTTGATTTCCGAATGTCCAACTCACTTCATGTACATGCATGGAGTGCGTCTAGGTGAGCCATCTTTAAAGGGATAGTTCACCCTGAAGATAAGTTTGTTTCAATAAAACAGAAACATGACAGAAGCATATTAATGAATGTTGGACGATAAGTGGTTGAAGGAAAAAAAAGTTATTAGAATTTGAAATTTCAGTTCTGTAATTTACGTGCGAGGTACTCTCCCATACATTGTGTACAATATTATTACATCAATTGTTTTTTTTCTATCTTTGACAAAGGTACGATTTTTTTCCCCCATACAGTTATGTGTGTAAAAATGTATTTCTCATTATGTATCAAATGCACATGTACAATGATGCATATTTTTTTGAGAAAATGTAAATTTTCGAAAAAAATTGTACACAACATGCTGTATGGGAGAGCAGCTCGCACGCGGCGTCACAAAATCATAACTGTCTTACCCTTTTACGGATATCATCAAACCTCCACTGATGTGTTTCTGTCATGTGTGTGCTTTTATTGAAACAAAAATCATTTCAGGGTGAACTTTCCCTTTAAAAGCAACTCAACCTATACTAACAAATTGATTTGTATAAAAAGCAGGACATTGTCAGGGATGCAGGTAAAATAAAGTCTGATAGAAAGTTGATTTTTAAGAGGAAGTGGGATTTTTATTTCTACTCATAAACAAATGAAGTATTTTTTATGGTTTTCTCGTATGTGTACTAGCACATGTTGCACTCTTTTTTTACCTGTCATTTTACCACCTTTGATATCTATTTCTACATGTCTATTGTCCCACCTTGGAGTCAAAAGTATAATGTAGTTATTGTATTCACTAGGTTTAGATAACATAAACATGGAATGTCTGTAAACAGCCCAAAATTACAATATTACGCCGTTGTTAGTAGATATTCCATATTATATGACACCTAGATAGATCCCTGTCATGTGATTGGTTGTTTGATATCGATCATTCAGTCCATTTACGATGACGTCATCAACCGTGCAATTTTGGATCCATTCATCATGCAATTTTTGATCCATACGATATTGTCCATTGCACGCTCATCGAGACCACCAGTACTCGCGTGTATTGTGTATGCGAACCGCGACCGCTCAGCAGGTGTACTTGTGCATATGCATATTGAGCTAATTTGGATCTATCTAGGTGTCATATAAAACAAATAATAAATGCTTTTTCATTCGTGCAATGGACAAAATATTTCATTCTGTGAAAGATGAAATAAATGATCCATTCAACTCGGCTACGCCCCGTTGAATGGATCTTTTCATCTTTCACCTCATAAAATATTCTGTCCATTGCCCTCATAAACATTAATTATTTGTATATCATTATTTTGTTTTTAGGACAGCTTAACTGTGGGTTGTTGCAAAGCTTCGGGCTCTACCATTTAAGATGGTGTAGCCTTTGTTACTGGGCTGTTTTATGGACAAAAATTGTTGAATTCATAGTTACTGTGAGTGCGAGGATGATATTTTTGTAGTTCTGTACTCTATTTAAAAGAAACTGAGAATACTGAGAATACTACCTATAAACATGTTACACCAGATGGAACTTGAAGAAAGTGTTTGTTGTTTGTATTTATTGGTGTTGATTTGATCGCGGAAATGAGTGTTGAGGTTTGCCGGTGTTGAGGAATGTATGGATTTAGCTCTTGATGTTCCACGGGTGCATTTTGACACAATTGATACACACATATTCCATTGAACGTCACATCTCTGACATAAGGAGTTAAAAGAATAATACATGTGTGATTTGTATCCCCTTCTGTCTCTCACTCTTTCTCTCTTCCCCCCCCCCTCTCTATTCTCTCCCCTCTCTCTCTCTCCTCCCCCCTCTTTCTTTCTCTCTCTCTCTCTCTCATGCACACATACACGCCACACAAACACTAGCTTGTGTGACCTGTCTTAGCCAGTCAGAGAGGCTGAATCAATTGGTCTGAAAATGCTCAAGACTACAGCTCTTTCTCTCTTCTCTCCCTCTCTCCTCTCTCTCACACAATATTTGTGTTTTGTATTTCCCTTCTGTGTATTTCTCTCTCCCCCTCTCTATATTTTTTTTCTCCCTCTCTCCACTCCCCTCTCTCTCTCTCTCTCTCTCTCTCTTTCTCTCATACACATACAATAATATTTGTTTTGTATCCCCCTTCTGTCTCTATATTTCTCTCTCCCCCATTTTTCTATCTCCTCTCCACCTCTCTCTCTCTTTCACTCTCTACACACACACATACACACATGCACACATCCCAAATTCCCACCCAAAGATAACCTGTAGCTTAAAGGTACATTAAGAAGTGGTATTGATTACCGCCCATAATCACAGCCGAATCACCTGCTTCTATTAACAGATCCTCCTTTATAGACGATCCCCTTCAAGTATTCTGAAATCAACAAGAATGAAACCAATGACCATCTGATGGCAAAAGGGCACCCCAATGATCACAGACTAACTCTTACCTTTAAGTTACTGCCTTTAGTTGACTCAACATCAAGAATATGAGGGAATACACCAATCTGCCTTCAAAAATAGCAATCTGTTTAATGAAACCACCCACACAACATTTAGAATATGAACAAAATATTTATAAATACATATATGTGCAATATCTAAACCAATGTTAAACATTCTTTCTCTTGCATCGTGCCAAAATATACAGATAGATACTCAGCGTAAGTCTGAATACATAGAGCTAATAGTACAGTATTTCATCTATTATTACAGTTATTCTTCTTTAACAAGGTATGTATACTCACAGTTACAGGGACAGTACTACGCAATACATATAGGTACAACAAACTGAATAAGAATATTGTGTAAAAAAAAATAATTACAAATCTGAATACATACATGTAGCACAAAGTGAAGAATACATCACACATTTCCCAAATGACTTTATTTCATTAGAATAAGATCTCTGCATTTCCAATTCATTCCTTTCAATTAGTTATTTCAACATGCACAACCTTGTGTTAAATTTCTGTCATTAGTGCATAACTCCTGTTTTAAATAATGAAATTCTATATCAAATTGCTGTCAATACAAATGTTCTTACAGTATCAATATGTGTTTCTTTAAGCATACAAATCCATTGATTAACCCAGATATATTCAGAGTTAGACACATATTTGACTACAAGATACATTTAGAATAAACGAGTTACAAAAAAAAAAAAAAAGCGTATCCCGTTTCATATTGTATGAGAATGTTTCTTTCACAAAGTGTTGACATTTTCAAAAATCCTGTTTAACATTTAAGCTGCTTTCAAAGAAAGGAAAAATACATACAACATAATATTGCATATTTGAAATGATCTTTAAAATTATTTCAATAAATTGTCATTTGAAGAAGGCTATTACCAGTGTACATGTTGGAAAAAGATCTTAAAAAAAAAACACTGGTTTTTTTTTTAGGTGAATACAAATGGTTATTATACACGTTTACAGCACTCTTATATTTCTAAGCATAAATAAACAAAGTTTGAATCTTAAAAACTTACAGACATTCATAAAGAAATATGTTTTTCAGCAACATGTATGATATACTAGGAGAACAAATAGAACAAAATTAGTTGATCTGTAAAAAAAAGAAGAAGAAGTGAACAAATACATAGACAGTGTATATCATAATCACTCATAGATTACAGAGGTGGATAAAACGATATTTTGATATGAGCAAAATTCTGATGAAATTTCTGATTGAAGAATTCAACAGCTAGACAGATTGTAGTCTTGGTTTCAGACCCAATACTTCTTTCTTCCTCTTCTAATATAGTTCACTTTCATTGAAGGCTTCATACGCATCACAAGTAAATAAACAGTAGTGGTTGAAGGTGATAAGTGGAATGTGTTGAGTTTCATAGAAGGTCTGCAAGCAAGACTGCATGGACTAGGTGTTAAAATAACTTTTGACACTTGAAAAATGATAAAAACTAAGTTATAACTCAAATCAAGCTGACACTGACACATCATAAAGTCAAGGAATGTCAATTTTTCTAGAAGCAGGTTTTGTGACATTTCATTGGTTACTTTTCTTGTAATAATCCTGTGAATATTAAATGAGATTTTAACTTTTGGATGAAGTTGGATCTAAAAATGTGTGTGTAGCAGATAATTAATTCAGAACACAATGGTCATTGTGCATCACACATGCCTATGAGTCACAACTTCTTTTCTGCCAGATACATTATGCATTATTAATGACACTGAAGGTAGTTGCAAGTGGATTAACACTATGCAATGGACATTGTTGTGTTCTGAATTAATTGTCTCATACACACCAATTTTTAGATCCAAATTTGTCCAAAAGTGAAAATCTCATTAGATATTCACAGGATTATTACAAGAGAAGTAATCAATGAAATGTAACAAAACCTCTCTCAAAAAAAATGACAACCTTTGACTTGATGATGTGTCAATTTCAGCTTGATTCATGTGATAATATTTTTCTCATCATTTTTTTTTAAAGTGTCAAAAGTACTTTTCAACACCTAGTAGATACACTGTAGATCAATTTTCCATAGTAAGGACTTTTTATCTGAAATTTCATTCACATTTTCCATTGTGCTGTATCACTGATTCTCTATTTGTATATTTAATGCACACACCAATTAAATGCGGACAGAAATGCAGGTACGAATATGTTGTTGACCAAATTTTTTGACACAAGGTTGAAAGGCACATTTTTGTTTTACTTTGGTTGTGAGATACAGCCATGTTCTATATATACATCTTCACCACTGTGCGTAAAAAGACATCAAATCTAGTCCGGTTGGACAAATTCTAATTGATATAATGTAGTTGAGAGTAGATACACATGACAGTGCAATAATTCTTTATTTACTACATTTGCATTGTATTGGCATAGACAGCTCACATACTGTCCAGATATGCCAATGACACGGATCCTTCTTCATACCTCTTTAAAGCCTCTTTCAAAGTGAATACGCATGCTGGGAAATAAATCAGCCATTTTGTAGTTAGCCTCACAAATACTATTGCAGCAAGGGAAACACCTAAAGTGAATACAACTCTTGCATTCAGTGGAAAACTAAGCAAGTTTGATACTGCTTCACTGCTCCTTGGTCTGGTAAATCCACTGAACTAAAACTACTAGACTGCAGACATACCAACACGAACATGGGTTCCTGAAGTTATGCTGACTTTGGTTGATGGATAGAATGGCATTTTGAAGCCTTGAAACATCGAACCTAATAAGCATTGACCAGATTTCGAGGGGGGTTGTAATTCCACAAAGCAGGAGCAATGCACGAGAAGGTATGCTCACTATTACCAACATGTAACGAATGCATGTGGTTTAATTAACAAACCCTTCATTTTAAAAAAGAAATTTTAGGCAAACGCTTCATTGTATGTAGATATACTGGTATGATGCCTTAGAGGTCCATACGAAGTGCATGTGAATGTAACCTACATGTAGTTTGCTTTTGCAAGAGTAGAATCTCTATCTCTCTCTCTATATATAGATTTACATTGATGGGTCTGTCATCAACTTCCCAGGACTGCAATCGATTGCAGCAGTGAAATGCATTCAGCTCCATAGCTTTTTACATCCTGATAGCAATAGCTGACTGTAATCGATTGTAGCCAAATGCAGTCAGCTCCGCACCTTTGTACACACTGATTGCAATCACTCACTGCAATCAATTGCAGCAATTTGCAGTGAGGTGGGAAGGTGATCTCAGACATTGTACATTGAACAATTCACAAGACATCACAAACATTTTCTGCAACACACAATCACTTCTTACGTATAAAAAAAGCGCAAATCACCAGGATATTGCTACCACCTCCCCACATTCTCTAGGCATCTTGTTAGGTTTACAATAATAGTACAAAATGTATTATCAAAATATCTTGAGTGTTCCAAAAATGGAGGGTATAGGGCATGTGTAGAAGTGCATAAATATATGTATATATATTGTTGATATAATCCAATAAATGTCGTACATCAGCTCAACAATGACAACACCAGTGCATTTGATATACTTCGTAGATAATGCTTCCTTGTGCAACTTGAAAGAAACATGTACAATAACAAATACATGTAAATACTACTGCCTACCTATTGCCAAGGTATCTTTATACTGGTAACGCTGAAAAGTGATCAGCGAGTACCGGTAATCATTTTTTACCAGTAAAACTTAAAGGCGTGCATTGTCAAACGGAAAGGACGGTAGTGGTAAGGGATGTTTACTTCTCACAAAATGGCTGAAATTTGCCCCTGAGGGATGTATGAGAGCACGTGCGCAATAACAGTGGACTGTTCGTGTCATTTCCGACAGATTCAAGGCTTATGGTAATCACGAAGAGGCGTTCGTTTGGGGCCGTACAAGTCCACATTTTCCCCCATTGAATACCGCAACGCATAGCATGTAGCAGCACCACGATCTAGTGCTATCAGTTGGTAGGTCTTTCATATATAAACCGCTCTTTGGTCCAGTTCTCATGGGAAATCGTGCTTCAGGTTGTGACCATACCATTCATATATATCATTTTGAATTATTTGAGTTATTTAATGTGATATAGTAAGCGGCTCTTCGGTCCGATAATCATGCTTTTAGGTTGTGATCACACTATTATTATATACCGGTAATTTTGAATCAATTATGACATGTAATAAAGAGTCCTATAGTACAGAATTAAAAATCAGAAAGAAAGCTCTGACTAAGGTCAGATGTAGGCCTTACCATCACTATCCACTACCTAATTCCATATGCTAGGTGATATGATGCAAAAATTCCATACCCTGCATAGCTTTAAATATTGCCCGTCCAGAGGAAAACCAGTGGCTAAATATTAGTAGTAGTCCGTCATTTAGTTCACTCTTTTGATATGTTGAAAGAGCTAGTCTCGGAATGTACACTTGATATAAATAAGAATCCTTTTCAAACAAGAAGGAACTAAAGGTGAAATATACATTAAAGCTCTTAAGATAGAAACACTACTTTTAATACTCTCTATTCTTATTCATTTTAAAATCGTTTGGCCTATGAAAGATACAGTTGTATGTTTAGACACTACAACCTACAAATTGGTAACAACAATCAATGCCACTACAAAGCAACAAATCATGTGTTGACAGCCAGAATGTTGTTATACATGAATATGAATTCCTTGAGACACATGAGGGGTTAACTCAGCTGAATTTAAAACTCAGTCAGTAGAAATCAAGAGACTGTTACCAAATACCACGCACTGAAATGTCCATGTTTGGAACTCACAATTTAACTCCCTTAAGTAGAGGTCTTAGGACTGGAAAATCCTTTAAAATATATGTTTCCTACACATTGCTAAACATACGATACTCCTTTCTGCATTTGAGAAAGTCATCCATTATACCACACACCCAATCACATTCAGCTTTTTTTTTTGGCAAGTCATGTTAGCTTCTAGTCTTAAACACTAGATCGGGAGCGAACATGACTGCACGCAAAATCTGAATATGGCTGCGTGGTGCATCATGGGAAAACTTTTCCCCATAAGCGGAATGGAGAATTAAAAACGAGTGAAAGTAGATGGCATTATGTTACAGACGATATTAGTGACTTCACACGTGCTTAGAGTGATATTCTACAGCAAACTGAATTGCAGCTTGCGATGGTGCATGCATCTCGTGACGGATGTACGCCAGGTTCCATGAAGCTAGAGAAGGGGGGGGGGGGGGGGGTTGAAAGAGGAGGGCGAGTTGCGGGCTCAGCATTCCGACGGGTGGGCGTTGAGGTCCGGGCCTAAGTTAGCAGTGGGGGCGTTGCCGTTCCCTGTGATCGTCGCCCCGGGCGCGGCCGTGGTTGTGATAACGGCGGGCGAGTCGCCGCCGGTGCTCGGGTGGGACGGGGTAGAGGTGGGTGACGGGTTGGGGGAGTAGGAGGGGGTGGGGAGGATGACGGCGGGGGTCTCATGGGGGCTGTAGGAGGTGGGCGGGGGCGTGGGCTTGGACTCCTGCATGCTACCCACGATGCTCTCCCGGTAGTTGTCCTGCGGCTTGCGGCGGATGCCCTGTCGCACACGCTGCTGGAACTGTGCAGAGAAAGGACGGAAACAAACAAGAATTTAGCAGGGTAACCATATGTAATGGGTGAAAGTACCGCTACTCCCCGAATAATATCACTACATCACTGCTTATACTTTTACCAGCACTGCTAATTATAATTCCCCTTCAACTACTACCTATCTTTTACTCCTTCTACTTCCATTGCTAATACAGTAGTACATCTACCTCTATCACGACTATTGAATTTACTACTACTACTACTACTACTATTACTACCACTTCTTCTACTTCTATTACTGCTATCATTAGTTCTACTACTAATTGTACTACTTCTACTAACACCACCACTACTACTACTACTACTACTGCTACTACTACTACTACTACTACTGCTACTGCTGCTGCTGCTGCTGCTACTACTACTACTACTACTACTACTACTACTACTACTACTACTACTACTACTACTACTACTACTACTACTACATGTACTACTACTACTACTACTACTACTACTACTACTACATGTATTACTACTACTACTACTACTACTACTACTACTACTACTACTACTACTACTACTACTACTACTACTACTACTACATGTACTACTACTATTACTACTACATGTACTACTACTATTACTACTACTAGTACTACTATTACTACTACTACTACTACTACTACTACTACTAGTACTACTACTACTACTACTACTACTAGTACTACTACTACTACTACTACTACTACTACTACTACTACTACTACTACTACTACTACTGCTACCAGAGCAGAAACCATTACCTGAATGAGTTGTTGCCCTGAGCGAGTCATAGGGTACTTCAAGGCGTAGACCAGGCACATGATGAGGCCAAAGACGATCACAGCGATGATCACACACACGATGATGATGGCTTCCCGGACTAGATGATCTGTCAAATCAATATCCCAGACAGGGAAGAGAATTAATGATTCGTTCGCAGGGGACTACAACTGAAGCCTGATGTGATTCACTCACTTGGTGCCAAGTACCACAAATTTGTGGTTTGGAGCTATAACTTTTTATATCAATTATTAACAATAATAGAAGATGCATCAGATGAAAGAGCATGAAATTGTACACAAGATGTATCCATGTTTTGCATATTATAGGGATATATTACCTTCCTAACAATTTTTCAAAGTGAAATATAGGTCAAATGAACACTAGATCTTTAAATTGGCAACACATTAAAAAAGTTGATATCTTCATTTGCTCTTCATATCTGCACAAATGTTGCTCTCAATTGTATGTTTTGACGTTTTGTTAATTATCAAATGAATGCCTTATCTGCTACGTTTAAGGATAAAAATATGAGTAAAAAAATAGTGATCAGGTTTTGCTCATAAAAAGCCTTTCGTCCCAAATGAGTTGAAAGCCACACTGAATAACAGTTGTTTTCCATTACACCCTATGTAGATTTTTTTTCCCACAGGGCCCTTGTTATATATGGGGGCTAAAATCACCCTGTGCCCCTGTGTCATTTTGTCACTGATATGAGATCAACCAAAATGAAACCAATATTTTCTCTTTGATGATACAAACAGACAAACGTATCACCAAATGCTACGTTATATCTGTAAAGGACATGAAACAAAAACTTTCTGCACATGGCAGAGAAAGAGAAGTAAAAATTGGCTAGCAAATTGACACTGTACAATGTCTATACATGACTGTTTAAACAAATTATAAGCAAAGAACATTTTGTATGATACAACAACACATAAGTCTGGCATAATGAATAAGCAAACCATAAGTATTAAAAAATAAACTAATATGTGAATTCTGAGAAGCAACTGAGACTTATATTTTCACTACATTGATCTACCATTATAAAGTTGCACACCATCAAAAACTTTATTATAAAGCAAAGAAAAATTAATTCAAAGCAAGTAAATGTTGTATGATACTCCCACACCAGAGTCTAGCACAATTAGCAAACCAATATTAACTATTAAAAAACAAAGTAAAATGTGAATTCAAAGCAACATTTATATTTTCACTGCATTAATCTACCATTTTAAATTAGCACATCTTAAAAAAAACTATTAAAAAGCAAAGTAAAACAACAATTAAGATTCTAAATGCATTTCCAGATTTTAAAACAAATTTAGCCAATCATTTATCCTATAAAATAATGTCTGTACATTCTAATTTGAACTTTGAACTTTTCTCTTTGGTGTTAAGCCAAATACAATAAACCACTGTGAAGCAACAGTTGGATGTTGTTTGTGTAAAATGTTGCCATTATACAATATGTCTGCTCACATGGTGACGTGTTCAAAATCACCTTCTCATATCACGAGCAAACCTTCAAGTTTTATAGAGAAATTCTTTTCATTTTCTTCATTTTTATCAATATTCTTTCCCTTTCTGGTGATATTTTGTTGCTTTTTTACATTTAGGGCTTTAACATTGTCATGTGTTTTGGCTATTAGACATTTTAATATATATATATTTGTAGAGAGAAATTGTCGAGGCTGAGGCTGAGGCAGCCTTGAAAGTGGATAGAAGCCTTTAACTCTTTTGAGTGCTACATGTGACTTTTGTCACAAGTAATACACATATTTCCCATAGAGCAGAAGTTAATCTGGCACACAAAAGGTTAAAGGCTCTCTACGCCCTACTCAACCAAAACACAAATAAATCATATGAAGCAACATCCATTTCACACATAAGGGCCCTGTTGCATAAATCTTACCATTGATGGCAACTTTGCGCCCAATGGCAACCTCTATGGAATCCCTTGAATTTGATTGGCTGTCAAGCAATATTGCCATGGTATTTACCATTGATGGCAGAGTTGCCATTAATGGTAAGTTTCATGCAACGGGGTCAAGAAGTTATAGGTATTGGATATGATGATTGGACCTGTAATCACAGCTGGTGGGTGTTTCACCAAGCTGTTCTTAAGCTAAGAATGACTTTACACACGACTGGTGGCCCTTTCTTGTGCTAAATGAGATACCACACTTTGTTCCTGTTTTGACATTGAAGTTTATTTCCAACAATCCGAATCAAATTTGGCAAATCATAAACTTTGAATTCAGACACTTATTAATAACAAGAACTTTTATTTGTAACCATCAGATTTTAACTTTAAATGTAGCTGATGGGAATCAAAGTCATTAAGAATTTGATTAAGCACAAGAAAAGGTCACCAGTCGTGCATAAAGTCGTTCTTTGCTTAAGAACAGCTTTGTGAAACGCCCCCCAGAACTGTTCTGCAATCACCAAGGGCCTTGGTCTTACTCTATTTCAGAATACCACATTTTCAGATAATTCCTTCATCGTGGCCCTGTTGCATAAAACTTACCATGGGCTGTAACTTTGCTACTAATGGCAATTTCTATGGAAACCTTGAATTTCATTGGCTGTCAAGTGGTGTTATCATGGTAGTTACCATTGATGACAGAGATACCATTAATGGTAAGTTTTATGCAACAGGGCCATGGTCCTGAAATCAAGCAAGAATGGGACCCCTTGTCACAGCAGAATGGTTCGGTTGTGATTATAGGTTCTGTAAGCTTGACCAATGCCTTTAAAGAACCATGTAACTCACCGATTCAATTGAATGGCAAACAACATGTCAAACACAGTTTTGGTGCATGGGGTTATGATTGAAATGAGAACAAGAATGAAAAGCTCAAATTTATTTCGGGAGAGAGTAAGTTGCTCAAGTTAAATATTAAATACCACAGAAATGGCAAGCCAAAAAACCCCAACACCAACAATGATAACAAAATTCTTGAAAAATATGTAATCATATGAATCCAATTGGAAAGATAAAAGTGTCAAATAATGAATATACACCTTTTCAAATGCAGTCAACAAGAAAATCCGAATAAACAAACGGCTGAAAAGGAACTTAATGATATGTATTACGAAGACTACCATTTGAGACAGATAGCGGCGGCCAATTTGGAGCGGTTGAACTGGTGGGAAATGCTTTGGTAGACGCAAAGGATCAAGATGACAGGACAGAAAATAAAGCTGTTTAATTCTTTGAAGCAATTTAGTATTCAAAGGCTCAAATACCAGTAAGTAGTATATGAATTTGTTGAAAACAACATGGCAGAAGCACATGGTTGACATGGCTGTACAGGCATTAAAGATGTTTACCTCTCTGAAACATTGTAGCTTTTCAAACACCAAAATACTATTAAAGTACTGTGTATAAACTTATCAATGGTAGAAACAATTTGCCTAAATGACACTAGGAAATAGAGATGTTTAGATCTCTGAAACATTGTAGCTTGCTAATTCTGAAAACTTAACACTTTTCAAGTACAATGTATTGGACAATACAGAGCGTATAAAAAAAAGGTAATCGAAGTTCAGATGCTTTAAAAGTATAAATTTTCACACTTATTTCTAGGATTGGATATTAAGTGCAACAAAACAGCTTTCATTTGGTATCTTTCTCAAACATCACTGAGTTCTTTGTCTTTGAAGATGACAGGTGCAAAACCCACTTTTTGCAACTTTGGGCTTATGATTGAATTCCACACATACAAACACACAGCTATTCAAAAATGTGTTTTGATTCAGCTCAGGTTAGAAGAATAAATTCCTGATATCACACATGAATGAATACATTGCTTACAACGGATTGACTACATGAACTATTCGGGGGAAAGGGTAATTTTGCCATATGAATCGAAAAATGAATTTTCATGTATGACGTCATGATTTTTTTATCCGTTTTTGTATCTCAGTAATCCTTCATCAATTTTATCCAAAATTTTAGTATGGTGTGCCTAAGATACATGTTATAGATACATGAGAAGAATGGTTAAAATAGGTTAAATAGGGCACACACAGAGAGATTGTGTCACTTCATGAATAATTGTATGAGAAAATAATCATACCTATATAGTCGCATCCATCCTGAGGCTGAATAAGAGGGAGAGGAAAAAAAAATATTAAAACATTGGAGTCAGAGTTATTAGTGCGATAAACTGAAATTTACATTTCAGGTAAACAGCATAACATTTCAAATTGATAATGTCTTTGACCAATGATTTAGTGATTTAGCTGCAACTACCATGGTATACTCTTAAAACTAAAATAAAAATATGTCTTAAAGTATTGCATTGCTTTATGTTATCATGACTTCATACAACATTAAAAAGAAATTGTATAAAATAAAACTTCACAGAATTGTTAACGGTCAATGTAGTATCTGGGTCAACCCTTTATAAGGTCATTCCTCTTTTGCTGGTACCCTATCATGCAATACAGGGTATTTTTATGTGTTTTATGTATATCGCATCCATCCTTGTGCAGGTTTATAGTTATCCATTATTTTATATATCTTTTTTTTTAATATTTATATTTTATATTACATCCAATGAAATTTGAATTTAATTGAAATTTTGTGAATTATCTCAACCCAACTGGGCCTGCGTATTTACATGCCAGATTTTTTCCCACTCTGATATTGAGCAGCGCAGCTTCTGTGTAACCTTCTGCACGCACAATACACAACAGGCTCTGAATAAGCTTTAATTTCCTTAAAGGGTGCAATCAAAGCCACATCCATTTGGTTACAGCAATTCAATAGCACAGTTTGGCATCCAACTAGACCTGGCGGGTGTTTCACCAAGCTGTTCGTAAGTTACGAACGACTTTGCGAACGACTGGTGATCCCTTCTTGTGCTAAATGCGATACCACACTTTGTTCATTGAGAATCTGATTTAGCACAAGAAGGGATCACCAGTAGTTCGTAAGGTTGTTCGTAACTTACGAGCAGCTTGGTGAAACACCCACCTGGGTTCACAAAGCCTGAAAGGGATAGTTCACCCTGAAATTTAGTTGGTTTTAATAAAAGGAGACACATGAAAGAAAGATATTAGTGAAGGTTTGATGAAAATCCAGATAAGAAAGGATAAGAAAGTTATGGTCTTTTAAAGCTTTGATTTTGTGATGTCACGTGTGAGGTGCTCTCCCATATGGTGTGTAAATTTATTTTTGAAAATGTGCATTTTCTCAAAATGATACGCATCCTTTCACCTGTGCATTTGATACATCAGTAGAAATACGCTTTTACACACATACCTGTATGATTAATTCCATTGTCAAAAACAGAAAAAGAGCATAATTTATGGAATTATTTTGTTGGACACAACAAATGGGAGAGCACCTCGCATGTGATGTCACAAATTGAAATTTCAAACGATCATAACTTTCTTATCCTTTGACGAATTTTCATCAAACCTAGCTTCACTGATATGCTTCTTTCATGTTTCTGCTGTTAGTGAAACCCACTCATCTCCAGGGTGAGCTATCCCTTTAAATTATCATGGTGAGGACTGGGTTAAGGGCTTACATCGGTGGAGCAGTCGGCCTCGATCCACTCCTGGCGGTGGCGGTCCATCCCGCTGGAGCAGCGCTGGATCTTACTGCACCAGCCACAGTCAAACTCTATCTGCTCCCTCATGTCCAGGCAAGCCGTGCAGTTGGTGTACAGGTTGCAGGCTGGGGGAGGGGGAAAGATTTCAATCATTAATCAGTAAGGATAGAACGTTATGACCCTTTTTTTTTTACTGGTACAATCCAAACTACAAGCACTTGCTTTTCAGTGGATCCCTACATTTCCACAGGTATCTTATATAATGATAATGTGTTTTGATTACTTATGTAAAAAAATATTATATACATATGTCGATATTTATATATAATTTTTGTATTATCATATTTTTATATACAAATGTATTTTAAATGTTCTTTGAATGTTTCCATGGTGAGAGTGTACTTTCGGTAACACCATGTGGTTGCATTCTTTCGGATAATTGGCCAACTTATGGGGTGAAGAAAGGAAAGGAAAGTGAAAAGTGAAAAAAGGAGAGGTGAATTTTTATATTTTATAACACTTACACAAGACTATTTTTAGCTTTAGTTTTCGGTGTTTTAAACCGAAAATAAATGGGATGGAATGGAGGTAGAAGAAGAGGGTGGGTGTTGATGAAAGTTGTGAACCAGTCACAAAGTAGTGATAAAGAGAAAAGAAAGAAAAGAAATGAGAAAAGTGTAGAAAAGTTATAGTCAGTTCTGCAACTAACTACAGGTTTCTTTCAAAATCTGAAAGAGGGAATATCAGTCTCGACGTTTCGGGCAGTGTGCTCTGTCCGTCATCCGGAGAATAAAATGTATTTTATTTTTCCTGTTGGAAATGAAAATAAACGAATTTGAATTTGAATTTGAATTTGAATTTGAATTTGAATTTCAATTATATTTGTTTATCCGGGTACGTCCTATTTGCAAAAAAAAAATAATAGTACACGACTTATTAAGAATTGAATACTCGCAACTCTTTTATCCTTTGATGGATTTTTGTTTCTTTCATGTACATGTATCTGCTGTTATCAAAACCAACTTAACTTGAGGGTGGACTTGCCCTTTAAAGGGAATATACTGTATTGGGAAGACAAAAAGTCTTCGAAAAAGGTCATCGTGAGCAATTTTCCTGCCAATTGGTCATAAATTCATGTATTGTCCATTTGAGAAACATGCTGAAAGTTATTTGTCCTCAAATGATCGACTTTTGGAGTGATTAGTGATTAAATCATAAATCCTCAAAAAGTTCTGCCTGGCACCTTTTAAAGGCTTTTTTGTCTTCCCAGTACAGTATATTTCCTTTAAAGAAAAGGCCTACAGCCTGTGATCTAGACTACATGTCCGTGGAATGAGGCATACTTTTGAAGGGTGTGAGGACGAAGGCAGCCCCAGCCATGACGTGGGTCTTGTTGAGCTGAACGTTGTGGTAGTGATAGATAGTCCTCTTCACAAGTTTCGAACCTGCAATGCGAATGGAAAAGAAACATTGAAACATTTCACATTTGAAGTAGTAAATATTAACAATTTCTTCTTATCAATTATAAACATCCTATTAACAGTTTTTAACAAATGGTCACTCTTAATCTTGTTTCAACAACAAGAAATATGTTTTGTATTATTTTTTTTCAGAATTATCACAGACTTTTATAAGCCAACTGTAAAAATTTGATAAGAAAAAAGTAAATATGATTTTAGTAAGACAGGAACTTAATAGCAGTCCGAAGTAGTAATAATAATGATTATTATATGATAAATGTTTCTTTATAGACTGTCTTATGTCTACATTAATTAATCAATGTGATGAATTAAATCAATTTACACTTGTAATGCTCGTAAATATTACATAATGCTGGTGGAGGGCAAATTTCAACATGATTATTGTGGACAATCAACTTTATACACGATTAAATTCAATTTAATTCAATGGCCAATGCATCACATACAACTTACCCCTCACCGCAAAAATGGAGTTTGGATTGTCAAACAAGGACATTTCTTCATGAACAGCTGGCACAGATTGTCACTTTCATGATTTTAAAGGTGGTATTCATTAATTGCTTTGTTAAGTTATTTTTCCACTCATTACAACCGACCTGGCCCCGTTGCATGAAACTTACCAATGATGGTGACACTGCAATCAATGGTACCTACCGTGGTAACATTGCTCGACAGCCAATAGAATTAAAGGTTTCCATGAAAGTTGCCATTGGCAGCAAGGTTACCATCAATGGGGAGTTTTATGCAACAGGGCCCTGATATTAAAGGTGTTTCCTATGTTGTAGTGAAGCAGCTGGTGGAGCTAGGACTTACCAGGGAAGAGAGGTTCATCAATGTAGTAGCCATCTGACAACCCAACAGTGACTTTGTGACCGTTCCCGCCCCCAATGTTGTTGACACTCTCAGGAATCTGTGGACAAGCAGTTGACAAATATCTTGATAAATGTTTTTAAACATATCATATGGTAGGGTCTCATGTTCCTCCAAGCAAATCTACATAGTGCAATACAAATGTATGTGCATACAGAATGCAGTTATTCTATCATATTATTCAGGTTAGTATAGTATCGATTACTGATTGGTTGAATGCGGTCATGTGTCAGCAAAACAAATCGGTATGTTGCCCGCTGACGTCATTTTGCCAGTCAACATAACCATAATAATGCTGATACTACTGTCATGTTTCCCTAGGGAAACATTTTGCACGCAAGTGAACAATCAATACAAAACACTACCCTGTATTTGTTGATATTCCTTTACCCATGTATGCAGAATGAACATAGAGAATCTTATAAAGGACATTGCATTCCAAATGTTATCATTTGAATCACATATGCTCTGCATACACGTATAAGCCCTAAAAACCAACACACAACAATAACACTGTATCTCAGCTTTTTCCCGGGCCGTGTTGCATCATAAGATTTCAATTATTGTAACTTACCATCACTGGTTCATGTAACTACCATGACAACAAGTGCAATAATGAGAGCTCATTGGCAGTTGCCATGGTAGTTATATGTACCATTGATGGCAAGTTACAATAATTGAAAAACATGGCCCTGAAGGGGAATTTGTGATAAGAAAGGCAATGGAGTTGTTCAAAGTGGGAGGAAAATGTGAAGATTTAACTCTTAAACTGCCATGTGTGTATTCTGTCAATAGGAACACACACAAATCACATAGAGCAATATTTGTCTGTCACAGGAAGAGTTAATGGGGCATGAAACATCCTAACCACACAAAACAGATCAGTGTCACACAAAAATGTAAAAACAACTTTAGAAACACTGTGAGTCAACACACCTACAAATTGTGGTTCCCTTACAGCTGTCAATCACATCCAACTCTAAGTTGAAAGGAGTTTATTTCAGCATTTGACCTTTACTTGCCTCATATGGTGGGTTCTTTGTTGACAATGCTTATCAAGTGTATCTTTGTGTATATATTAAAAATGTTCATAAAGTCAGAGGATTCTGAAAGCAATGATTAGCAGGAAGCTCCACAATTGTCTGGTTTTAATCATTATAAAACTTTATTGTTATTCTAGCCCTATACAATTACTGGGTATTTAAAGTGAAATGCTAAATGCAAAAAATTGATCTACTGGTGCTTTAATCTAGAAACATCTACGGATATGGTCAAGTCACTTTACAATATGAAACATGCATCACTGGGTGTATTAAAGCCAAGTGAACATGCGTTTTCTGAACATGCCTTTTGTCTATGCACATCATAATGGTCACTGAAAACTCATGCAAAGAAAACATACAAAACAAGTATGGAACAAAGAAATGGTAGAACAAAGCAAAGAAAAATGACCCTTTGATTTGCCACACTCTGGATTCAATTCAATGAATGCCATTCCATGCTGCTTGTTTGCACAAGTTGTAATAATGCGACACCATCAGAACTTTAGAGCTTCTGTTACTTCACAATCACTAATCATATTTTCAGGGCACGCATCATGCAAGCAATTTTAAAATCTATTATCTTGTAGCTCAAAACATAAATTTGCCTTGCAGTAGTAATCTCATTGTCTTCAATACTCTCTTTGTCATTATCCCCACAAACTGGAAAATAATTCTGGCTTTTGAATGTCCGATATGACCTCTTAATCTTCACTGTTGCTTTTTTTTTAAAGAAAACTTTGAAGTCAAGAAACAGCTTTTTCATTAAAATCACAATAGTAATTTTACAGCTTGTTGTCATAACAATGATTATAGGTGATTTGCAACTCCCGACTGTGGTTAGAAACCTGGATGGATAGATGTTAGAAACCTGGATAATTCTGAGTCATCCAAGTACACTTGAAAACAAAATATGGTAGCACGACAGCAAAAAATAAGGGAATTGGGTTTCAGAATCGATTATGCAGGAGCTCTGATTTTGACATGAAAGAGCTTCTGAGTCATGTTCTCAAGGATATTTACTGAGAGAGGGAGTGACCAAGAGAGGGAGAGGGAGAGAGAGAGAGGAGAGAGAGGGTGAGAGAGAGAGAGAGAGAGAGAGAGAGAGAGAGAGAGAGAGAGAGAGAGAGAGAGAGAGAGAGAGAGAGAGAGAGAGGAGAGAGGGAGAGGGAGGATAGAGAGGAAAGTGCACTCTTGCAGGAATGGTGGTATTAAAGTTACAAAAAAGAGGAGCAAAATATGAGTGTGACAAGCTGATAGTGCAAAAAGGAGACAGGAAAAGGTTGCACAATGTGCAAAAAGAAGTTAAGATAGAGAGAGGGCAAGAAAAGGAGAAAAAAAGAGATGGAGTGAGAGAAGCAGTGAGAGAATGAGTGAGCATAAGAAATTGGAGAGAACTTCAAAGAAAGGAGAGTGGGGGGGGGGGCACGAAAGAATAGAGAAAGAAAGAGAGATAGAAAGTGAGAGATAGAATAAGAGCAAGAAATCAGAGCGTACTGAACACTACCTGGTACATGCACTGTACACCGAGAGGCACGGGCTCTAGGTTTACACGCCCGCGCAGCAAATGCAGAATGTTTACGCTTGTTAAATAGTGCATCCGCGATTCATGAAAAGGATGAGTTTGCCATTTAACCTTTCAATGCTGCACGTGTGTGCATCGGATTGACCCATATACATGGAATGAAGCTGGCCTTTAATAACAAAAACCTGTTTACGTGACAACACCCTGTATGAAACCCTTCCATCAACATCCAGCAGACTTAAAGAGAATCACAGGCGGTTTTGCAGAGTAAGCAATGGAAGTCCACCTGAAGCTCATAGCATCAACACTTCAAATCTAATAACTTTCCTACCAATTCTCCACAGGGTGTATTTATGAAACTTGACAAAGCATGGTTCGTTACTAAAGAGCAAAGAGCAAACAGTGAACAGCTCCATACATTTTTGATGTTGATACATACAAAATAACTTCTTTACCGGGTGTCCAGCAGGAAATCTTACTAAGCTAGTACATACATGTAGAGCTTTGCGCATCTTAATTTTGAACTTTGAACTTTGAACTTTTGAACTTTTTTTACCAAGTGTCCACAGGCCATATTCATGAAACCCTACAAAGCCTAGTTTGTATTTTAATGAACCAACTACGCAAGTAAGGTTTCATAAACATGACCCCAGGTTTTCTCAACTATTCTGATTTGTGTTTGCAAATTTAAAGCAACTTGGGTGTAAACTAGGTTTCATTGTCAATTCATCATTGTTAACAGGGATATCTGATTAATTTTTTGGGTCTGAAAGCAATTTGCTGATGAACCACCGGAGAACCAGAGAAAATTTGGAGAAAAGTTTTCTTCCTCCACCCCTACTCAATTCAATGGTGGTTCCCCAGATACAATGGTCTGAAAGGTATGGAGTGAAACACCCTTCATTCAACAAGGAAAGGTCAAAGTTCATCACAATCTTTATGGACTGCCTCTGGCTGACTCTATGTATATACTAGGACCACGCAAACTTCACTTTCTTCTGAGGTAAAGAAAATTCACGCTTGGCTAGGCTTTTACCACCATTTAAACCATGTGACCTGAAAGGGTATCAGTGTTTACAATGACTCTCTTCATCTGTGGTTCATCGGTGGTTTCCCTGGGAGACCCGGTTTGAAAGGGGTATTTTGTTTATAAGAAGTGGGAGGTTGCTCTTACCGTCTTGTATGCGAAGAGAATGCGTCCGTCAGACATGAGGGTGGTCTGGAAGGTAAAACGCCCAGCTGTGTCAGTCAGAATGCATTCCACAGGAGCAGGCATGATGATAGGGGGTGGGGCAGGGGCGTGGGCGTCCGCGTGGGCAGGGCGGGGTCATTCCGGCCAGCAAGCAGCAGATGAAGGCAGTCACATGCAGGGGTTGGGGATGGGGAGGGGGTGGGGGAGGGGTGGGGCATGAGCGGGACAGGTTGTTGGAGGGCGTTGACATTAACGTAGCATGAGGTAGGGTAGAGTAGTAAAGACAGTAAAATGAAAGTTAGTCAATGCATGATGCACAAATTACTTCTTTTTTTTTTTTACTGTCCCAGGGTTTGTATTGTAGGCTTGAACTTTTGACTCTTTCAAAGCCCAATTATATGGTTACATCTTCAAAGCTATTTGAGTATGAGTTTGAAAACATCATGCAAAGTACAGCAAAGCTGGTAATTTATGGATTATCTCACACTTCTTTAAAAACAATCGAGAATATCTTCAGCGATGTTCTCACCCATTAGATACCAAGCACCACAAAGATGTGGTTTGGAGCTGTAATGTTTTCAATCAAGCATCAAACATACTAGACACATCAACTAACTTCCCC